>JAWDJE010000003.1:105192500-105522500 GCA_035047345.1 Bradypodion ventrale | reverse complement strand
CATGCGACAACACACATTACACTGAATAGATGATGGAAGGTATGGTTGAGTTTGATCAAGTTTCCGTGCTTGTCACTTAGCCAATTCATGTCTGTGGCATTCTCCTTCGAAGTGATTGGTAGCATCCGAGATGGTTTGGTGCCAAAATCTATGGCTGCTGCTATAGATGTAAAGTAGATGTAAAGTAGTAAACATAGTAATATTGTGCAGAAAATTTGTAAACCTTTTGACCATTTTCATTGAATATGATAGAAGTAAGATTGCATTCTAAAAGAATTTCAAAAGAGAAGAAATTTCAAAGGCATTCCCACAGTTTAGGTTTATGATACTTGTGCTTACCTTATTTATGAGGTGGTGAAGGAATGTGTTTACATATATTCTCTTTCATTCTGGCAGCTTTTCTTAGCTTCCAATATGAAGATGTCATCAGTAATGCCTTCCATAAGGCTTTTTCAAGTAAAAACTACCTGTATAGGCAGCTAGGAAAGCTGCACAGTGATGAAGAAATATGTAATAGAAATTTAAAAATTAAAACAAATGCTGTACTCTTGGCCATTTTGAATATTAAATGAACAAAATCCTCTTGCATGAAGTTACACTGCTGAAGTAGGATGACATCATCATTGAACACCCCTATTTAATTTAAATGAATTGAAATAGTCCTATTTCCCTTCTTTTGCAACTTCCAAGATTCCATAGCATTCCCTTTGTACTGGGGGAGCCTATGGCAACTTCAGGGTATGTGGGAAGCTGTTAATAGGCAACATTTGCCATGTGATTAGTTCAATATAAAGCCATACTGCAGAGCCCTAAAAAAATTTAATTATCTTCTCTCATCCTCTCCTCTTTCCAGTCACCACCACCACCACCACCACCACCATCACCACCATCATCATGTGCCATCAAGTCAATATTGACTTATGCTGATCTTTTTCAGGGGTTTCTAAGTAGTGCTCAGAGGTAGTTTAACTCCAGAAAACCAGATATCTGCTCAGTATCAGGAAAAACCTTTTCATTGTTAGAGCAGTATGACAATGGATTTATTTATTTATTTATTTATTTATTTATTTATTTATTAAATTTGTATTGCCACCCTCTCACTCAGGTGACTCCAGGCGGCTCACAAGTATAAAAACATCATATTACAATAAAATTCCAAACCATTAAAACTTTTAAAATATTTAAAATATTAAAATACCCTCCCCAACAGCCACAATTTAATTTAAAAACTGAAGGCCCAGGTGGCTCTCATATAAGCCAGCATGGGATGGCTATGGCACCGGCAGCACCCCATACCTGCTGTGCAAGCCAGGTTTTAAGATCTTTTCTGAAGGGTAATAGCTCTGCCTGGAGATGTAGCTCAATCGGCAGGAGGTTCCACAGGGTCAGAGCAGATGCCGAAAAGCCCCTCCTTCTAGTGCTAGAGAGGCGGACCTCTCTAGCCAATGGAACTATCAGGGAGACTCTCTGGTCTGCTCTGGTGGAACGGGCAGATGTCCTTGGGGTAACATGGTCTCTTAAGTACCCTGGTCCACTACCATGTAGGGCAGCCAATGCAGCTCCGCAACAGGGGTGAGGCATGGGCATAATGCCCACACCCCATTGCCACGTGGGCAGCCACATTTTGAACCAGTTGTAGCCTCAGATGGTCATCAAGGGCAGCCCCATATACCGTAATCCAGTCAACAAGACCATGAGTGACCATAAGCAATGAGTCCCGGTCCAGGAGCCGGTGTAATTGGCGAATAATGCAAAGTTGTGCAAAAGCCCTCCTGGCCACAACTGCCACCTTTTCATTGATCAGGAGTCATGAGTCCACGACAAGCCCCAAATTTTGCACCGGGTCTGCCTGAAGCAAAAGAGGTGAGCACTCCAACACCAGAAGCATTCAAGAGAAAATTGGACAGCTATCTGTTTATAAAGTTTATAAAATCATGCACGGTGTGGACAAAGTAGATAAGGAAAAGTAGTTCTCAAACAAATAAGAGAAAGTACTTTTTCACCCAGAGGATTACTGGTCTGTGGAACTCCCTGCCAGAAGAAGTGGTGACAGCTGTCAGTCTTGACAGCTTTAAGAAAGGAATAGACAAGTTCATGGAGGACAAGGGGATCAATGGCTTTAATTATGGATACTTAAGGACAACCTCGGGGTTGGAGAGATAGGCAGGATATATCTCAATGCCATTTCCAGGGAATCCTAAGCAGGGGAAGGCATCTCCTTGGGAATACCCTGAAGGAAATGGTGAGCCACTGTGTGAGACAGAATGCTGGACTGGATGGGATGTGGCCTGTTCCAGCAAGGCTGTTCTTATGTTCTTATATTCTTATCTATCAGATCTGCTTTGATTTGGATTCTTGTATTGAGCAGGGAGCTGGACTTGATAACCTCAGAAATCCCCTGCAGCATGTCTGGTTTATATTCACAGTCATTATTACATGTTGTTAATTGTTTTTGATTTATGAAATCCTTTATAAGGTTTTTCTGAGCCATCAGAGATATCCAAGGACTGGTTTACCTTGCTATTCATCAGTGATTTTTTTAATGGCTAAGAGAATTTGAATCCAGGCCTTTATAGCCTTACGCCCTGTCCACTACATCACGCTGTCTCTTCACAATATCATTTCAGGTGTTTTTCACCCAACCGTAAAATGCATAGGAGAGTATACTGAATCATTATTCCATGTAGCTGTGTTATACCATATTTGAGGGCTGCTGTGATGTGAACTGACACAAAATGAAGCTGCTACTGCTTGTTTTCTTGGGTGCAAAATAAGAAATGTTCTTTTGATATTATTGAGCTCTTCATATTGCAGATTAGAACAGGAATACACAGTGTGGCATCCTTTAAATGTTTTACAACCATCATTAGCCTCAGTGGGGATAGCAAAGACTAAAGGATTAGAGACGCTGGAAACCAAAATCACATAGACAGCATCAAGTTTCTTACTGTGGACTATGTTGTTGTGCTTTTGTCACAAGGCACTTTTTGGTTTAGTATAATTGCTGTACAGACAAATGTGGAAGAATGGAGGCCATTTACTGGGATAAATGAAGAAGAGTAACTTTAACTTCACTGGCTTTGGGCAATTTGGGATTAGTGCAAACATGTGAGAAGATCTATATACACTTGCAAAAACCAGGAAACTGACTACAGTGTGTGAGAGGGCAAGGAAAATATGCAAGGAAACCTCCAGCTTTTTATTCAATGTTTACTCTTATGCTTGTGCATGAGGCCAACATCAGCAACTTTCTGCTTCAAGAGTAAAGTTAATAATCTCTACAGTGAATTGGATTAGTTCAATTGTTTTGAAGTCTTGTTTGTTTCTTAAAACTGCCCTTCGTGGTGCTTGCATCAAAAGTAGGGGTTATAAATACAAATAAATAACTATTATGCTTGCTAAATAACAAAGTTCTGGACAGATTTAATGTTCCTACTACCTAGCTTCATTTTACAGTATGTGATACAGAAGTTGAAATCCTGTTTTCACAGCTACACTGTTTAAGTCTGATTATGTCATTAACTATAGTTATTTCTCAGAGGAAAATCCCAATTCTCAATTTCAAATCCTTCTCTCCCCCCAACCCCGGCTCCTGAGGTTCCCATGGAGAAGCCTTTGGGGGCTGTGGGGTGGGGGAAGTTTTAATTTCTGAAAGTCATTTTCACCGTCATTGAAATTTTCCTAAAAATTGCTGCAGCTACCATCAGCCTTATGTGGTGTAGCTGTGTGAACAGAATTTCAGCCAGTGGAGGGAAGGAGGAGAATTCTATTGATTGGAATTAGTTTATTTCTTTTATTCTAAGTGTTCATAATTCTCAGATTTCTTTATAATCAAAATGGATGGATCACAAGAGGATATAGTGTGTGTAAGAAAGTCCTGGCAGGCAACCTCCTCTCACCCTATGTCCCCTGGCAGATCTGTGGAAAGCTGCTCTCCCTGGGCTTCAGAAGGAGGTACAGCCATCCCCCTGGGAAACAAGGGAAAGAAATAAGAAGATGAGAACTAGATGGGTTTGGGTAAGGTTAACATGTAGCTGCAAGATATAAAGGGAGAAGAAGAGAATGATGAGGGAAGGAGTGACATGGATGTAAAGGAGTTGGCCATGTGGTCAGAGGAAAGGATGGAGACCTCTGCAGGTACCAGTTTGGATGAGATGTAGATGTGAGATAAGACCACCAGGAACCTGGACCCAGTACTGTTTGCAAAGGGTGAGGTGGATTACTTGCTTGAGAAAAATTCATGGACTAGTAGAGGATGCCAAAACCAAGGGAAGAGGATGTGGGGGTAGGACACCCATGTTTGCCTGCCAGCATCACCACCTCTCTCTGCCAATCCTTCAACATCCTGGCATCCAACAGGGCACCTGGGCCCGCACCCAGACTCAGTAGCAGCACTGGAGGTTACAGGTGGCAAAAAGACCAGCTTGAGCATCTCTAGGAAAGGTTGGATAGCCCCATCACCCTCTCAACAACCAGGTCTACAAGCAATCCTGTAGAGGTGTCAGGTGACTAGAGATGGCTATGAAGTCCTGATACCACTCAGAGACTTTGGATTCTCAGACTCCTTATAGTCCAGTTGAAACAAGCTTACCCAAGAGGCTAGTAATGCCATATCTGGCACTCAAAGGACCCTGTTCCCTGACGTCACTAAATTCTGGTTCAAGCAGCACTGATAGTCTTAGGTTTATGGGGACCTTGGCTGGGGACATATTACTGGCTTTTCCCATGCTAAGCAGGGCTGCCATCAATCACAATGTCTTTCTCTCTTCCTTCCTTCCTTCTCTTTTTGCTTCTTTTAAATGGTTTAGGGGGAATGTGCAATTGGCAGATCATAAGTCTAGTTGCAGCGTTTTATTTGACCCAGAAATCTGGCTTTGATTCATATGTTCAACTATGCTGGTGCTAATCAAAAATTGCACTTTAAAAAAACAGGCTTTGAAACAAATATGCTAGGCAACAAATATGCTAGACAGGTACAACATGGCCCTTTTCACAGTGGGAACAGCTGTACCTATTGAATTTTACCATTACACATGGATGAAAATTTTGCTTCAGTTAATGTTTTGAAGGATTTACCACCATTGTTAAACCACATATTTTTGACACATATTTAGTGCATATTAAAAAGAATATTTCACATTAACACAAATATAACTGGATGGGCCAACCTTCTACTAAAGGTATACAATTGTTTTTTTATAAGTCTCTCTCTTTCTCCCCCCCCTGTGAGTATTTCAATATAGTTGGATTATATCTACTTCAATGTTAAGTTCTTTTTCTGAAATTCCAGTGGGAAGGATAATATCAGGAGATACAAAGGTATTTCTGTGACCACTGTATAAAAATGGTCTCAAATAGCAGGGAGGATTTAAATGTGAGCCTTTCATTACATATCATTACATATTGTTAATAAGCCTAAATATAACCATATAAGCTTAACAACCCATGTAAAACACAAAAGCACCACCAACCTTGTCTCTATGCCTTTTTGTGAATTCGTTTGGCCATGAAAGCAAGGGTAGCTACCTGGCTGTTCATGACTAGTCATACTAAACCTACCCATTTATTAAATGGCAGATGGAACTTGAATCTACATGTATTCTTTAGAGATGCAACCTGAATCCCTATGTTTTTTTAAAAAAATATGCACTACATGCTTGAAGAAATGCTTATTGTGGGATTACAAAAAACACTTCTTATTACTTCTATTTCTTTGTTTGATATCTACATTCCAAAGGATTTCCCATTAGCAATCAGCATGCATCTTTAAAAAAGAAAACAAAAGGGTGAGTGGACAGAGAACTGTCAGAAGGTTATTAAAAATATTCTGACTGTTGGGTATT
Organism: Bradypodion ventrale; assembly: GCA_035047345.1. NCBI lineage: Eukaryota > Metazoa > Chordata > Lepidosauria > Squamata > Chamaeleonidae > Bradypodion > Bradypodion ventrale. Next base: position 105,516,657 of record JAWDJE010000003.1, on the reverse strand, counting down.
GACTGGCTTTTTAACACACACTTCTCTAATTCTTAATTAGCATGCCATAGCTAATTAATAAGTTTTTTCCAATTATAAATTAACTTAGGATCAGAACTCTGGCTTTGCATGTAATTTCCTATAATCGCTAAAGCTACTGCAAAAACATGTCTCCTACCAACCGTAACTTTTTTATTTAACACAGGCAGACAAGTTCTCACTGGGTTTAAATTTTACAGCAAATTATATCTTTTGGGATTTATGGTGGAATTTTTTCTTTAAAAAAATATCTCAAGTGTGTTTTTCCTTCTTTCTTCTTCTTTTGTGTCCCAACCTTTTCCATTCTGAAACAAAACAGCATCCTGAATCAACGATTTCTTTTTTAAAGTTTTTTTTAAAGAAAAAGAATTCATCTTAATATTTTAATGTTATTACTGGGAGGGAAGGAAGAGAGCAGGTGATAATTCGTGTGTGTTCGCATGTATGTATGTGTGTGTGTGTGTGTGTTTCCTTTCATAACCGTTACCACCTTTTCATGGTTTCTTCAAAAATGATTTGGGAGGTACCCTCGTGCTGTTCATTTATAGAATCTTAACTGGAGAGACACTTATCTCTTTAGTAATGAACCAGTATAATTAAAGGTGGAATGTGGAAGAGTGCAGGCTCTGGCAACATGTCACATAGTTGGCTGCTGCAATTCCTCCGTGGTTTATCAAAGACTACTCCTTTAATATGGAGATTACACTTATGTACTTGTCTGAACTTGAAAGGCATTTGCCTAATTTACTTATTAATGAGATGTAAATCTATTTGTACGGCACGTCACAAGTTTCCTGAAATCGCTGCTACTTAACTGGTGATAAACCCTATGATTTAAACGAAAAATAATACATTTAGCTTCCACATTCATTCTGTTAAAAATTGATATAGTCTATGTTAAATTTATTAATATTGCTTGCTGTCATTCAGTTTGCAGCTCTTACTGAAATATGACTTGACAGCGGCCGCATTAAAGATGTATGCCATTGTATTCAACAAAGATTAATGAAGCCCGGTAAAAATAGCTGTAAAAGAGAAAGTGATCCGAATGTAAAATCAGTGAATTAAATGAGGCCTTGCATACCATTTGTTAATATGCATGAGGAGGGAGGCAGCGAATGAAAATGTCTCCCTGCAAAGTTCATTTGGGAATGTTTCAATATTATCCGAATACCTCCAAACTACTGAATAACAGCCTAATGGATACCCATGTTGAACTAAGGTCTGTCCATCTGCCATGTGAAACAGAGGCAGACAGATATGCTCCTTTCCATGCCTGTGTGTGTATTTGAGAGAGAGAGAGAATGAAAATACACATGCATAAACACACGGACACACACACATTCAGAGAGAAATTGTTTCTAAACAGAATTGGAACTGAAATCTTAATAATGTAAGCCATACCAAAGAAATCCATTTAATATATATGCAAGCATAGATATCTCTTTTCCCCCACACAGATTTCTCTGGCTGTCTCTAAGTGTTGGCTTTCAGTAATAAAGCTACTTGTGATATAAAGCTTTAATGTTATATGCCTCTTTTATGGGAGAATTGTATGAAGTAATACTTAAAGGGATTAGATGCCAAGGATTTATAAAAGGTTAATATGTCTGTCTGTCTTGGCTGTCATGCCTTTTCATATACTGAGGTCTATGAAGTGATTTTTCTCCCCTTCCAGATTTTTTTAAAGACTATTTTTACTCTCCAGGTACTGATTTATTTCAACAGCACTCATTATCAAATGCTACTGAATTTATAACCTAACGAGTCAAGACTTTCAAATAAATTAGCTGGGGCATAAATATTATACAGTAATCACAGAGTAAATATGGCATATTTATCAATCAGAATGATGGTGTATTTGTATAGGGCTTGAATTACTACTGGCAATCTTGCTTTAAGATTTGAATATATTCCGCAAGGTCAAGGATTCCTCACAATAGGCTGAGATGGAGGTTTTGTTTCCTTTTCTTTGGGGACTATTTTTAATTTGGCTGGGTAGATGTTTGGCAGCCAAGTCATAATGCACCCAAAAGAGTCTCAGCTTCGAGGCAATTTGGAGGTGTAATATGCAACATATAGTGTAAAATCTTGCAGAAAATCTCTGCCTAAAGCATAAATTGTTCCAAAAGAATGAATGCAGTGTTTAAATTCAGAACAATATGAGTCTTGAGGGTTTGCTGTTGTTGTTGCTGTTGTTGGTTTCAATTTATGTCTCCAGTCTGATCTGCAGTACCCATGTTGTACTTTTGCCACATGAAGCATTCTTATTGTTTCAAATTATGTACTAATGATTTGATAGTTAAACGTGGTGCTCACACAATGGATCAGTGTGCACTATACCTTGCAAAGGCCTGAAACAGTCATGAGATTGGTGATGTATTCTATACTGGTTTCACCTATAGAGAAAAAAAAACCATAATCTTGCACAACCAGTCAGCAATTCTGAAATTCTGAAAGTCTGGAATACAGGGGAACTTCAGTTAAACTAATTAATGCGTTCTCTGGGATGTTTTTTTTTACAGCGAAAATTACTTTAACCAAATTTCCCACAGAAATGCATTTAATGCAATTTCCCATAGGGAATGCATGGAAAACCAAAATACATTAACTGAAATGCGATTTCCATAGGAATGCATGGAAAACTAATTAATCTATTTTGGAAAAAATTCTGTAAACCGAGCCACTATTTTCTATGGATTTCCTTTTGTTATGCGATTTTTATGTCAACCGAGGCATTTGTTAGCCAAGGTTCCACTGTACTTCATTTCCAATGTACCATTTATTCCATCATACTTCATATAGTATACAATGTATCAAAGAAGCAAACTGCATGAGTTCTACTGAAGGCAATGGCCAAACCTACTGGGATGTTTTAGATACAGAATTGCAAAGAAAGTTTTAATTCTCTGAAGACCAGCAGATGTTTTGCTTTCTCTTTCAATCTCTTACAGATGAGGTTGTTGCTGGACAGAGATAAGCCTTTTACATCCTAAGGCACCAAGTAAAGTTGCCCTGTTCTTCATTCAACTTCCTTGCTATGCTTTTCTCCTGCTGACCTCTGCAATAAATTGGAGTTGTACTGATTATCACTGCCACAGGAGAAAATTTTAGAAATCTGACTGGAGGAATGATCTTTGAGAGGTGTTAGTGGCTGCAGAATAGCGTGGATCATCAGAATATTCAGAGGTCTGTAGACACTTCTTCAGCAAAAGAACACAGCAATCCTCCTCGGAAGGGACTGGCCTGGCCTCCCACATCTCTCTGAAGCCCCTGATCACTTTGGAATAAGTGTGTCATATGGGGAAAGCTGAGCAACAGCTAGGCTGATGCTGAGGCAGATGAACTATTCTTCCTTTGTGCCTGTTCTTGGACTGTGATTCAAATTCTCAATGCAAGCATCTCACAGAATTGGTTTGTACTTGCTTTTGCATGTACATTAACTTTAGTGGTTTATGGATTGATCTGTATAACTCAAGTCACTAGGGTTGCATTTCACACACCTGTACTCAACCATTACATAGTATAATGTATGTGACTGTGCTGAGCAACAACAATGACAACAGAGAGGGTTAGGGCTTGATCCTGAGACTCACTGGGAATCTACGGAGTGCAATATCTCTTATTTTTAAATCTTAACTGTCATTATCTTGTTGAGCAGTCATCAGTCCAAATTAAATATGTATATGGAAAATGAAAAAGAATTTATTGCTGCTATGGAAAGGAATAATCATGCATCTGGTGTTTCTGCTTCTTTTCTGAGCTTTCTTTCTCAGAATCTAACACAGATTGTTTCTAGTAAATATGTATCAGGAGGTATATAAAAGGGAAATGAACTAAATTTGTAAAATACTAATATTTCTCCTTGAACTCACCACCTTGTTAATCAGTAGTCTTTCAGTATTGACACCTTCTGTTCCTTTAATTCTTTAACACTGTGGTCCCTAATGCACAATGCAATGCATCTTTGCAGAGAACTGGCTGGTTTCCAGTTGTCAAGTTGCTTTCCTCTAGCTTTCTAAGATGTCCATCTGGGCAATCAGGGCTAGGGAGGCAGGCTAATTTCTTAGTAACATACTGCCAGATAGCATTTGGAAGGAATAAGATAGCAGAGGAAAAATACAACGCTGGCAGGCACCAGAGCTGTCAAATTGCCTGTAAAAGGGCAAATACAACTGGCACTGTTTTATCCACATTTTAAGATCAGAAGTATTTTTGGCCATTAATTGAGGGAAACAGATTCCGACAACAAAACAATGAAGAACCAAGTCAAAATAGTCCCCTTTGTTGTTGCTGTTGTTTAAAAAAATCAGTTTTAAAAATTCAGTGGCAGCAGCTCCTTTAAAATCAGCCAGTAACTGGAAAGACAAATGTATGCCTCTTTTGAGGGTTAGATTAATTAGCATGCTAAATATGTTACAGAATAAAGTCTTAACATAGTTAGGGGACTTTGCAGCACCACAATTGTGTGTTAGTGCTCTTTCTTGAAAAGTTATCTCACTGCCAAGAAAATGGTTACTATTTATTTGGCATGTCATAGCTCTCGGTTTTCAGGAAATAATCACAACATTTCACATTTTTGGCAATCTTCTGAGAATCAGAACATGAGACCTTCCACTATGAGTTCCAGTAAAAAAATTTCCTGCATTTCTACAAAAATGTGATCTTGGTCTCCCTCTCTCTTCATCATTGTTGGCTTTTGTTTTGCACAGGAAATTTCAAAATGCTGTTCAGTTTAATGGCTTTTCTGGTGAATTTTCCACTGGACATTTTTTTTGCAGAAAATGTAATACAGTAGTCCCATATAACGTTGTGTAGCTTCCTCCCTCTTCAACTGAATTCTGTGGAGGAAAGCTTCCATTCTATGTAGGAATTTTAACAATACTGCCCACCTTCACATTTCTTCTAGCCCTTCCAGGTGTATCCTATGAAGGAAAGCTGTCATTCCATAAAGGAACTGTAATAATTCTGCCCAGATCAGCATTCTTCCAGAAAAAAAGACCACATAAAGAACATTTCAAATAAATCCTCTGCGGTTTCCTGTGAAATTTTACAAGAAGAAAAAATGTGAGGCTCACACAGAGTCTTTCTATGTCAAGGAGTCCCAACCTTTTCAAGCCAGGGGTCAGGTCACACTCTCTCAATCAGCTTCAAGGGCCAGACAGCCATTTTGCCCTGCCTGTATGATGAGTGTGGCCATTTTGTCCCAACAGTTTCAAAGGGGTGGCCATTTTGTTTCTCAAATGCCCTTGGAGTTGGGGGTCACATGAAATGGCACTGGGGGCCAGATCCAGCCCATGGGCATTAGGTTGGGAACCCCTGTTCTATGTGGAATAAAGAGGGATTTCCCCCTCCCATCAATTATTTATCAAGCATCAGAAACTCTTCATTTTATCACATTGCAGAAAAGTCTAATTTTAGTATTGCTTTGAAATTTTCTAGGGGAAATTTTCCATTTCTTTGGAACTTAACAATAGGTTTCCTTTGAATTTTTTTTAGTTCACGAGAATTTGGCAAAAACAGTAATATGCAGGGAGATTGCTTGTCCCAAATATGGAGATCATGATGATACAATGTAGAGCTTATGAAAACAAAACATCAAATTGTAGAGCTTAAGAAACTGAATTTTAACAATAGAAACTTGTGCATGAATATCTAATTAAGCTGTTTGATTATATTCCTGTCCCCCCCCCCCCACGTCATGGCAAGATTGGTAGTAATTGTAGGATTTGATTTTCTGCAAAACAAATCCACACAACAGAATGCTAATATTGTGATATCAGAAAATCATAATTGACATGCTGTACTGAATGTTTCCACCAATAATAATTTGTAACCTAAGTAATTTTATTTTGCAAATAAATGTAAATCCTAGGAGATATGGACTGCTCTTCCTTCATCATTAAGCAAATGCATCTTCCCACCACACACTCAAGCTCAAAACAAATATTTCCTGTTTTTACAAAGCATTCCTTCTAGCAACACATCTCTCTTGTTATATGCTTGAATTAATAGACTTACGAAGGAAGCTATATTTACATTCCTAGTGAACAATCACATTTGTTTTTAATATGCATTTAGAATCAGATATGTTTTACCACTTATGAGAGTACTGCTTCTAGATATGGAATCAGCATCTTGTCTGGTGAGATCTTTAACTGTTATTGAGTTTCAAATACTTTTGGGGCTTTTTTAAAAAAAGAAAACAAGACACACTTCTACTTCATCCATAGACAACCTGAAGAACACAGTGTATTTTAATTTTTAGAAAACACATATGATAAACTTTATTTGCATACCACTGTAAAATCTAAGCCTGCATGTCAGTTTCAACACTATTTCACTTTCATGTCTAGAACTGAAACAAAATTATACAGGAATCAAAAAAGGGTGTTTGTTTGTTTAAATAAAGACATATAGAGAACAATGAACCATTTAAAATGAAAGGTTTGTGACCCATCTGCTAATAAAATGGTGAGAAAGATTTTGTGTGTGCTATTTATTTGTTTGGTCACAAAATAACACTGTAGACACCACTACATCAAGTGGTCTAAATCCCACATAATGTTACTAGAAGAAATCAGTGTGCTAGCTTAGTTCCAGTGGTTTTTCCACATTTTTTCCCAGAACAAGTTCCCACAGTACCAACTACTTGTGCTTCTGTTTGGACAACTGATCACACACTCAAATGCATAATGAAAAATTGTCGGATCACCTCTTTGCACATAGGAACTAGCTCTTCATCCATGAAACTTTATTTACATGCGCAGAATGAGATCAGTAAAGACTCACCATTTATTGTTGTTCTCCCCTACCCTCAACATGATTATGGAGTCTACTACTTCTTACATTTTACAATTCCTTAGTGGCTCTCCTCTCTCTCTCTCTTTCTTTTTCTCAGCCAGTAATCCCTTTGTTAAACAGTGGTACGGGGAAGAAATGGACAAGAGAAGGGAAACAGTCATAGTTGTATCAAAATGAAATATGTGGCACTGAAAAGGGGAAGGGGAGAAATGAGCATCAAATTACTATGGCAGGGACTGAGAAATGAAATAGCTATAGAAAAGAGAGTCAGTGGGACTGCAAATTGGCACATGAGTTCTCAGTACTGACTTTACTGGGAGAAAGCCAAATTCAGAGTGCCCTCCATCATCCCCCTGCAGCTTTTTATACTAATGACATTTTATTGCTCAAAGAGTCATTCAGCCATATATAGGTGGGAATTTTCCTTGACTTATTTTACTATATCTCTGGTCTGATATGGTATGGAGCCAGTCTTTTAGCTTCTACAAGTTTTGCAGAAGGTGTTATGAGCTGTAAAGGAAGTAATGTGGCCAAAGGTTTTGATTTCTGATAGTTAAATAATAATAATACATGGCCTTTTTCTTCTTCAGAGCTTGTGGCTTTTATAGCCCAATGTTTACCCAAGAAATCATGAACCATCAGCTTAAAGGACTGTGGAAAACATGCCATCTGAACAAAATTTTCCTATTCTTGATGGTACAGTGACTACAACCTTTGGACCATTATTAGAGGCAATAATACCAAGGTTGAAAGAACAAGCGAACTCGTTGCTTGAAAATCTGGCATGCACTGGCTATGGTATATGCCTGCTGTTTTGATACTTTTACTTTGAACAATTCTCATTTCCCATTCAGAAAAAGTAAGCTGGTGTTTCAGAATGCTGTTCAGATTTTTCTAAAGGGCGGTGGGGGGTGGAATACACTTTGCAACCAGGAAATGAAAATTTGGCAGCCTGATTATCCAATTACATGAACTGTAGAATTGTGCTTGATACATCTAATGCATTCCAGATGCAAATCTCAAGGGTTGTGCCTGTTTATTTGGGGAGATTTAAATTCTTTTACCCTGAGATTCATTTGTCATGGTGAAAAGATAGTTGGGGCACATAACAGTGATATACATCAAGAGAGGGAAGCTACAGGAATTAAATGATAAGGAAATGTTGGGAAGAACAGGAAGATATAGACCAGGGGTGCCCAAACTATGGGCTATGGGCTGGATCTGACCTCCTCAGACACCAGATACAAGGGCAGTTTCTTTCCAAATGCTATCAACTTGCTGAATAACTAAATTGTGTGTTTTATTGCATTTTATCATTAGGGGGAGCATATGTACTAAAGACAAATTCCTGGTGTGTTATAGCACACTTGGCCAATAAAGGATTCTATTCTATTCTATTCATCCAGCTGGTGCCACCCTCATCGCTCCCTGAAGTAAAATGTTTTACTTCTGCTTCCAGGAGCAATGAGGGTGGTGCAAGTTGGATGAATTGGCATAATTGGCATAAGGGGCCAGATCCAGCCCCCAGACTGTAGTTTGGGCACCCCTGATTTAAGCAGAGAAAATGGCAGCCTAAAATCTATCTCATCCTGTTGCAAAACAGATTGTAAGGCGTGTTTTACTTCCATTTCCGGTGGGAAGGAACCACATGACCGGCCCATAGCCCTGATATAGACAGTTCTGAAGACCTGTTCCCTCATAATTAGAAGCAAGTAACTGTTTTCACAATTAGAATATGATAGGAAAAAAATCTTAGGGCCTAATAATTGTTCCCCAGTGAGTCTGAAAATATATCCTATAAGCCAGATAAAATTTGAAAAAGTTACTTTCAAGAACTCAGTCTCAAAGAATCTCCCAGCCTACCTGGGAACTTACCTTACTTGCTAGAGAACTGTAGGAGTTTTCATTTAAAAAAACAGAGGTAATACCATCCAAGTACAGAAACAGACTGCAGTACTTATATGCCCAGTGTACATGTGCTGTATAACCAACAATAGACACTGGTCTGTTTTCAAGCTGTGCAAAAGATACTGCAAGCTGCATGGAGAACTGCATGAACTAAATTAATCAAGCCCTCTCCTCCAATGTTCTTGTTTTTTTGGGTCTCAATGGTCATAGTTGGAAATCTGTGTTATCTCCTGATGGGCTTGCTTCTTTACACAGCATTGTTGTGCATATTCAAATACTGAGAGATTTTTTCCCATACCCCTTTAAAGGTTTTTAAAAAAAATAAATTGAAAGTTGATCGGCAGATACTAGCAACTGGAACTTCAGCGTCCAAATGATTTGTGTTTCTGAGCTTCGCTGCACGTTACATCTGCAATGATGGTGAAAATATATAGGTGTTAAGACTGTGAGATGAGCTTGACAAGATGAGCCCATAGGCCAGTGGTGATGAACTTTTTAGAGACCAAATGCCCAAACAGAGAGGTGTGGTAAACTCTGTGCTGTGGGGAGGAAGGAAGCACTCCCATTGGGCTGCTGGACTGAGGGCCAAGGTGAACTCTGTGCTGGGGGAGGGAGGAAGCACTCCCATTGGGCTGCTGGGTAGAGGGGTGGGGCAAACTCTGTGCTGGGGGAGGGAGGACATACTCCCATTGGGCTTCTGGGCAGAGGGGTGGGGCAAACTCTGTGCTGGGGTGACAATGCACACACACACAGAGCGGGCTCTGAGAGCTCCCTCTGGCATTCATGCCATAGGTTCACCACCACTACAGTAGGCCTATGAAGTCTACATAGTGGATAACAACAAAGAGGATAAAGGTACAGTGACACCTTGTTACCTTGGAGATGCCATCGTTTAGTCCTTCAAATGTTGAGTGGTACATTGATGACCCAATAACTTTCCATTCCAGCCTGTAGCTAATTGTTTTAAGGCTCAATCCATGAATAATTTTTACCAGTCCAAGTTTCTGTCAATCCTGAAGGTCTTTATTGAAATCCAATGCCAGTATTCTAGCTAGCCCTTTTAAATTCTGTTTTGTTTTTAGATGTGTTAATTTTAGCTTTGTATGTTATTATATGCTGGTGGTGCATCTGACACAAAGAAAGAAAGAAAGAAAGAAAGAACAAAAGAACGAAAGAACAAACGAACGAACGAACGAACGAATGAACGAACGAAAGAAGTATTCTACATCCCAGTGTGGATGAAAAAAAGGGAAGGAAAGGTTTTCCAAGTTTGTCCAAGATGAGGTGTGGTGACAGCAACTCCGAGTTGAAGTAGGAGATCATGCTGGGCATGCCTGCTTGCCCTTTCCTGCGGGTAAAAAGGTAAACCAGGCAGGCTGGCTGCACTGCTCAATAGCTGCTCCTGCTGCTGCATCTCAACTGCCCTCCCCCCCCATCTCAACTACCCCACTCTGAATGTTAACTGCCTAAACACATACCACTTTCTCTCATTTCCATACAGAAATTGCAGGTTACTTGCATGGGAGAGCAAAGGAGAAAATCGAGTTTTGAAAGGACAATGAGACTTATGTCTGTTTTAATTTTGCTCTACAAAACAAAGTCAAATCTACTTTTTAAATCCAACATAGAGGAACAATAAAACTGTTTTTTGCATCTCCCCCCCCTTTCCTATTTTTAGTCAAAGCATGTGAACATCTGGCAAACATTGGTGTATATGAGCATTACAACATTCTCCATTTCCTGTTTCTATTTTATTTTATTTTATGCTTCAGGATGGTTTCACTGCAAAATGCACCATCCAAAAACAGAACCATTGTTGTCTTTGCTAAACCACAAACATAACTGCAACCATAGTTACCTCTTCTGTTTATTTTGTTCCTGCAATTTCATTAATTGTAAACCTGTTCACTGTTTGCCAGTGAGCTATCACTCTGTGTTGTTTACTAATAGATTTCGCTCTGAGGATTTCTGGGTACACATGAAGGGTCTTTTGATGGAAACGGGGGTGGGGGAGTGGAAATCTTCCAGGGAGAAAAAAAGGAATGCTATCTTTCAATATGTGGAACATTTACTATAAATAGCAGGAATCCATCAACTCAACTAAGCATTTCATGGGAGTGTCCATATCAAAGGAGACCATTTGGAAAACAGCCGCTGTCTTAAATGTGTCTATAGACACTGCATTTGTTGGTTTTTGAGTAAATCCAAGCCTATTTATAAGCTCATCTGTAACATGAAGGGATATGGAAATAGCTCCCTGTTGCATGAAAATTATCTATACTCTACTAGAGACAATACATTTAGCCTACTGAAAGTAATAGAGTGAAGTCAGTTTCATAGTTTATTTTAATGGGCAAAGCCTCTGCACATCATAATATCAAATAAACTCCCCAGAAAACATCATCCTCAGATAATTGTATTATACAAGAGGAGTGTCACTTTTCTTTGGAAGAGCACCATTACACTTTTATGATATACGTTAAGGGGAAACTAGATGGTACCATTGATTCCTGCTCTAGCATTTTTACATCAAAAGACCCATGTCTGCCATCCAGGTCACCGATATCACAAATGAAGGGAATTTAATGGTCTAAGTTTGGTCTCTGGAGAACAACAGAATAGTTAGTACCATCATAAAGTCTGACAATGTAGCCCCTTTGGCAGGTTTTTGTTGATAATAGGCTTGAACTGCAATCTTTTTGCCTTGGTATAAGGGATCTTTTACAGGAGGCTTGAGATGCATTAGGAAAATAAAACTGGGGAAAGGAAATGCTGCCAAGCACATGCGGCTGTGTTTCACCTGCACCATACCTAGGGCAAGGTTAATGCCATGGTATCTGTGTGGAAATGGCCTCACCCTCACATTAAAAGGAGCTTACCATTAGGGATTACCTCTCTGTCACACCAGCTGCAAGTCTTTACTTAAAGACTTAAAGGTAAAGCTCTTTCCATTCTCTATCCAATGACATTTGCAGCTCACCATAATTTATTGAATATCTTCCAAAGAGCAAACACAGGATTTCTCCTGGCGCTGTTTTAGTTGGGTTGTAAACGTTTGCCATTTACCAAGAAAGGAAACGATGGGGGCAGGTGGGCAGGAGGAGGGGGGGAGACATATTAACACTTTTGCAGAAGACGGCGTAATATTTTGAACTTGTCTCCTTATCTGAGCAATAGTTCTTAATGAGAAAGATGTGCCCTTGTTTCCAATTACAGTGCCAAAAAAATACCACTAAGGCGTACCAGATTCTAAAATGTGAACAGACTCAGCATGGATATTAACACTACACATAGTAGTCATATAAATATCCTATATGAATCCAACAACCAGGGAACTTAAGCATTGAATATAAAGATTACAATAAAATTAACGGGGTCCATACATTAGTTTAAAGTCACTACTTTTGAAAAAGGGAGGAAGAATACATAGAGCAAAAAGGTAAGGCAACATAGAGTTAGGTAATGAGGTGGAATAAACTGAAAGAGGGGAAAATTACTAAGTCTTGCAATTCCAAGATTTTAATTAAGTGATTATTCTGTTGATGATGTATTTCTTTTTCCAAACAAGTTACTTTGAACACTGTTATCAACTTCTACATCATCCTTAGCCAATCAACTATTGTTGAGGTATTTTAATTCTTTTAGAACTCAGCAATACATACTTTAGTTGTTGTTAGTAATAGATCAATAATTTATACATCACCATTCTGTACCATATATTCAGCATGCATAGTAATATTTGAAAAATCTGAATTTCATTGAAAATTACATTTTGAAAAAGCATGTATTTTCAATCGCTCCCAAATGCTGAACAACACTTTTAGCTTTTTAGTAACTGTAGGATAAAGTCCAGAATATACATTTTCTCAGTTCTTTCCTAAAATGAACTTTTGTCTCCATTCCATCATCTCAGGAAGCTGACCTGGAGACAAGGAACCACCACAAGGCAGAAGTGTCCCCAAACATTTAGTTACTAGGGCAAGAGGTACCTTGTGCCACTACCTGGATAACAATGCCTTGCAACAGTGGTTCATATCTCAAAAACAGACTACTGTAATGCTCTCTATATAGGACTGCCCTTGAAAAAGGTATGGAAATGTCAGTAAATCCAAAATACAGTGGCCAGATTGATTGATTGGGTTAGCAGATTTGATCATATTAGCAGACCTGGCACACCTTCATTTGCTATCTGTCAGTTTTTATGAACAATTCAAAGTGCTACTTATAACCTATTATGCCCTAGACAGTTTATGACTTTAATACTTGCTGGAATGTCTACCCATTTCTACTTCTCTCAATCCACGTTGCTAAAAGTGACCACACCAGGGGAGGCCAAAAAGGTGACAGCATGGATTTGGTCATTTTTGGTGATGACCCCTTCTCTCTAGAATAAGTAACCAAGATATGCTAGGCTTCTTCCTCCTTAATTTCAAGAAATGGCTAAAACCAGAATTATTCAAACTTGCCTTCAGCAACTGAATCTCATGGGTGCTGTTCATTTATTTTTTATTTTCCCCTTTCTTTCCCTTTCTTTTTGTATCAATTGTAGACTTTGTATATATGTATCACCATATTGTTGAATGCATACTATTATGTATCAACTAATGTGATGGCATATAAATCAAATCAGACCAACCAACCAACCAACCAACCAATCAATCAATCAATCAACAAGACAGAATCCTCCTTCATTCTGTATAAAGAAGTCAGTTGGGTTTTTGACTAGATCTTATTTCAACACCAATAGGACATGGTCCTTCCCTTCTTCTGAGAGTAACAATGCAGTTAAAGGGGTACAGAGCAAGTTGTGTAAAACATACAACTGTGTCTTTCCAGAAGAAGGAATCAGGGGCGTAGGAACTATTTTTGCGGGGTGTGTGGGTGTGTGGCAACCTTGAAAAGGGGCCGGGAGAAAGTAGTTACTGCGCATCATCTTCTGCGCATAACCATTCTACACATGCACAGGATCCTTCTATGCATGTGTAGAAGCCTTCTGCACATGCATAGAAGCTTTCTGTGCATGCATAGAAGGGACCTGTGCAGAAGCCTTCTGCTCATGCATAGAAGTCTTCTATGCATGCGTAGAAGGGACCAAAAGTCCTGGATTGTCGCCCTCTGAAAGGGCCAGGGGCAACTTCGGGGGGGGGGAGCCTTTGGCCCCCCCTGCCCCCCCACTTCCAACAGCGCTGGAAGGAATGATGTGAAGGATGGAAAGAATGATTGAGGGGGGCTACCTGTGCCATACCCCAACATTTTGCAGCTAAAGTGGTTTTATTACTGTGAAATGTCTGTAAAATGTTAAAACAGTTAAAGTACAATCTTATGTATATTAGAAGCAGGTATTTTGTAGCTTACTAATGCTTAGTTCAAATAAGTGTGTACATAGTTGTGGTTTATTATTGATAGCACAGGGATAGCTTATAATTGGAACTTTTATTGTAGCACCTTGAAGACTTCTTTGAATTATCATTCTTTGCACTTTGGAAACGTCTACAAGGAGAAGGCTTTGAAAGATATGCACCATCTTGAGCTGTAGTTCCTGACACACTTCAATTAAAGAGATTTGGGGAACTCTATTTGCTGTGAGAGACTCCTGTTTTGTCACTATATTTGTGAATGAAACTCATAGACATGTGAGGTTTGTTTGTTTTTTCTTCAATCCGTGTCTGCGTGCGCATGTGCATGCATGTGCTTATTATGTGTAGATAATGACTGAATAGGGCTCCAACTGAACTTGGATATCATATAGCTTGATAAGCAGCTGAGAAGTGGCACACAGTGCAATTAAACATTCCTATAGTACTTCTTAGCCACATTGTCTGTGTCTCAAATTCTTGAGGGAAACTCCACAGAGAATTTAGTGGGTTGCCTTCATTTATTAAGGCTGCCAATTTATTGATGAAGATTATTAAAATTTAAAAAAGGAAATAGTTAAAGAAGGCAAATTACATGCCAAGTGGTGAAACATTTTCTTCGCCTTCTGGGTAGCATGTATGCAAATTATATTAATAGGCTATAATTATGTAAACTTTATTATGTGTGTTAAAGATAACATTAAAATTATAAGACAAATGATGCTTAATCACCAAAGGAGGATAATGACAAAAAAAAGTCAGCTAAATGAATGGGCATCATAAAGATTGTTGTGCTTCCTTCCACAATGACCTATCCCCTTTATATAACAATTAAAATAATAATAATGAATAATGCTCTACACAATATCTATCACTTTCAAATGGCTCTACAAACATTGGCTAATTATGATACTAGCATTTGGGTCCATTTCAATCAGTTTGTGCAAATTTGTGCAATGTTCGTGTACTGAAGACCTCTTCCTAGACAAATATCCATTTGATACTCAGTCTATTCCCCTCCTTCCATTTCTGTACAATATTAGGCTAAAATTCTAGGCATGAAATAATGTTTATCATACGAAATGCAGGTGACTGTTAAAATAAACAGAATCTCTTCAAAATGCAGGACATAGTCAGCTGAAGTGTCATTGGGAATGTCTTAATTACCAAGTAACAAAACTATTGATAGATATAATCTTCCTCACCTGTTCATTTGACCAGGATTCTGGTCATATGAGGCATTATTGTTCCCTGTTGTAAGTTAGTCTTTTTTGTTGTTGTTCAGTCACAAAGTCAAGTCCAACCCTTTGTGACCCCATGGACCATTGCACGCCAGGCACCCTTATCCTCCACCATCTTCCTCAACCCGCCCAGGTCTGTGCCCATTGTGTCAAGAATACCATCTAGCCATCTCATTCTCCCCTCCCCTTCTTCTTTTGCCCTCAACCTTTCCCAGCATCAAGGCTTTCTCAAGTGAATTCTCTCTTCTCATTTGATGTCCAAAGTACTTTAGCTTCATCTTCAATATTTGACCTTCCAGGGTTGATCAGGGTTGATTTCCTTTAAGATCGACCTATTTGTTCTCTTTGCTGTCCGTGGTACTCTCAAAATTCTCCTCCAACACCACATCTCAATGGCATCTATTCTTATGCACTCAGCTTTCTTTATGGTCCAGCTCTCATAACCATACATTACCACCGGGAATACTATTGTTTTGACTATGCAGACTCTTGTTTGCAAGGTGATGTCTCTACCCTTCTATTTAAGCACCTGAATCTGTAAACATTGCCACCTACAGTGCAGATGAAAAGTGCTTGAACATTATAGGACCGCTGGGAGGTGATCAGTTTTTCATTGTCCTGCTTTCAATTTTGTTTTCCAAAATCTGAAGACTTTCTGCTCCAAATACATGTTTTGAAAATTTTGGAAAGCTCTGCAAACTCAAACAACATTCTCATCTAGCTGCATTGGCCATATTCAGTAAGTATAGCTATGTTTGGCATGGAAATGGCCCTATTGAATCCCTGCCTGTCATAAATGTAGTAAAGATGGGGTACCTCTCAGGGGAAAAAATCATAGGATCAACTGTTTCACTTTGCAGGCGCGCCCCCCAAAGAAAGACTCAGACACTGGTATATGGATAAAGGCATTGGGCCACTTTTATTGAATAATGCCCTAGTCCGAATTATAACTTTCAATTGGTGTATTCATCCAATTGTAATTCTTAAGGCAAGCAGGCTGCAGTAACACTGGTAAGGTTCCTCCCAAAATTGCCAATGGCAATTGGCTACAATGTATCCATTTGTATCCATTTGTTTGTTGACACAAACAAATTGTTGACCGGAGTCAATAAACTATCTACTGACCCCAACCTATGACATGTATCCGTCAAATCACGGGGTGATGCATGCTGAAAAGCTCCTGCCATCACCCCCTTGCCTGGTTCGTCGTTGACCGGTCAAAGCTATTACACCTGTACCTGTCTAAGTGTTGGCCAGTCAATTGCGAACCTGCCGGATACCTATGGGTCATAAATCTTTACCTTACCAGTGCTACCCACCTAAAGTGACCAAAGTCAAGGACAAAAACCCCTTTGCTCAAACAGTAGCAACAGTGTGGGATGGGCAAAAAAGCCAGAACCAAGGGCCAATTGTGGTTCAGGCCAAAAATTCCCACCCGGCCCCGAAGCGACCAAAATATCACACTGTTCACTAGGGAGGGGGTGGAGGGAAAAACTTCTCCTCTCCGTCGCTATTTCTAAAATGGCAGCTCGTCTGCCTCGTGGCCACCCCTTTTATAGAGGGGTGGCCACGCCCCCTAACTCACCCGGATGTCTGAGTCCGGGTGGGGTGGGGCCGCAAAGAGCGCGGCGGCCATTTTGGCACCACACTTTCATTCTCCCAAGTTTTTTTTAATTAAAGCACCCTCTTAATTTTCTTCTATTCTGAGTATGAAGATTTTCTTCTTTAATTTTTGTTATAATTTAATTCTTCTTATAAAATGGACAGCACTAAGGACAGCACTACTGTCCACTCAGACACATCTTTCAGCTCCACTACTACTAACAAGGTGAGCCTCAGTGACTATCTTGGGTAGGTGTTTGCCATTTTGCACCATGCTCAACAGCAAACCAGTGATTGTCATTCATTTTACATTTAGACCTAATGCCTCACCTTCTCTAATATAAAAGCAAAAGAAAACATTTTCTCTCTCTGCTATAGCCATTCAATCCCACTTGACTCCATCTTGATGGAGGATAGCAGCTTCATCAATACTGGCCTGGGGCTGATGAGGATTTTGTGTGCCAAAAGGGCTCAGGACCAGAAAGTGACTCATGGAACTGGATCAGTGGTACAGGTGTCATGCTGCGATGTGGAAGGCAGATGAAAGACCACCACATTATATTCTCAGGGCAGTCTTCATGGCTGATTGCCATGATGATTGCCTATATTCAGGTTCAGATACAACAGAAGAAGAAGACAGCCACATCACCCTGCCTTGGATATACTGCAGTCTTGAAGGACACGGAATGTGTTATGTATGTATAAAAGTACTTGCATCTTCTTCTCACTTTTAGTTATGCTTAGAGCCACTGGAAGTATTGTGCAGTAGGAGGCAGCATCCTAGTGGGACACACAAAACAATTTCCGTGCACTAAGCCTCAAGGAACATCATAAGCCTAGTTGAGGAGGTAAGGCTGTCTTCTATTAGGTCTCAGTGTCTTATAATGGATGCATGGGAAGCATTTCTTCTGCCCATGTATCAAGATGTAAGGTGGCCATCTGTCCTCTTTCACACTACTCTGTTTTAAGATTTTCTCTTTGTGAAGAATTCTGCTTCAAATCTGATTTGAAGATAGTGACAAGGAGTGAGATTAGAGCTCTTGACATTGCCCATTCATACTTAGCACCAGGCATCAATCCCAATGTGTGCACATTGACCCATTAGTGTCAAACTGTACTGTAATTCTGGCTATTTATTGTAATGTTTTTATGTGTGTGCTAATTAGACATCTATGCACATAAATTAGCATATGCAGTTTCATGCAAATGAGTTATGGTGGCTTTTTTAAAAAAAATGCTAAAAGGTAATGCTTTCATTGGTTAAAATCCAGCAGTGTAACTTTATACTGCAAGCAGCTGAGGACAATATCTGTCCTGGCAATTGTTTTGGTGTGCAACATTTCAGATTTCCTCTTCATCAATGCTCCTGTGGAATCCCTTTTAGTTGCCAGGAAGCCATCAGGGGCCTCAAGATGGAGGGGGTAGTTTTTAATTAGCAAAAAAAAATGATTTATTTACAAAATGTCACCTCAGCTAATGACATCATCAGATTTACACAATACAGAAGAGGATTCTAACCACTTAATAAATCCAAGCATATCAGAGAGCTTGTCTCTCTAGCATCAGAAGGAGGGCTTTCTCTGTGTCTGCTCTGGCCCTTTGGAACCTCCTGCCAATTGATTTGCATCTCCAGATGGAGTTGCTGTCCTTAAGGAAAGGGCTAAAAACCTGGCTGGCAAAGCAGGTGTAGGGCACCAGCAATGTGGTGAACCCTGCCTGCTGGCTGATTTAGTAAGAACACTCTCTCCCTCTTTTAATCTCTTTTAATCTGTAGGGGTTGGAGTAATTTTTGGTGGCAGTTTTAATGGGGTTTTTATTGGTTTTTAAAATGTGATTGGTTTTATTTTCTGTGAGCCACCCAAAGTCTTTGGAGTTGGGCGGCAATATAAATCAGAAAAATAAATAAATAACTGCTGTATTTTAATGTTAACTTCTGTGGATCAAGTCCACTTTGTCAAACTTCATTAGTGAGTCCAGACAGGGCATGTAGCACATTAATTGGAGCTTTGGGGTATCAGTTGAAGTTATGGCTCATTAGGGTGTTCTACTTGTTTGGAGCACCCACTTTCACCCTGTTCCCAGGAACTGTAGTAGCTGGGAATGACCTATAAGCTGGGCTGTATCCAGGATTCTAGATGTGGGTGGGTGAATATTTTTTTCAGGCTGGGCAACATAGCCTCTTTTTAATGCATTCCTTTGGGAAACCATGCTTTGCCAGGTTGGGCAAAGTGTTAACTCGGTGTAGGTCAAGCCCACCCTGGCCACACCCTGGCTATGGACCTGCCTACAAGTGAGCCTTGCATCTGTCAAAGGCTGCTTCTTGTGTAAACTTCCGGTATGCTAAAGCCATATTGGATTTGAAAATAAGGGAAATTTCCCGGCCAAAATGGGAAACTTGACAGCTATGCATATCCTGTGCAGCCCTCCAATGGCGGCATTAGGGCATTGCAGTCTAACTAATATGAGAGGACAGCAGGAAATAGGGTAAAATACAGGAGTTTCCCAGCCAATACAGGATACTTGACAGCTATGGCTAAAGCTGCTAATGGGCAGCTTCAGAATATTGGAAATTGAACGCTTCCCCTGATTATCTGTCACGGGTAGTAATTTTTTTAAATGTTGGAGATCATTGCTAAAGGGTTGCATCCTTTAATTTAAGTTAAAAAATCTCTCCCCCTCTCTGTGTGTGTAATGCCTGTGTATATTTGCACTATCAAAAGTAATGATCTCTATAATATAAAAAAGGGAAAGACAATCAGAGGAAGTTTTCAATTATTCAAAGTGCCAGTTCACAATGGAAACAGGAGGAGTGCACCAAATGGTACATCACTTATCATGGGTATTATTATTATTATTATTATTATTATTATTATTATTATTATTATTATTATTATTATTATTATTATTATTATTATTATTATTATTATTATTATTAGGACTTGTATGCCACCCACTCAACAATGTGACTCAGGGCAGCTCACAACAATTCCACATGTAATACATTATACATATATCGTAATACAGTAAAATAAGATACAATTAGAAATAAACCACAATATCAAAAACGTCACATAAGTCAAAACATCACAAATCAAGTACCATCATAAAACATTTAAAAAGTCATTCATTTCAACAAGCCACCCACAAAAGAGTCCAAGGCCTAAAAGTCCAAGAAGTCCTAAAGGCCTAGGCTGGCCAGGGGGCGATATCTGCCCCTACCTCACCCCAATGGCCAAGTCCATGGCCAGGTCCACAGCACCAGACAGCATAAAGGGCAAGAACTCCACCACACCAGGGTCCCTGCCACCGGCCCCTGTGTGGCCGAGCCACCCATTCTGCCACTACCCACTCGGTCACAGCTCAAACCAACACCAGGCCTGTCACACCCGATGCCAACCCAGTCACAACTGGAAGCAGAAAGCCACAGAGGTTTTGCAGGGTGGTGGTGCAGCTCCTCCTAGCCATCTGCCCTCTGCAGCTGCTTTTTTTTTTTAATCCCCTGGCCAGGTGGAAGGGTGTCCAAAATAGTATGTATCTGTTTGAGGCAACAACAAAGGACCTGAAATAAAAGATAATAAGGGAATACTGATCCATGTCAGAACCCCAAGGGGACTATTGTTTTGTGGACTTGGAAACATTTTTACATTAGAGTTATGCACCCTTGAACAACATTGGATTTTTAGAGACTATTTCATTGAGAGATGACATCTGTTTTGAGAAGACGTTCATTTTTATGTTGCTTCTTTCAAAGAAAACACAACACATTGCTAGGAATAAATATACATTCTTTATTATTTAAGAGACTGTATGGATTTTTTTGATTATCTTTGTTGTTGCCTCAAACGGATACATACTATTTTGGATATCTTTCTCTGTTTGGCCTCTACTTTGTAAGTATTCATTCAGGTGGAAGGGTGGCCTGAGGTCTCATGTGGTGGCGGGGTAACTCCTCCTCTGATGCTTTTTCATGCACTTCAGCTACTCAGCTTAGACATGTCCTCTTTCTCTTTGGTCATTTCTTCCTCTTTTGTAGATGGTGGCCCTCAAGGCAAAGCAACCATTGTTGTTGCTGAGGAGGTGAAAGAGGAGGAGCAAAATAGAGTTTTGAAAAGCATTTCCAGATTGTAAATGAAAAAAGAGAGAGGAAAGTGAGAGAAATTTCTGTTCCCTTGCACAATCCAACTTCAGTGCACAGGTCATAGGACATCCAGCAGTTCCTGGACAAGTTGATGTAAACCTGGAGAGGGCTTTCTTAAATTCATTTCCTTGATACAAATACTTTGAGTCATGAGATGAAAGGAAATGTATTGTGGACATCATGTCTTACATCACAAACCCACATGGGAACTATGCAGCACAATGCTAAATATTTCACCTCCAGCATTAACTGTTCTGGTTTGCAGGAGGGGAAAGATTCTCGCTGACCTTAATCCCACCTGTATCACAGTTAATAATAACACATGAAGGTCATTCAACTGTTGAACACATGTAAAATATTCTGGCTCCTTGCCATACAGAAAGTAATTTGGAAGCCCTTATATGTTTAGAGATATTAATATACTTAATGGGACAGGATTCATTTCGGCAGGATGAAAGCAAAAGCTACCCAGTGCCTATGTTTAAGTCTATAATGCACCAGGTCAGTTATGTAATTTTTAGGACCTGAAATAAATTTTAAAAAACCACAAATATACTCCGGAATAGCACTCATAGGGTCAGTGGACATATTAGGCTGAAGATGTAGTCTGTAGCTTTGAATTTGATTTCCTTTCATTAATTCTTCTTCCATGTTTTGGCCAGATGTGAAACTGCCAAAATGAAGGCACCTTTTGGTGAGTTCATTCTTCAGTTTCTTTTGTCTGATCTAGTGAGAGAAATACTAGCTGACAACACAAGGCTGCCATTGCCTTGTGAACAGGGAACACCCGGTTGTGGTTCAAAAATACCACAATCTTTGAGGAAGCTCTTTCTATGTACCCCCTTCCATTAAATGCAAGTGTAGACAGGGTATCCAAATAGGCAGAGGTAAGGTTTCCCTTGCTCGAAGGCCAGTCGTATCTGACTCTCATCTCTGTTTCTAAGCTCATCTCTGTTTCTAAGCCGAAGAGCCAGCGCTGTCTGCTTCTGCAGACATTTCCGTGGTCATGTGGCAGGCATGACTAGCACACGGAAAGCTGTTACCTTCCCACCAAAGTGGTTCCTATTTATCTACTTGCAATTTCTTGCTTTCGAACTGCTAGGTTGGCAGGAGCTGGGATGATGACGGGAGCTCATTTCCGTCCTGCAGTACTCGGGAATCGAACTGCTGACCTTCCACTTCCCAGTCAGCATCTTAGCGACTTGAGCCACTGCAGTACTGCAGTATTCACCAGAATAAAGGTCACATTTCCTCCACTATGCAGTTAGGAGGCTTAGAAAAAGTTCCCATTGTTGCCAGTGTAACCATTCTTCCCCATTAAGCATCCCAGTTGTGTGGACTTGGAAATGATTTCCATTCTGATTGGAGTTGGAAAATAAAAAGTATATCTCCCCACTTAATGAATTCCAAATCACACACACACAGCCCAAATTAGTTAAAGTAATAAAGATGTAGCTAGTTTACACTCTATAAATTTGGTATTATCAGGGTTGTTAAGGTCTTTTTTGTAGAATTCCTCTGTGTACTCTTCCCATCTTTTCTTGATCTCTTCTGCATCTGCTAACTCCTTGCAAGCTTTGTCCCTTATCATGGTCATTTTTGCTTTAAACGTTTTTAGTGTTCAAGAACCAAGACAATAGAAACAGCCGAAGTCTGGCTTAACTCATCTTTATTGCATGATGGTCAGGGGGAACATGTGGTAATGGTGGACGAACAGCTCATTATATACAGTGGCTATACATTTGAATGTGGCTCCTCGGTAGCTCATTGGCTACTGTCTGCGTGATGTCACCCTTAGTCACGCCCTTCTTGTCCAGGTGAGGCAGTGGCGGGAATCTTCCCGTGGCTGTAGGCATTTGGAGAATTTGTACCATGTGAGCTGGATGCTCGCTACTGCCCCCAGTGGTCACTAGCTCGTGTCCTAATACAGAAGGTTACAATGTTACTTTTAGAGATTGTTACATTCACTCATTCGTGTGGTTGCATTTACTTAAAGGCACATTACAATCCATACACAACACCCCTCCCCCCTAGGATGAGACGAAGTCTCTCATCCAATGTGGTTTGTTGCATGAGCGTTTTGGGCGTAAGGCTGGCTGGCTTGTCCCGGGGGAGCTATCGTTCTGTGTTCTGTAACAGGAGAGGGAGACTCGTTAGCGACTTGCTGCAGTTCTGCAGCTTTTGGGGTAGGGGTAAACTCCATTGTGGGAAAACCGGGGGCATTGGGGACTAACGAAAAACCCTGCTCCTCGCTTGGACGGGAGGGGGACCACTCCGAAAAACTCCCCCGGTTTTGTAACTCAAAGTCAAACCCATGTTCTGGGATATCTATGGGGGCATTCTTCAGGATATCTGCGGGGTCAAACTTATTCCCTTCCCCCCTTGGTGGGGACCGCCGGTCCCCCTCTTCTCCCCCTTGGGATAAATGGGTGGGGGAGAACCCTAACGCTGAGTTCTGATGCATGGTTTCCACGCCCTGACTACCAGGGACCTGTCACCGGAGTTGGTCTGCATGCCGCCTCCAGAGTAGACCCGTGCTGGTCACAACGCAGTATGACACAGGTCCAGTTTGGCCAATGACTACCCCTGGGACCCAGGCTGGTCCTGCGGTTGCATAATTTCTGCAATGGACCGGGGCGCCTATTTCGAAACTCTTGGTGCCCACTATCCCTATGTTCCTGCCAGTATCCTCAACCCTTGTGGGGTCTAGCCTAGTCAGCATCGTGGTCAGCTTCCTGCACATGAGGAGTTCTGTGGGCGAGTACCCTGACGCCAGTGGTGTCACCCTATAACCCAGCAGGAATTTAATTTAAATTTAATTTAATAGTCATATTTATATATGCCGCCCACTCAGGCAGAACCCGACTCAAGGCGGCATTACAACAAGTTCTAAAAACACATAAAAACATTTTAAAAGACCAATATCCCACCCACTTTAAAAGACCCATATCCCACCCACCCATCCCACCCACTATAAAAAGAAGAAGAGAGAGTTCTTAATTGTTTACATAAGCTAGCAGGCGGGGACCGTGTTCCCATTAGGGCCCCACACCTGCCCTGCCAGCCAGGTCTTCAATCCTCTCCTGAAGGGCAGCAAATCTCTTTGAAGTCTTAGTTCTGTTGGCAGGAGGTTCCAGAGGGTTGGTGCAGACACGGAGAAGGCCCTCCTTCGGGTGCTGGATAGATGTGCACCCCTAGCTGATGGCACTATTAGAGAGCCTCTCCGGTCCGCTCTGGTTGGACGGGCAGACACTCTTGGGGCGATGCGGTCTCTAAGATATCCTGGCCCACTCCCATGTAGGGCTTTAAAGGTCAAAACCAGCAGAACTGTAGGTTCAGGTCCCCGGGGCCCATGCGCCTCAGTGCTTCCTTTGTTGTACGTACGAGGCGTTCTACCTGTCCATTTGTGAAAATGTGCAGTAAAGGTGCAGAAGTGATGTGCCGGATGGCGTTTATGTCAATGAATGCCCGGAACTCGGCGGACGTGAAACTACTTGCATTATCACTCACAAGCACATCGGGTATACTGAATGAACTGAACACCTTGCGCAATTGCTTTATGGTTGTGGCTGATGAGGTGTTTGCCATTGGGATAACTTCTAACCACTTGGAATAAGCATCCACTATGAGGAGGAAAAATGAACCTCTGAAGGGACCTGCAAAATCTATGTGCAGGTGAGACCACGGCCCTTTGGCCATTCCCATTCTCTGTGCAGAAGTCAGGACTCTTTGGGCCGAGAGCTTTGGCAACTCTCGCAAGTGCTCACCATGTGCTCTATGTCAGCATCTAACTGGGGCCACCAGAAATAGCTCCTGGCCAAAGCCTTGGAGCGGACAATCCCCGGATGGCTGACGTGCAGTAGCTTGAGCACCCTTGCTCTCAAAGATTCAGGGACGACCACCCGCAACAACATCATTTTGCAAATTGCAATCCTCCCAAACCATGACAACTTCAACTTCTGAAAACTTTGTATTTTATTCTTAAATTCTGCTTTCAAGCTGTCATAGTTCAGTCTTTTAAGTTCTTCCAATCTGTTTGAAATAATTATCCCCAAATATTTCAACTTTTCTTTAATTTGTATATTAGATAACCCCGCCATCTTTTCCCTCTCCTCTTCCCCCATATTGCACAACATCATTTCTGATTTATCCCAATTTATCGTCAATCCAGTTATAGCCTCAAATTCCTCTATTTGTTCTTTAATCCTATCCATTACCGCCTCTGGGTGTTTCACCATTAGCAACGTATCATCTGCATACATACTCACTTTATTACCCAATATCCCTTCTATACTTGAATCCTCCCTTATATTTTTAGCTAAAATTTCCATTGCCATAATAAACAAGATAGGAGATAGTGGACAACCCTGCCTAGTGCCTGCCTCAAGCTTTACCTCATCTGTAACCTCTTCATTTACTCTGATCCTAGCACTCCCTTTTTGATATAATAGGTCAATTACCCTTCTAAATCTATCCCCAAATCCATAGTTTCTAACTATTTCCTTGATCGAAGACCATTGTAACGAATCAAATGCCTTAAAAATATCCAAAGATAATAAACCCACCTTTTCCTTCGTCTGATTAACATTATCAATTAAGTCTAACACCCTCCTAGTCAAATCAGCCAT
Organism: Bradypodion ventrale; assembly: GCA_035047345.1. Lineage (NCBI taxonomy): Eukaryota > Metazoa > Chordata > Lepidosauria > Squamata > Chamaeleonidae > Bradypodion > Bradypodion ventrale. The sequence continues at coordinate 105,490,964 of JAWDJE010000003.1, read as the reverse complement.
ATGCCTTCCTTTTAAAAAACCAACTTGATCAACATTTATATATTCCCCCATAAATCTATTTAACCGGTTAGCCAGTATTGCTGTGAAGATCTTGGCATCCTGATTTATAAGAGAAATTGGTCTATATGATTCCACTTTTTCCAAATTCTTTCCCGATTTTGGCAGCAGAACGATTATGGTCCTATACCATGAAGTTAGAATTTGTCCACCATCTAGAATATAATTATATAACTTCACTAACTTTGGAACCACAACATCTTTAAATTCCTTATAAAACTGTCGATAATCCGTCATCTCCCGGGGCTTTCCCCAACTCCAGACCAATAATTACCTCTTTTACCTCTTTATCAGTAACCCGTTCCTCCATTTTTCCCCGGTGTTCCTGTTTTATTCCATTCCCTAACTGCCTCTCCAATATCCCTTTAAGCTTCACAACGTCTATCTCTTTTTTTGCATATAATTCTTGATAGAATTCCTTCACAATTTTACATTTATCGCTAATCTTATTGCACCTTATCCCTTGTTTGTTAGCCAACACCCCAATTTCCCTTTTTTTCCTTTTTAACTTTAGCCGCTCTTGCTAATAATCTTGAGTTTTTATTGCTGAATTCAAAATACTCTCTATTTAAATATATCAAATCTCTTTTAACTTTATCTGTATCCTTATCCATTAATTCTGCCTTAAGTCTTTGTAATTTAGCAAAAAAAATTTTATCCTTCTTTTTTGAGTGATCTTCCTGTAATTGTTTTATTTCTTTTTCTTTTTCCACCTGATCTGCCTTATATCTTCTGTACTTTATACTCACCAACTTTATACTTTCCCCTCTAGAAACCGCCTTCATGGCATCCCAAACCACATTAAAATTTACCTCTTCGTTATCATTCCACTGCCAGCTTTCCATCCAACTTTCCATAATTAATTCTTTACATTTTTGGTCTTTGAATAAATTGGGATCATATCTCCAACTTCTTCCTCTCCGATTATCCTTTTGTAATCTCAATTCCAAAAGTACTTTAGCATGGTCTGATTCCTTGAAAATCCCTATTTCCATTCCCTCAATATTTTTAATCATATTTTCCGTTAAAAAAACATAGTCTATTCTAGAATAGGACCCATGAAAATGTGAAAAATAAGAGTATGCCCTTTCCGAACCCTTGATCTCTCTCCAAGAATCCTTCAATCCCATCGCAACCATCCATTTATCTAAAACCTTCCCTTTCAATCCAGCTCCACACCTTGCTAAATTCGTACAATTTAAATTTGACCTTATCAAATTAAAATCTCCGGCCACAATCATTTTTACCACTTTTTCTAACTCCACAACTTTTTGGACTTTTTCTAGAAATTCCGCTTGGTGTTCATTTGGAGCATAAATATTCACCAACATTATTTCCTCATCATCTATTTTTCCTCTTACGATCAAGTATCTACCTTCCTGATAGGCAATGCTTTTTATTATCTCAAATCCTAATCTTTTAGAAATCATAATTGCCACTCCTCTTGTTTTTGAGGTACCAAACGCCATCTCATAATGTTGTATCCATCCTAAGAAAATTTTGTTTGTATCTTTTGATTTTTGATGCGTTTCCTGTAAAAACACTATATCAGGTCTATCTTTCTTCAAAGCCAATTCCAACCTCCTCCTCTTAAGAACAGAGCCTGTACCCTTTACATTCCAGGTTAATACTTTAATATTTCCCATAATCTATTAAAGTTTCATCCTTTCTAACTTCTAAACTCTCCATTGGGCATGCCACCACAAACCCCTTACCACTAAAACACAAAATTGTACACAAAAAGATGAAAAAAAGACGCCTTCGATGACCAAAGAAGGGAGAGGAGGGAGAGGGGGGGACATGGAAGATGTACATACAAATTAGTGCATCGCGCCACCCACCTTTATACAGTTCTTGAATAATATAAATAATTTTTTCATCTTAATCTATTGCTCAATGCTCCTTACTTGCCTCCTCCTCCACCATGATCAATGACAACTCCTCTTCTTCACTTTCCTGAGGGGTTCCACGTGTAGCACCACCGGCATCTGCCCCCTCATAATCCCTTCTTATAGCCCCTGATTCCAACAAATCTTTCCTAAGAGTTAACCACTCCTCCGAACCCGCTTTAACAAGCTCCAGCAGACTCAAATATTCCAATGGGTCGGTACCCTCATCAATAACCTGCATTCTTTTCTCATAAAAGAAACGCAATTGCTGTGGGAATCTCCAATTGTACCTTACACCTTTACTCATCAACAGTTTAGTTACCGGTCTCATCTTATATCTCCAAATTCTTTCCTTCATTGAAATATTATTATATACTTCCACATCAGAACCATCAATTTTCAGGGCACCAGAACCAGCTTGTTTTAAGAAAGCCATTACTCTAAGTTTGTCTCCCCAATTTGCAAATTTTACCAAAACATTTCTTTGAACCACCTTCCCTCTTCTTGGACCCACCCTATATGCACTTACAATGTCCTCCTGTACAAATTCCTTTACCATGCTCAAATTATTTAACCACTGAACCACTCTTTCTCTCAGCTGTTCTGGTGTCCTTTCAACCACCTGACAGATCACAATATTCTGCTTTCTCATCATATCTTCCACAGCGTCAATCCTTTTCTCATGTTCATCCATTTTCAGTTTATTCTCCCTCACCGCCTCCTGAGTCCCTTTTATTTCCTTTTTCATGGCCTTCACCTCATTTTGAACCAATTTCACATTTCCTTCTATTTTTTGCAAACTTAATTCTACTTTTTTTGTAAAGTCCACAACAGTATTTACCACCTTATCCTGTTTTTTCATCATTTCATTTCTTTCCTTCACTCTTGAATCCTCCATCTTCTCCATCTTCTGAAACAATTTACCAATTTCCACCATGAGTTGAGTTTGATCATAAGGTTCAGGTGGTGGTGATGATGATGGAGGGACCTCTTCCATTGGTGCTTTTTCTTTCCTCTTAGATTTCACCACTGGCTCCTCCTCCTTTGCTTTTCCTCTTGTGCCCTTATCCATGGTAGAGACCCCTAAAAAGTTTTAATGCTGCAGCGTATTGTAAGTTTGTTACACACTCCACTCAAACCTATTCCGATGCAGCCAAAACTGACAACAGTCCCATTAATTCTGTTAAAACTTGAAGAAAAGAAGAGGTCCAGCGAAGAATTTAATTATTGTAATCCGTAAAGGAGCAGGAACCAAAAACACCACCAAACAAAAAATATTGTAATCCACAGGAACCCCGTCCCCAAAAATAGTCAACCCAGGTAACAACAGCTCACAAAGTTTGCCCTTGTAAAAACAAAAAAAATCTTTCACAAAATTCTCCTCTTTATAAACAAATGGAATACTCCCAACCGCAAAAACAGGAATTCCAAGGAGACAGATGCCCAAATATATCCACTTGTATAAGGACCACAGGGAAGGAAAGCCAAAGATCCCAAACTCCAACTTGTAATAAAATAAAAAGAAGAGGAGAAGTGTATATAAAAAAAAATTGAAAGTTGTAATCCACACAGCGAAGGAGTAAAAAAAGTTGATGATCCCTCTCTTGGAGCGAACGAAATAAAGCACCCTTTTCCCAGCGGCTGCGGCGGCTTCAGGAGGAACCCCCCCCCTTCTTCCTCTCCAAATCAGCAAACTTTCTCTTTTCTTTTTTTTTAAAGACCGCTCTCCCTTATTTTAACTTCAAAAAGCACTGGAGTAACCAAAAACTCGAACCCAATCAGTTTCTTCTTTAACCGCTTCTCACAGCCTCCAAACCATGCCACGGCTCTCCTGGGACACAAGAAAGCCATTGTCCAAAAAGCAACCACTTTCGTTTTCCAGGACCGCCGCCATTATCGCTTCAACTACCACCCTTTTATCCACTTCTGCACACACTGCGAAGTCCAGGCTCTTCAAAGCAAAATCCCCTGTTGCCTTAAGCTCCAGTCAACAAAAAATTTCATTAACTCACTTTCTTGCCGATTTTGCTACTTCCTCGGATCTCCGCTGTCTCGCTGGTCCTGTTCTCGTCTCCTTGGCAGGGGAAGCCGTGGCTTCCGTCGCATGCCTCTCCCGCCAGGGATACCTCCCGAACTTCGACCGCCCAACTGCAAACTTTCCAAGCAGGCAAGCAGGAGTCTTATCACCACAAAATATCTCTTTAAAATTGTCCCATTTTACTCATTCTTATTGATTACCACTTTGATAAGCGCGAGCGCCCAAATCGAGATGTTACTCGTCGGCCATCTTAGCCATGCACCCCGTTCTATCCTCTTCCTAAAAAATGGGGCAAATTCTGCCGCTGGGGAAGATGTTGGCAACCCTTTTTGCACCCATGAACTCACTAGGGCCAACATCTTATCCCTCCCTGTCGCCTTGGCGATTTCCACGGGTACTATTGGGGTGAATCCAGAACCTCTATCAGGAGCACTTGGTGATCTTGTTCCACTTCACACACGGGGTTGCCCACGTGAGGCAGAGGTGACCTCGAGAGTGCGTCCGCATGGCTTATGTCCTTTCCGGGGTGATAAACCAGCGTGCTCTCGTACGCGTTTAGAAAAATGGCCCATCTCAGCATTCTGGGGGACAGGATCTGTGGTGTGGGCTTGTCTGCGGTGAAAATGCCTAGCAGGGGCTTGTGGTCAGTCACGATGGTGAAAGGGCGACCATATAGAAAGCCATGGAACTTCTTTGTTCCAGCGATTATTGCAAGTGCCTTCCTGTCTGTCTGTGCATAGTTATGCCTTGCCTTTGACAGGGATCTGGAGTAGAACACCACTGGGGCTTCCTGCCCGCTTTCCAACACGTGGCACAGGACCGCCCCCACCCCCACTGGTGAGGCATCGCATACCAGAACCACTGGCTTCTTGGGATCGAAATGGGTCAGGATGGCCTCTGAGGATAAAAGTTGTTTCAGCTCATTGAATGCTCTCTCTTGACTCTCACCCCATCGCCAACCCTCGTCCTTCTTTAATAATCGATGAAGTGGCTCCGCCACTGATGCCTTCCTAGGCAGGAAGGAATTGTAAAAATTCAAGAGCCCCAGGAACAATTGCAACTCGGGTTTTGTGGTGGGGCGAGGAGCATTTTCAACAGCGGCCACCTTTGACTCAGAGGGTTTTATACCAATTGGGGTTACCCGGAAACCTAGGAACTCTAACTCTTTTGCGAAGAACAAACATTTGTCTTTCCGCAGCCTCAAACCCGCTTTCTCGAATACGGTCAGTACCCTGTCTAGCCTTTCTGCCAATTCTGACTCGTCAAAATATGGCAAGATCCCCTCCAAACCCTTCAAAAGTCGCTCCACTAATGATTGGAAGATGCCTGGAGCTGAATTTACGCCAAACTGTATGCGCGTCACCTTAAAAGCCCCTTTGTGGGTGACTATCATCTGCGCAGCAGCTGCAGCTGGGGTTACCGTAAATTGCTAGTAAGCTTGCGCCAGATCTAACTTCGCAAAACGCTTTCCCCCATGTAACCTGGCCAATAAGTGGCTGACTACCGGCACCGGATACGCATTTGGGCGTATTGCCTTGTTGATAGTGTATTTGTAATCAGCGCAAATTCGAACCTCCCCGTTAGCCTTTAGCGCTGTTACAATAGGAGTTTCCCACTCTGCAGAATTGACTGGGACTAGAATTCCCTGGCCCACCAACTTGTCCACTTCCGCCTCTATTTTGTCCTTTAGTGCAAAAGGCACCCTTCGTGATTTGAGCATTATCGGCCGGATCTCCGGGTCCAGGTTGAACGCAACTGGGGGCCCCTTGAATTTTCTGAGTCCCTTCTTGAATACCTCGGGATGTGCGTTACACACTTCCTGTATTGGATCAGTTCTGACAGTATGCACACACCCTATGAACAAACCCAGGGGCTTAAACCATTGTGTCCCCAGGATGCAACAGGCCCCCTCCTTGAGAACAACCAGAGGGAGCTCCGGGGCATGTTGCTTGTATTGCACCTTGAATTTTCCCACCCCCAACACCAGAATTCTATTTCCCTGTACGTCTCGCAAATTAGACTTCAGTGCTTTGAGTTTGGGCCGCACGTTGGGGGAAATTCGCAAAAACTCTCTCTGGGAAATAATGGAATAAGAGGAACCCGAGTCTATCTCCATCTTAACGGGGACCCCTTGCAACAGTACCTCAACAAAGTAACGTGGGTGTCCCAAGGACACACTTTGGACTGCCGCGTTGTCGTCGCTGGGGACTCGCCGGTACACTCCATGTACCTCGCTGTCGTCAGAGACTCGGCCCACACCATCCTGTTTCCTCGAGGGCCAGACGCCCTCCTTCCTTGGGGTACGGTCTGCTGAGCCCTTGTGCTCTCCGCGCCGTTGCCTGCAAACCTTGGCAATGTGGCCCCGCTGTCTGCAGTTGTGGCACGCAGCCTTCCGGAACGGGCACTTGCTACGGTCATGGGACGCCCCGTAGCCATTGCAACATTGGCCGTCCTTCCGCACCTTCTGGATGTCCTCATCCTCGCTGCTCTCTGTGGAGGAGTGTGGCGCCCGACTGGCTGCTTGCACTGGGGCTGCTGCCCTGTCGGGTTGTGGGGGCTTTGTTCTGAACCCCTTAACCCCGGCTCTCATGGCTTCTGCTGCCTGCGCTTCCTTCAGGACCTCTTGTAACGTTGTTCATCAGCTTCCGGTGGGTCTCCTCGTCCCACAAGCCGCACAGCATGAGGGCGATTTCTAGGTTCTCCCACTTGCATGGGCCTGCAGCCAAATGGAGGGCTGCTGCAAAGGCAGCCACGGACTCACCAGGGGATTGCACCCTCTTCCAGAAAGCGTCCCAGGCCGAGAACATCGAGACCGTGGGCTGGAAATGGTCCCACAGGGCTTTCAGGAGCTGTTTAACCGGGACCTCATATACTTTTCTTGGAGACACCAGGTCCACCAAAATCTTCATGGCCGGGAAACCGAGCATCCTGATGAGGGTGGCTTTTTTCTTCCCCTCATCTGAGATGTCGGACACCATCAGTGCGCTTTTGAAATCGATCTCGAACAGTTCCCATTCCTCCGGTTTGTTGATGTCGAAGCCGGTCTGTGTTGTTTTGATTCCGTGGGAAGCCATCATCCCATCCTCGTTGCCCGTTTAGTGTTCAAGAACCAAGACAATACAAAAACAGCCGAAGTCTGGCTTAACTCATCTTTATTGCATGATGGTCAGGGGGAACATGTGGTAATGGTGGATGAACAGCTCATTATATACAGTGGCTATACATTTGAATGTGGCTCCTCGGTAGCTCATTGGCTACTGTCCGCATGACGTCACCCTTAGTCATGCCCTTCTTGTCCAGGTGAGGCAGTGGCGGGAATGTTCCTGTGGCTGTAGGCATTTGGAAAATTTGTACCATGTGAGCTGGACGCTCGCTACTGCCCCCAGTGGTCACTAGCTCACGTCCTAATACAGAAGGTTACAATGTTACTTTTAGAGATTGTTACATTCACTCATTCGTGTGGTTGCATTTACTTAAAGGCACATTACAATCCATATACAACACCGTTCCCTTGACTTCCCCAATTTTAAAAAAAGATCTCTAGTCCTGCATCTTGTGTTGTTTTCCTCTATTTCTTTGCATTGTTCATTTAGGTATGCTTCCTTATCTCTCCTTGCTTTTCTTTGAAATTCTTTATTTAAGTGATTGTATTTTTTCTTTTCTCCTTTGCCTTTCCTCTGCTATTTTAAGAGACTCATCAGACAACCACTTTGCTTTTTATGCTTCTTTTCTTTTGGTATGGTTTTCCTTGCTGCCTCCTTCATGATGTCTCACATCACTGTCCATAATTCTTCTGGTACTGTGTCTATCTGGTCCAAACCATTAAATCTGTTCCCCATCTCCACCGTGTATTCCTTGGGTATGTTGTCTAGATCATATCTATCTGGCCTATTTGTTTTCCCTATTTTCTTTAATCTGTGCCTGAATTTTGTGATCAATAGATTGGGGTTTGAGCCACACTCTGCCCCAGGTCTAGTTTTTGCTGACTGTATAGAGCAATGTTTCTCAACCTTTCATTTTTGGACTTCAGTTCCCAGAAGCCCAAGTCAATTTCCCAAAGCAGTGATCAGCCAATGTACTGATTTAGGCTTCTGGGAATTGAAGTCACCCTGTGGGGCCTGGGCCCCACATTGGGAACCACTGGTATAGAGGTTCTCCATCTTTGGCTGCAGAGTATGTAATCGATTTGATTTCGATGTTGGCCATCTGGAGATGTCCATGTGTAGAGTCTCCTCTTGTGTTGCTGGAAAAGTGTGTTTGCTCTGACTAGTGTGTTATCTTTATTTTTTTTTATTTATTTATAGTCATATTTGTATATGCCGCCCACTAAGGCAGAACCCGACTCAGGGCGGCATTACAGCAATTCTAAAAATACATAAAAAACGTTATAAAAACCCACATCCCACCCCCTTTAAAAAAAACCCATATCCCACCCACCCATCCCACCTACTATACAAAAGGAAAGAAGAGAGAGTTCTTATAAAAGCCAGCAGGCGGGCACCATAGTCCCATTCGGGCCCCACACCTGCCCTGCCAGCCAGGTCTTCACTCCTTTCCTGAAGGGCAGCAGTTCACTTTGGAGTCTTAGATCTATTGGCAGGAGGTTCCAGAGAGTTGGTGCGGACACGGAGAAGGCCCTCCTTCGGGTGCTAGACAGATGTGCACCCCTAGTTGATGGCACCATTAGAGAGCCCCTCCGGTCCGCTCTAGTTGGACGGGCAGACACTCTTGGGACGATGCGGTCTCTAAGGTATCCTGGCCCCCTGCCATATAGGGCTTTAAAGGTCAAAACCAGCACCTTAAATTGCACCCGGAGACAAACTGGTAACCAGTGCAGCTCCCGAAGTAGCGGTGAGGCATGGGCATATCGCCCACACCCCATCACCACCCGGGCCGCCGCATTCTGGACCAGCTGCAGCCTCCGAATGGTCGTCAAGGGCAGCCCCATGTAGAGCGCATTACAATAATCTAGTCGGGAAGTAACCAGAGCATGGGTGACCATAAGCAAGGAGCCCCGGTCCAGGAACGTGCGCAATTGGCGAATCACCCGAAGTTGGGCAAAAGCCCTCCTGGCCACAGCCACTATTTGTTCTTCTAGCAGCAGCCGTGAGTCCAGAAGGACCCCCAAATTGCGCACTGGGTCTGTCTGGGGCAAAACAGCCCCATCCAGTACCAAAGGTGGTAACTCCCTGGATAACACGGGGGCCCCTATCCACAGCCACTCTGTCTTGCTGGGATTCAGCCGAAGCCCATTGACCCCCATCCAGACCCCAATGGCCTCCAGGCATCCGGATAGGATTTCAACAGCATCACTGGGGTCCCCACGGGCCGAGATGTACAACTGAGTATCATCCGCGTACTGATGGTACCGCACCCCGTGGGAACGAATGATCACACCCAGTGGCTTCATGTAGATGTTAAATAAGAGAGGAGAGAGCACAGAGCCCTGAGGCACCCCATACTTGAGGGGCCTGGGGCTGGACCTCTCACTCTGTAACCACACCGACTGGGTACGGCCCTCCAGAAAAGAGGAAAACCAGGACAACATAGTGCCCTGGATCCCCAGTCCTTTGAGTCGTTCCAGAAGGATACCGTGGTCGACGGTATCGAAGGCCGCTGAGAGCTCAAGAAGAGCAAGGACGGATGGATAACCCCCGTCCCGCTCCCGCCAGAGATCATCCAGAGATCATCCAGAGATTATCTTGGCAGAATTCTATCTGTCTTTGCCCTGCTTCATTCTGTGTTCCAAGACCAAACTTGTCTGTTACTCCGTCCACTTTTTTATTTCCCACTTTGGCATTCCAGTCTCCTAAAATAATGTGGACATTGTTTCTCGGTGTCTGTTCTATGAAGTGTTAGAGGTCCTCATAGAACTGGTCCACTGTGGCTTCATCTGCACCAGTGGTTGGTGCGTATATTTGGATCACAGTGATATTGAAAGGTTTGCCTTGTATTCTGACTGACAACATTCTATCATTTTTGAGATTGTATCCCATTACTGCTTTTCTCACTCTTTTATTGACGACTATGGCTACTCTGTTTTTTCTGAGGTGGAAAAAAAGCCAGTGGTAATGATGGTATCACAGTTGAATTTTTCAAAGCCCTAAAAGATGATGGAATCAAACTATTGCATACTATTTGTCAGCAGATTTGGAAAATGAAACAGTGGCCACAGGATTGGAAAAGATCGGTATATGTTCCAATCCCCAAAAAAGGGTAATGCCAAAGAATGTTCAAATTATCGAACAATTGTGCTCATCCCACAAGCTAGCAAGGTGATGCTCAAGATAATATAGGATAGACTTCAGCAGCACATGGAGAAAGAATTACCAGAAGTGCAGGCTGGGTTCAGAAGAGGCAGGGGGACCAGAGACTACATTGCCAACATACGTTGGATCATGGAGAAAACAAAGGAATACAGTGCCAGAAACAAGTTTACTTCTGCTTTATTGACTACACCAAGGCCTTTGACTGTGTGGACCACAACAAAATGTGGCAAGTAATTAAAGAGATGGGAATACCAGAACACCTCATATGCTTCATGAGAAATCTGTACATGAACCAAGAAGCAACAGTTAGGACAGAACACGGAATGACAGAGTGGTTTGGAATAGGAAAAGGAGTAAGACAAGGCTGCATTTTGTCACCCTGCTTATTCAATCTATACACAGAGCACATAATGCACAATGCAGGGATGGAGGAATCAAATATGGGATCAAAATTGCTGGGAGAAACATCAACAATTTGAGATCTGCAAATGATACCACCCTAACGGCAGAAAGTGAGGAAGATCTAAAGAACCTCCTGATTAGGTTGAAAGAAGAGAGTGCAAAACCTGGCTTGAGACTCAATATCAGGAAAGCCAAGATAATGAAAGCGCAGTGCCACAATGGCCGCCGCGCTCTTTGCGCCCCCCCCCCCACCTGGACTCAGACATCCGGGTAGTTAGGGGGTGTGGCCACCCCTCTATAAAAGGGGTGGCCATGAGGCAGCCAAGCTGCCAATTTGTAAAGCGACGGAGAGGAGAAGTTTTTCTCCGTCGCTCTCCGTCTTTTGAGGGAAGCCTTTTCGGTGGCTGCAGCCCCTTAGCGGTCTTGGCTGCTTCCTTCGGCTTCCCAGCTAGCGAATTCTGATCCCTGGATAGGGATCGCTCTTCATCTTTATGCCTCCTAAAAAGAAGGCTATGGCGAAGCAGGCTCGCCTGCGCAGGGGGCAGCAGCAGTCGGGTCGGAGGACTGCGACTGCACCCCCTCAACAGGACCTCCAGCCGGAGGCTCCCACCAGGAACGGTGGGATGGGGCAGCTCAGGCCGTGGCCAGCGGCTCTTCAGCCCCAGACTGGCTCTTCAGAGGCTGCGGCCCCCGGCCCGCAAGGGCCGGCCATGGGCTTGGAACAGGGGGGAGGGCTGAGCGCAGTTGGGGCTTTGGCCTGCAATTACCGGCCATGGGCTTCGAGCAGGGGGTAGGGCCCGGTGCGGTTGCACAGCAAGGCTTACCCCCGGCCCCTCAGGGGCCGGAGTTTTGGGCATGGCCCTATTTGGGGCCTGGCCCTCAAGTAGGGGGATCTGGGCCGTTGCCCGGTGGGCCGTCCGGCCCACCTGGCCCCCTTTATGCAGGGGGATCTGCGACAGTGGATGCGTTATTGGCCCGCGTGGCAGCGCTAGAGGCATCCCTGGGGATCACCAGTAACCCCATTGGGGGGGGATTCCTTGCCATCTGGGGCCCCCTTCTGCCAGCCTACTAACGTGGCAGCTGCAACTCTCCAGCAGGCTGCCAGTCGGGTCAAGTTGCTGGAGGCGCGCAGGCCTGTGCCCGCCGTGGCCTCGCAACTCCCCGTGCATCAGACGCTACAGACAGGTAGTGGATGGATGTGTCCTCAGAGCTCGATTTCGGTCGCGAGCTCCGACGCCCGCCGTGGGCCGGAACCCCCGGTGGGGGCGGCTCACGGGGGTGCACCCTGTGAGTATCAGGTTCAAGCTAATGTCCCCACATCACACTCCACTTCTGGGGATGGGTTCCAGTGGCCCTGGCCTCGTACTGTCGGGGTGGGGGGGCATCAGTTCCCGGCCTACCCGGGTGCAGCATGGTCGCATGCTGGCGCAACATTGGGTGGGGGGGTTTCCGCCCCCGGGGCTGCACCGGGTGTCGCTGGGGCGGTTCAGCCGCTGCTCCCGATACCCCGTGCCAACACTGTGCCGGTTTTGGCACTCCCGACAGCCGGGTATTCCTTGCCCCTTGGGGATCATTTGGCCCAGGCCACGAGGCAAAAGATCTGGCGGGGGGAGTACGTAGATATTTTCTCCCTCTTGAACAGGGAACCCACCAAAGAGGAGAAAGAGGGGCAGGACGAGAAGGACAAAGAGCAGTCCCACCGTCGCAAGCCACCACGCACATGGGCCAACTGGTTACCCGCATATCTCATTTATATGGCGGTGTACCTCAGGGCTCGGCCGGACCTGGCCATCCCTATGGTCCAATATTTGGACAACATTTACAGGGCAATGGTGGATTTTCCTGGCCCTCGTGGTTGGCTTACGATGAGGAATTTCGAATGAGAGTGCCCTTACACCCGGAGATGAGATGGGATGAGCCCTGTCAGAAGCTGTGGCTTTTATATATGACTCCCACGTGCCCGGCGCCTGGGGAGAGGTACCATTGTGGACATGCGGTCCAGCGAGCTGCTCCAACGCAGACCCCCCGCCAGCTGGCGGGGCAGGGGGTTCCAGCCCGCCTGCTGTGTTGGAGCTTCTCGGCCAATGGTGTATGCAATAGGAAACAATGCAGATACAAACACGAGTGTCCCTCTTGCGCTGGCCCCCACGCCGCCGCTGCGTGTCCGTGAGCCGGTGGGCCACGGGGCAGAGGTAGAGGTGGACAAGGAGCGGGCAGACCTGCCGCTGATGGATCTGGTCACTCAAAAGGCCCCCTCCCCGGTTAACGTAGCTATGTTGGAGCGGTGGCTCTCACCTTACCCAAGGAGGGAGGATGCTAGGTACCTCCTCGAAGGTTTCCAGAGGGGCTTTCACATACCATTTAAAGGGGTGCAGTGCCCACAAGATGCCCCTAATCTACTTTCCCTGAAGGGCAGGGAGGAGGTTGCCGCCCCTAGTATTGCTAAGGAGGTTAAAGCAGGGACGGTAGCTGGCCCCTTTCCCAGGCCCCCCTTTACCAATCTGAAGGTTTCCCCTTTAGGGTTGGTGCCCAAAAAGAACCCTGGGGAGTTTCGTTTGATTCACCACCTGTCATACCCGGCGGGCCATTCGGTCAATGATGCCATTCCTGACGACCTTTGTTCGGTCAGGTATACATCATTTGACCAGGCCCTGCGCATGGTGCGCTCTTGTGGCCCGGGTGCACTTCTGGCAAAATGTGACATTAAGTCGGCATTCCGTTTGTTGCCTGTGCACCCGGGTGACTTTGAGTTGCTGGGTTTCAAATTCAAAGAAAAATTTTATTGCGATAAAGCCATGCCTTTTGGCTGCTCTATTTCCTGTTCAGCATTTGAACGTTTTAGCACTTTTCTCCAGTGGGCCTTTGTTCGCAGGTCTGGATCCCGGTCTGTAGCCCACTCCCTCGATGATTTCTTGTTCGGGGGTGAACGGGGCTGGGACACGTGCACGCGTCTCCTCAACATATTTCAGACGCTAATGCAGGAACTGGGTGTCCCTTTAGCGCCCGAAAAGACTGAGGGCCCATCAACTAAGCTCACATTTCTGGGTATAGAAATTGACACGGTCTCGCAGGCATCCAGGTTACCCATGGATAAGGTGACCAGGATCACTGCGTTGATTTTGGCCTTACTGGCCAAACGCAAGGTGTCACTTCGTGAGCTCCAGGTTTTACATGGTCACCTTAACTTCGCTTGCAGGGTGGTCGCGCCTGGCAGAGCTTTTGCTCGACGCTTATGCGACGCCATGACTGGCCTATCCAGGCGCTATCACAGGGTCCGACTGAACAAGGGCATGACAGCTGACATGTTGGTTTGGCTTCAATTCCTGAGGGACTTCAACGGGGTGTCATTTTGGAGATCTGACCTTTTGGTTTCCCCTAGGTTCCAGGTTCAGTCGGACGCCTCGGGATCCCTCGGATATGGGATTTACTTCAAAGGGAGGTGGGCCTACGGCCGATGGCCTCCAGCCTGGAGGGGCACTGATCGTCTACGCGATCTGACATTCCTTGAATTCTTCCTGATACTGGGAGCTTTGATGCTATGGGGCGAGGAGTGGGCCAATTCAGTGGTTCATTTCTGGTGTGACAATGCTGCAGTGGTGCACATTGTCAACTCCCAGACATCCAAATCACCCAGGGTCATGGAGTTAGTTCGACAGTTTGTGTTGCGTTGCCTACGCCTCAATGTGCTCTTCAGGGCCAGACATGTCCAGGCATTAATAACGATATTGCTGATGCTTTGTCCCGCCTGCAGATCCCCCGGTTCCGCGCCTTGGCTCCAGACGCAGAGGAGTTACCCTCGCCGCTTCCGGACGAGATTTGGACGTTTGGCAAGGAGAGGTGAACCGGGCGATCGGCATGTTGCTGGCGCCCCGCACGCGTAAGGCATATCACCATGCATTCGGACAATTCAGAATATTCTGTGAGCAACTCCGATTGCCCGAGGTATGGCCCATTCCAGTCGCACACCTTCTCCAATTTATAGTCTACCTACATAGTCAGGGTCTAGCTCCCCACACCATAGCATCCAGGCTGTCAGCACTGGCGTTCATGGCCAAAGTGAGGGGTTCTGCTGACAGCACGAACGATTTCCGTATACGACATGTTTTGGAGGGGTGGACACGGGAACGTGGACATCGCCTGGGCACTCGCCACCCAATTTCCCCAGGGGTTCTTACCCACCTTGCACGAGGCTGGCATGACCTGTGTTTTGACAGGTATGAGGCAGCTCTGTTTCATGCGGCTACCACGGTGGCCTTTTTTGGAGCGCTCCGCATCAGTGAGCTGGTGCTACTGTCTAAGGCGGATGCGGCTCGTAGGGCACTGGAACTCGAGGATGTCTATGTCTCTAATGAGTGGGCTCAGTTGAGGCTACGTTCCTCAAAGGTTGATCAGCACGGTGTAGGCAGTGGTGTTAGACTGCTACGGTGTTCCATTGCAGACATCTGTCCGGTTGGTGCCCTACAAGAGTTCATTGCAATGCGTGGTACGCACCCTGGCCCGTTTTTCTGCCACCAAGATGGGTCTCCCCTTACTAAATTTCAATTTTGGAAGGTGACCGGTAAGGCGCTGTCCAGTGTTGGCCTCCCCGGGGCTCGTTACTGCACCCATTCTTTTAGGATAGGAGCTCCTTCTACTGCAGCCGCATTTGGGTACTCTGAGGCTGATATATGCCATATGGGGAGGTGGGGATCGAAGTGTTTTGAATTATATGTTCGCCCTCTTCAAGCATGAGTACCAGATAAGTCACTGTCCTGTCTCTTTTTATTTTACAGACCATGTGTGTCGCCGCACACCGGTGGCAGTATGGCTGGTGGGCCACAGCTATGTGCACTGGGCAGCGCAGTACGCTGCGGCGACAGAGTGGGGACCCCAGCTTGGACTACGTGCATCCGCATGTATCAGGTGGTATGGTAAGCGCGGAATGTTATGGCGGGAACTGTTGCCATTCCTTTTTTCCATCAGGGATGCTGAACCGCCTGAGGTCCTAGTGCTGCACCTCGGGGGCAATGACCTGGGCCAGGTCACTGGCCTTTCTTTAAAACATACGATCTGCAGTGACCTGGCTTATTTACATTATGTGTGGCCTGCCACAACCCTGCTATGGTCGGACATCATACCGCGTCACGCTTACAGGGGGGGTATCAACCTCCAGGCCCTTGACCGCGCTCGTCGCTCGGTGAACAGGGCAGTGGCCCGGTTCTTTGCTGACAAGGGTTTGGGGCGGGTCATCCGACACCCCAACATTAGTCTCCAAAATTATGACCTTTACACAGGGGATGGGGTCCATCTGTCGCCCAGAGGTATGGACCTCTTTTTGGAAGATGTGCAAGCCTCAGCCTGTTGACCGAGCTGACGGTCTGGGGGGGGGGGGGGCGGTGAGTCTTTATTAAGCCTCCCCGTGTGGCGGGTAGCACTGGTAAGGTAAATATTTATGACCCACAGGTATCCGGCAGGTTCGCAATTGACTGGCCAACACTAGATAGGTACAAGTTGGTTAACGTTGACCGGTCAACGACGAACCAGGCAATGGGGTGATGGCACGAGCTATTCAGCATGCATCACCACGTGATTTTACGGATACACGTCAGAGGGTGGGGTCAGTAGATAGTTGATTGACTACGGTCAACAATTTGTTTGTTGTCAACAAACAAATTGATACAAATGGATACATTGTAGCCAATTGCCGTTGGCAATTTGGGAGGAACCTTACCAGTGTTACTGCGGCCTGCTTGCCTTAAGAATTATAATTGGCTGAGTACCAACTGAAATTTATAATTCGGACTAGGGCATGAATCAATAAATGTGGCCCAATGCCGTTATCCACTTATACCGGTGTCTGAGTCCTTTTTTGGGGGGTGCGCCTGCAATGGCAACAGGCCCTATCAGTCCCTGGAAAATAGATGGGGAAGAAGTAGAAGCAGTGACAGATTTTACTTTCTTAAGATCTAAGATCACTGGTGATGGGGATTGCAGTCATGAAATAAAAAAGCAACCGATTCTTGGGAGACAAGCTATGAGAAACCTGGGGAACATAGTGAAAAGAAGAGACATATCACTTCAAACAAAGGTCCGCATAGTCAAAGCAATGGTATTCCTGGTGGTAATTTATGGTTGTGAGAGCTGGACCATTAGAAAGGCTGAGCGCAGGAGAATAGATGCCTTTGAAATGTGGTGTTGGAGGAGAGTTTTGAGAGTACCCTGGACAGTGAGGAGAACAAATAGGTCAATCTTAGAAGAAATCAACCCTGACTGCTCCCTGGAAGGACAAAAAGTAAAGATGAAGCTGAAGTACTTTGGACATCAAATGAGAAGAGAGGATTCACTTGAGAAAGCTTTGATGCTGGGGAAGGAGGAGGGCAAAAGAAGAAGGGGGCGGCCCAAGATGAGATGGCTAGATAGGGTTGTAGATGCAGTAGGCACAGGGCTGGGTGGGCTGAGGAGGATGGTGGAGGATAGGGGTGCCTTGGTGGTGGTCCATGGGGTCGCAAAGAGTTGGAATCAACTGTGCAACAACTGAACAACAACAAAAACAAAATTTGGTATAAGGAGGCATATCCTGAACAGATTTGTCCTTAGTAAATGAGACAGCATACCATTTTCTCCTTACTGTGAGTTCGTGAGATTGTTGTGGGAGAGGGTTGATTGTGGGAAAACTTTGCACCTTTTCAAGACTGACTTTTGCATTTTTCTTTAAATGGACAAATTCAAAATTGCTGAATGGACTATTTAGGACTAGTAGCCTTGGTCTATTAGCATTTTAAGAATCATTTGTCTGCTTCTTTTTTATTTGCCATGTGTGAACGAGCAACTAACCAAAAGGATAAACCTGTTATACTCTAATTGAAAAACACATTTTAAAAAAGAGTTTCTGGTTATTTCAGGAGGTATCTTGTGGAGCTTGAAATACTCTCTACAAACTGTCTCACCATGTCCACACACCCTGCCTTTACCAAAGCCACATGAACTGCAAGATTCTTTTTCCAGTTTAGTGTAATATGTCATTTGGAGCTCAATTTGTCTAAGGGTAGGACTGACACTGAAAAGACAAAGTGACTTAGCATCCTTAATAGACTAGCCCCCATCCTCATTTCAAGATACTAATTATTATTAATAATTGCCAATGTATAAAACACCAGTGACATATTGTGGTCTCTTTTCCATATGCAAAACATAAATTGTTAATATCTTTACTACCCAAAACACTGCTCTGACTTGATTATGTATGTATGTATGTGTGGAAACTGTGAAAGAGATTTGCTAATCTGAAAGCTGTGGTAAATATTTTTTTGTGTCAACCTCTCATCGGTATTTCTAAACTTCATAACAAAACTTCAAGGGGAGGGGAAAAAGAAACCATTAGCTATGAATTAGACATTCTCAGGGAAGCCTAGAATTATTTTTCAGGATGGAGGGCTCAATTTCCCAATCTCAGGTGTATGATTAAAATCAATTAAATCACTCTTCCAATGTCAGCGTCAAGATTCTCCTGACAAATGAAATTATGCAAGAAAAGTGTTCTGTTCACTCCTCAACCCTTTCTCAGTATTGCTCACATTCACAAATGAGATCAAAATGTTCAGCTCAGGGATTTCAGAGATATTTTCCATAAGAACATGAAAAATCCCAGGAACCCTATGTAAGTAGACTTTATAATCTCTGGTGGCAAGATTTTGATGGCCTCTGTATGGTTGGATATATTCATGACTAACAAAAAATGAAAAATTACTGAGCAGAAATTAACCATTTGGACACCACACTCCATTTTCTCCCTCCCAAGAAATTAAAGTTTCAAATGTAGTACTATGTATTATGTAGCAAGGATACATGTGGTAACCTTTGCTTTTTTTTTTAATTCATGGAGCTGTCCCAGATGACATTCTCTTGTTGGAAAACTGAATTTTATCAATCTCTTTTGGTTGCTTCCTAGTTATAAGAGCAAGAAAGCAGATAGCCTCAGCTTCAAATCATTGCAGCTTTCTCTGGGAATCATGAAGAGTTAATAATCTGTTACAGTAGCATTCATCAACATAAAGCCATAAATTGTTGTTATGTTTTTGTTGTTGTGGTTATTGGTTTGTTTGTTTTTTTGGGGGGTTGGTACAGGAAATTACTGTTGAAGCAACAAATATATCTCATTTCCAGAGGTCCATTCATGCAGCTGAACTATAATGCAGGAAAATTATTTACCTCTTAATTTGTTTAAACATATGGACTTGCACTGAGATTTTGCCCAAGAGAATTATGCCTATATTATTTGCTTGTTTGGTTTGACTTTGTTTTCCTCAGAGACGAGCAAATGTTTTTTCTGCCTTTCAGAAGTTTTCCTGTTCTGTATATTTGTTCATCCATGCATTTGAGGGCAGCAATATCACATGTCAGATTTTGGTCCTAGTGAAAGAAAACAGCTTAATTTATGTAACAAGAGAAAAGAATCATAGTTTTAGAGAAAATGATTGAGGCAGAGGAAGCAATACTTCTACCTTAGAAGCAAGCTCCTAGGTTCATTTCCTAGACTGGTATAAGTCAGCTTTCTTTGTTCTGTTTTGAAGCTTCTGCTAGGGCAAGGGTGGGCAATCTTGCCTGGGGCTAAGAGTCAGCTATCCACTTGACCAGCAGCCTAGGGGTTATATCCCGCCCCCCAAAGAAGCTTACAGAAGTCACTGGTGCAGCTTCCCAGCTGCTTTTCGAACTTTGTAACTGGTCTACAGTATTCGTTTCGCCTGATTTTGAGTTTTAATGTGAAGAAAAATACTTTCTTCATGAGTAAAAAAACATTTTTGGCTATAAAAATCTGAAGTGAATCAGGAAGCTTCAATGAGAGTGTTTACTTCAGTTTTAATATCAAACTGTTTGTTATTTCCCATGGGTTGTTCTAATGGCTAGGTGTAATTTAGTCACCATAGTGCTGTGACTGGGCAACTCTTTAAAGTCTCACTTTGAATCCTTGTGTATTTAGTCATATTTGTGGCACTCAACTGTCATTGCAACCTCTTTTCTGCCTCTCTCTTTTAACAATTATATGGAAAATAGGTACAACATGTTACTCTCTGTGCTGGGAACTGAATGTTGTCATCTGAAAATGTTTAGTTCATTTCTGAGTGACATACCACAATTCATAAATCTCTTTATATTCATGGCAGAAAGAGACTGGGGATAAAAATATATGAATTCAGGAGATGGAAAAACAAACATATTTTCCCATAACTAGTTATGACTGAGTTCCCCCCTCTGCTGGTGAATCCGAGCTCTCTGAGTTCTGTAAGTTTAAAATACCTAATCCTGTAAATTCTACAAATTCTACAAATAGGCCACCCATAGAAGTCATGAATAGTGAGGTGTTACATATTCCCAGTGTTGCTATATGGAGTTGAAGCTTGGAAAGAAAAGAAAATCAAAGCTTTTGAAATGTGAATCTATAGATGGCTGCTAAGGGTATCATAGGTTGACCATGTGACTAATGTAAAAGTATTGTGTCAGATGGACAAAGAACAAGAACTGTTTAAGACCATTAAACAAAGAAAGCTCCAATATCTTGGACATATCATGAGGAAAGACATAAAGTATAGAATACTGCAAGGGAATATCCTTGGGAATATCCTTGGGAAAAGAGGCCCCAGATGTAGATGAACTTCGTGGCTGAAGAACCTGAAGGACTGGTGTAGAATGTCCTTAGAAGAACTGCTCCAAAGAGTTAGGAACAGGAAGACTATTGCCATGATGATAGCAAATATCCAGAACAGATACATCACTTGAAAAAGAAGAAGTCATGAGACTTCGAACATCGCTGTGTGTTGGGTGTTCCAATAAGCAAAGTGGCAGAGCTGGGACTGGACTAATAATACATACAGAAGATGAGTTACAGGTAACTTCAATTCTCAGAGGTCTGGACCAAATCCCTCTATTTGTCACATACTGCTTATTCTTGGCTAGGTATCATAACATCTTTCCATTAATAAATTAATAAACCTCTTGTTTGGGAATTTATTATTTATCTTAATCTGGGGCTAAACTCAATAATAATAATAATTTTGTGTCAGAAATTTTTCTTGGTTGAATGGATTTTTGCCGGAGAAACTTCGCTCAGGGGATGCCCAAATGAGGCTCTTTTCATGCCCCAAGAGCTGGAACAGAGACAGGCACTCAATCTGTCATGCAGTACCCAGGTCTCAAACTGCCGACTTGCTGGTTTTCCAGCTAACAAGGTGAGCTTCTTAACCACCAAACCCCTGTAGCCCCTGCTAAACTCAATTATGAGTCCCAGAAGAAGATACTCATTGAATCAACTGTAGCTTTGTAAATCACCATTTATGCAAGTCTGATTGATTGAGTGAATCTATACTAGCAGGGACTAGCAATGGGTTTTTACCCCATATTCCTAGATTGAGCAAGCCATAGACTATGAAAGCTGCAACAAGAAAGAATATTAGAGGCAATATTGATAAACAGAGACTACGTGTTGGAACAATGGTGTTCCTTGTCCTCAAACAACATTTAGGTATTATTATACAACTTGCATAAATTCTAAATGTTATATTCTATTCTATTTTAATGAGTAGTTTGAAAAGATCTAAAGTAGTTTCTGCTAGAGGCACTCTGCATTTTCTTTCAAAACTTAAATGAATACCAGAGTCTTTGCCCTTCCCTATTAGAAATGCAAAAATAGAAATTTTAGACTCGCACAATTGAGTATACTGTACTTGTATCACTGAGTACAAACTGAGGGCTGGTGGACTTGCCTTATGTGCCATGCTTTATTGCTAATCTACAAGCAGGGACAGATGAAATAAAGCAAGTTCTTGGGTCTATGATGGAGTTGTTTAGGGCCTATATTGGAGCTATTTATTTGTTCACTGCTTCTGATACCTGTAAAGCAGTTTGACACATAGTGGCAATAAAAAATATGGGGTGAAAATGAAGAAGCTGTTTTTGCAGCCCCCGCCTGAGCTTCAGGAAGTAGGTTGGTATAGCAGTAGTCTGGTAAGATCAATTACCTCTTAATTTTATTGTCTCTCTGGTCAGGTTTCTAGCACCAGGATTCTCAAGTTCTCATCAGCATTCACAATGTTTATTGCACACAAGAAAGAGCTCACCAGGCAAAGCTAATTCAAGGTGGGATTTACACAACTTTGCTTAGTTCACGTATCTTCTTTT
This sequence comes from Bradypodion ventrale, assembly GCA_035047345.1. Taxonomy (NCBI): domain Eukaryota; kingdom Metazoa; phylum Chordata; class Lepidosauria; order Squamata; family Chamaeleonidae; genus Bradypodion; species Bradypodion ventrale. The sequence goes on along the minus strand of JAWDJE010000003.1, from coordinate 105,469,158 downwards.
ATCGTAGTATTATTATGGTATTGAGGAACTGCAATGAAATTTTATTTCTTTGGAATTGACGCACAATGATTGAAACTCCCAGGAGTCAAAGCATGGAAGAAATCCACCAGAGGCAGTTATGCACTAGAAGTTATCTCCTTTCTCATGTGTTTCCTTCCCTCTTTTATATTTCCCTCCACAAAATCAACACCTCAAAGTGCTTTTTGGCTTTCATTTTGTTTATTCCATCCATAAATATTTTATTAGTTAAAAAGGGAAGCAGTGCTTGCTCCTAATTGTTTTTGATTAAATATGCTAATTACATTTTGGAATATTAATGACACATACGGTAGTAAATGTTTTAATAATGCAATGAAATAAGCTAGCAAATATAACAACAAATTAACCTGAAACTGCTACATGGTTTTCAGAATTTTATATTATACTAATACAAACAAGAGGGAAAAATAAATAGATCTTCATTTTGGCCTGACTATCTAAGGTCCAGTTTTTTAAAATAAAAGTGAAGTAAGTCTTGACAGGCCTACTTTTCATGAGTCCTTATGTGTGGTTTCTCTGACAAGCCTTGACTATTGGATTTGGCTGTAGGAAATTCACAAGTGACAGTGTTTATGACAGGAGGTCTGTTCCCCACCCCAACCAACAGCATAGTACTGCTCAAAACACTAGTTTCCTTTGCTCCCACGTCTGCTCCAGAGATGCTATCCTTTCTATTCCTCTCTTACCATTTTGGATGCAGTCTCCTGGTGCTTCTGTGCACCTTTATTAAAACATGTACCATAACTAGACAGAAAGTGAGGCAAAATAATAGAAGAGGAAGGTATTGCAATGATGAGCTGCAACTACTGGGAAGATGACAAGAATTTGTAAAGACTAGGACCGAATCTAAAACTCTGTCCTTTTTGAGCTGTCTTATGTGCTTTTAAAGCATAGGTTGGTTTTATCATATGTGACAGGAAATGTATACACTGTACTTTGTTCCCAATGTGTGCAAAGAGAGGAATCTCCTCCACCAATATCCTTCCCACCAAGCTCTATGTCTGTCATAGAATTAGGCAATAATTTAATTTGGAAGGGACCTATGAGGCTATCAAATACAACCCCTTGCTCAATACAGTAATCTGTGTAATCTGACAGATGGTTGTCCTATTTTCTCTTGAATGCCTCAAGCATTGGAGTGTTCACCACTTCCCACGGTAATTAATTACATTGCTGTACTGCTCTAACAGTTAAGAGGTTTTTTTTTTATATTACACAAAACACCCTTAATGTACAACATGTGTTTATTAAAATGCATACAAATGTGGAGGTTTTAAAAATATGATGAGGCAGAGGAGTAGAAATAAATTCCCTTGAGATGCTAAAGCTAGGTTCAGAACAGGCAAATGTACTAGAGACTGTATTGCAAACACACCTTGACTGCTGAAGTGAAAGGCAAGAAACTTCAGGAGATCTGGGATTGAATCTCACATCAACTCAACTGTGGAAGATAATTAGGGATAAGTAAAACCACTTTTTAAGTATCTTCCACATATGGAAAACCTAATTAGTCACTATGACTCAGATGCTACTTGTTTGGAACGTCACAAATGACTGATGCATAACAAAAAACATTCAGAAGAAAACCCATTTGTGCATTATAGATTAGAGAAAAATCTTTGACTGTGCAAATAATGAGAAGCTATGGATTGTACTGAAAGAAATAGACGTGCCACAACATTTGATTGCCTTAGTGTGTACTATATACTCCATACAGAATCCAAAGTTAGGACAGAATACAATGAAATATAATTGATTATTACTTAGAAGAAAGAATACAGTGCTTTGTTCTTTAGTGTCTAGCACTAAATCCATTATATTTTTAATTTTAATGTAATGTTTCTATGGTGTGTATTGATTTATTGTATTTATTGTATTTTATTGTTTTGCCATACCGTATCCCATTGTATTTTTGTTGCACTGTAGTATTTGATACTTGAGGGGTTCTGTGAGCTGCCCTGAGTCAGTTTATCTGAGTAGGGCGGCATACAAGTCTCATAAATGAAATGGAATAAAATTTAAAAAATTAAAATAGTGTATTCTTATTGGAGGAGTACAAGAAGGACAGATAGACAAGAAGACACTAGGGTCATCATGGACTGTGATCAGAAGATACACCCATCAAAGGTGCAAACATCATACAAATATCATACAATACTAATAAGAACCAGGAAATGGTGGGGAATGTTGTAGCTTGACTCTATATGATGACAGTATCTAGGGAGCAGGAATAATGTTATGACCCTTTTCAAACCCAGACTTTCCAAACAGGAGACAAGTTCTAAGCTTCAGTGGAGGAAATTGTAAGAAAGAAATACACATTCTTCAATGTACTATAAAATATGGGCAAATGTTTGTAGTTCTATTGTGTCAAAATTCTTACCACAGAAATCCTCTGGAAGCCATGTAAAATTATAGGGTAAACCAAGAATGCTTGTTTTGAAAAATCCATTTGAGCCTCTGTGGTAAAAGGAGCATTTTCCACTGAAATGGATAAAAAAGTGCAATTTCAAAACCTTAAAACTATCAGGAGGTTCCCTACTGACTTCAAGAGAATTAGATTTGATCCTCCTTATCTTAAAGGAAAAGTTCAAAATAAATATTGCATACATGTATCTCTGTAAAATTAAATCATTCTTGTTTTGTGGTAGAACAAAACTGCAGTTTGAATGTAAAACTAATGTGTAGTTGCTTTCATATTTGTGTTGCACAAAGGGTGAGCATCACTTTCCTCACTTTCCTTTTGTTTACATTCAATAATCCCTCCAGCCATTTTTTAAGGCTACAAGTTAACATTCTCCAGTTTTTCTGCAAATCTATGTTTCCTTGCTTTTTAATTGCAATTCTTTCATTCCAGGTCAAAGTGTGTGTGGCTTATTTGCAGTGCCTTAATATCTGTGTAACAGAATTTGTAAAATACAGTAGTACCTCACTTAAAGAGCATAAAGCCTTCCATGGGATTGCTCTTCAAGAGAGTTTGCTCTTTAAGTGAAACACATTGTAAGTGACCAATTGTGACTTCTGGCAGGGGGGATTGTGAACCCCAATTTGGTTGTTAAGCAAGTTTTTGGTTGGTTTTAGGTGTTAAGCAAGGTGACCATTCAGAGAAAATTATGCTCTTTAAGCAAGTGAGTCTCTAAGCGAGGCGCTCTTTATGTTAGGTTTTGCTGTAAATAAAATCAAACATATGATGGAATAAATACACAAGTGATTAGAAAGGCCTATCAGATCAAGCTATGTTAGAAAGAACAAAGCAATTTGCAGGCGCACCCCCGAATAAAGGACTCAGACACTGGTAAAAGTGGATAACGGCATTGGGCCACATTTATTGATTCATGCCCTAGTCCGAATTATAAATTTTTATTGGTATTCAACCAATTATAGTTCTTAAGGCAAGCAGGCTGAAGTAACACTGGTAAGGTTCCGCCCAAAATTGCCAACGGCAATTGGTTACAATGTATCCATTTGTATCAATTTGTTTGTTGACAACAAACAAATTGTTGACCGTAGTCAATAATCTAACTACTGACCCCACCCTCTGATGCGTATCCATAAAATAACGGGGTGATGCATGCTGCCTAGCTCGTGCCATCACCCCATTGCCTGGTTCATCGTTGACCGGACAACGTTAACCAACTTGTGCCTGTCTAGTGTTGTCCAGTCAATTGCGAACCTGCCGGATACCTGTGGGTCATAAATGTTTACCTTACCAGTGCTACCCGCCACACGGGGAGGCTTCAACAAAGGCTCACCGGCCCCCCTCCCAGACCGTCAGCTCGGTCAACAGGCCTGCTCGCCAATCTCCCAACAAGAGGTCCATACCTCCCGGCGACAGATGGACCCCATCCCCTGTGTAAAGCTCATAATTTTGGAGACTGATGGAGGGGTGTCGTATGACTCGTCCCCAACCCTCGTCCAGAAAGAACCGGGCAATAGCCCTGTTCACCGAGCGCCGAGCCCGATCAAGGGCCTGAAGGTTAAACCCTCCCCTGTAAGCGTGCCGCGGTATCATGTCCGACCAAAGCAGGGTTGTGGCAGGCCACACATAATGCGAGTAGGCCAGGTCACCGCAAATCGCATGCTTCAGCGATAGGCCCGTGACCTGTCCTAAATCATTACCCCCAAGGTGTATAATCAGGACATCAGGCGGGTCAGCATCCCTGATGGAGAAAAGGAATAGCAACAGTTCCCGCCATAACATTCCGCGCTTACCGTACCACCTGAGACTTGCGGATGCACCCAGTCCCAGTCGGGGTCCCCACTCTGTCACCGCAGCAAACTGTGCTGCCCTGTGCACATAGCTGTGGCCCACCAGCCATACTGTCACCAGTGTAAGACGACACCCAGGGTCTGTCAAGGAAAAAAGGAAACAGGGCAGTGACTTAACTGGTACTCACTGTTGAAGAGGGCGAACATACAACTGAAAACATCATGATCCCCACCTTCCCATGTTGCGTATCTCAGCCCCAGAGTACCCAAATGCCGCTGCGGTGGAAGCCACCCCTATCCTGAAATAATGGGTGCCGTAACGAGCCCCAGGAAGGCCAACACTGGCTAGTGCCTTACCGGTCACCTTCCAAAATTGAAATTTAGTAAGGGGAGACCCATCTTGGTGACAGAAAAACGGGCAAGGAACTCCTGTAGGGCACCAACCGGACAGATGTCTGCCATGGAACATCGTAGCAGTCTTACACCACTGCCTACACCGTGCTGATCAACCTTAGAGGAGCGTATCCTCAGCTGAGCCCAATCATTGGAGACATAGACATCTTCGAGTTCCAGTGCCCTATGACTCGCATCCATCTTAGACAGTAGCACCAGCTCACTGATGCGGAGCGCCCCAAAAAAGGCCACCGTAGTAGCCGCGTGAAACAGGGTTGCCTCATACCTGTCGAAGCACAGGTCATGCCAACCCTGTGCAAGGTGGGTAAGTACCCCTGGGGAAATCGGGTGGCAGTCGTCCGGGCTGCGCCCACGTTCCCGCACCCACCCTTCCAAAACATGTCTTATGAGAAAATCATTTGTGCTGTCAGCAAAACCACCCACCTTGGCCATGAAAGCCAGCGCTGACAGCCTGGATGCTATGGTGCGGGGAGCTAAGCCCTGGGCATGTAAGTAAACCATAAATTGGAGGACGTGAGCCACTGGGATGGGCCAACTTTCAGGCAGCCGTGATCGGGCACAAAAGGCCCTGAATGAACTGAATGCATGGTTATACGCCTTACACGTGCGGGGGGCGAGCGACATGCCGATCACCCGGTTCACCTCTCCTTGCCAAGCGTCCATATCTCATCCGGGAGCGGCGAGGGAAATTCCTCTGCGTCCGGGGCCAAGGCACGGAACCGGGGGATCTGCAGGCGGGACAAAGCGTCAGCAATATCGTTATTAATACCTGGAACATGTCTGGCCCTAAAAAGCACATTGAGGCGTAGGCTGCGCAACACAAACTGGCGAACCAGTTCCATAACCCTGGGAGATTTTGACGTCTGTGAGTTGACAATGTGAACAACTGCCACATTGTCACACCAGAAATGGACGACCGACTTGGCCCACTCCTCGCCCCATAGCATCAAAGCTCCCAGAATGGGGAAAAATTCTAGGTACGTGAGATCGCGCAAACGATCCGTGCCCCACCAGGCTGGCAGCCATCTGCCGTAGGCCCACTTCCCTTCGAAGTAAATCCCATAACCCAGGGACCCTGATGCATCCGACTGAACCTGAAAACGAGGGGAAACCAAAAGGTCGGACCTCCAAAAGGACACCCCGTTGAATTCCCTCAGGAACTGAAGCCAGATGAGCATATCAGCCCTCATGCCCATGTTCAGTCGGACCCTGTGGTGGGGCCTGGCCAAGCCAGTCATGGCGTCGCACAAGCGTCGAGCAAATGCTCTTCCAGGTGCGATGACCCTGCAAGCGAAATTGAGGTGACCATGTAACACCTGGAGCTCCCGAAGGGACACCTTGCGTTTTGCCAGCAAGTCCAAAATGAGTGCAACGATCCGGGAAACCTTATCAACAGGTAACCTGGATGCTTGCACAACCGTGTCAATCTCAACCCCCAGGAATGTGAGCTTGGTTGAAGAGCCCTCGGTCTTTTCGGGCGCTAAATGGACACCGAGTTCCTTCATTAGCGTCTGAAATGTATGTAGGAGACGCGTGCACATGTTCCAGCCCCGTTCACCCCCGAATAAGAAATCGTCGAGGTAGTGGGCTACAGACCGGGACCCTGACCTGCGAACAAAGGCCCATTGCAGGAAGGTGCTGAAGCGCTCAAATGCCGAGCACGAAATGGAGCAGCCAAAAGGCATGGCTTTGTCGAAATAAAATTCACCCCGGAACTTGAAACCCAGCAACTCAAAGTCGCCCGGGTGCACTGGCAGGAGACGGAACGCGGACTTAATGTCGCACTTAGCCAGTAGTGCACCCGGGCCACATGAGCGCACCATGCGCAGGGCCTGGTCAAAAGATGTATACCTGACCGAACAAAGGCCGTCAGGGATAGCATCGTTGACCGAACGGCCAGCCGGGTAAGACAAGTGGTGTATCAAACGGAACTCCCCCGGTGACTTCTTGGGCACTAACCCCAACGGGGAAACTTTGAGATTGGGAAATGGTGGGACAGGGAAAGGGCCAGCGACCCTGCCAGCAGCAACCTCCTTAGCAATGCTCATGGCAGCCACCTCCTCCCTTTCCCTGAGTGATAACAGGTTGGGTGCATCTTGAGGGGACCTGACCCCTGTGAAAGGAATGTGAAACCCCTGCTGGAAACCCTCAAGCAGGTAAGCTGCGTCTGCCCTCCTCGGGTACATCATGAGCCAACGCTCCAGCATGTCCACATTAATTGGGGAGGGGGCCTTTCGCTTGACCAGCTCCCTCCGCGGCAGTTCTGCCCGCTCCCTGTCCACCTCTACCTCTGCCCCGCAGTCCGCCTGCCCTAGGACACGCGGAGGCGGCATGGGGGCCAGCACAAGAGGGACACTCGTGCCTGTATCGGCACTGCTTCCTGTTGCACGCACCATTGGCCGAGAAGCTCCAACACAGCAGGCGGGCTGGAACCCCCTGCCCCGCCACCTGGCGGGGTGCCTGGGCTGGAGCAGCTCGCTGGACCGCATGTCCACAATGGTACCTCTCCCCTGGCGCCGGGCACGTGAGGGTCATGTACAGAAGCCACAGCTTCTGGCAGGGCTCATCCCACCTCATCTCTGGGTGTAGGGGCACTCTCATAAGGAATTCCTTGTCGTAAGCCAACCACGACGGGCCAGGGAAATCAACCATCGCCCGGTATATGTTGTCCAAATACTGGACCATCGGAATTGCCAGGTCAGGCCGGGCCCTGAGGTACACCGCCATGTATATAAGGTACGCGGGTAACCAGTTAGCCCACGTGCGTGGCGGCTTACGTCGACGAGACTGCTCCTTGTCCTTCTCGTCCTGCCTCTCCCTCTCCTCTTTGGTGGGTTCTCTATTCAAGAGGGAGAAAATGTCCACATACTCCCCCCGCCAGAACTTTTCCTTGGTGGTCTGGGCCAGGTGATCCCTAAGGGGCAATGAATAACCTGCTGTCGGCAAGGCCGACACCGGTACATTGACAGTGCTGGGCACCATGAAAGGAGCCTGGACCAGCCCCGCCACCCCCAGTAAGTTCCCTGCAGGACAGGGTACCCCGCCCCAAGAGGAGCCCTGGAGTGTTGGAGCCATTCCCTGATGGGCTGGCGGCGGCTGACCCGCCGTCCCAGCCAGGTGAGGCCACGGCCACTGCAAACCTCACCCCGTTGTGGGTTGTGGTGTGGGTGCACTAGCTTGGACCGTATACTCACAAGTTGCACCCCCATGGGCCGCGCCCACCAGAGGTTCCGGCCCACTGCGGGCGTCGGAGCTCGCGACCGCAACTAAGCTCGTAGATGGGGCCTGACCACTACCTGCTGGCGGCATTTGCTGCGTGGGGAGCTGCGAGGCTGCGGCTGGCGCCGATCTACTTGCCTCAAGCAGCTCAACCCTTTTGGCCACCTGCCGAGGACCGGCAGGCGCTGAGTTGACCTGTAAACCAAAGGTGCCCCGGATGGATTAACTACCCCTAAAGATGCCTCCAGGGCCGCTACGCGGGCCAGTAGGGCATCAACATTTACATAGCCCCCAACGCTGATGGGGGGCAGAGGGCCGGCTGGCCCACCGGTCGCTGGCGCCAGGCCAGGTCCCTGGACCCCGGGGCCCGAATATGGCCATGCCCCAACCACCGGCCCCAGAGGGGCCGGGGGCATGCCCTGCCAGGGAAGAGAACCCAGCCAACCCCCTTGGTTAAAGCCCACCGCTGGAAGCTGCATGCCAAGGCCCGAAGGCCCAGCCTGGCTATGCGCCAGGCCCGGGCCGGTGGCCGCCAATTGCGGGCCGGGGGCCGCATCCCCTGCAGGGCCGGTCTGAGGCTGCCCAGCCTCGGGCCAGGGAGCAATTGACCCCATCCCGCCGGTCCTGGTGGGCGCCCCTGGAAAGGGTGCCTGCTGAGGGGGCGCAGTCGCGGTCCTCCGACCCGGCTGGCGCCTCCTTGAAGTGCGAACCGCGTTCGCCATCACCTTCTTTTTGGAAGGCATTGCTGAAAATCGTTGGGAAGCCGAAGAATAGAAGCGAAGAAGAAACCGCTGCCCAAAAGAGGCTTCCCAGCTAAAGGAAGAGCGACGGAGCGATTGGGGAAAAACTTCTCCTCTCCGTCGCTTCGCAAAATGGTAGCGCGGCTGCCTCGTGGCCACCCCTTTTAAAGGGTGCTGGCCACGCCTCTTAACTACCCGGATGTCCAAGTCTGGTGGGGGGCCCCGCAAAGAGCACAGCGGCCATTTTGGCACCGCGCTTGTATTGTTTCAGTTAAGAACTAAAGCCAAGCTGACTACTTGGCTCTACACACATACCCTCCTCCCTCTCATACATACACACTTTCCCTTAAGATTGTCATATTCAAATTTAGATCTGTTCCAATCTTGGTTGACATTTTTTGCCTAATCTTTGGCACTATTTGAACAATAAGTAATTACCTGAAAGAGCGGGTATAGTGTAACTGCTAGAATGCTGGACTCCAAACAGGGAAACCCAAGTTCTGATCCGTGGAATCACAACACCATGGACAGGGAACCACATAATGTGACTATGTACATTAATGGTGCAATACACATTAAGAATTATTAATCACAACAATATTTTGTCATACACAGAGACTGAAATCAAGTAATAAATGAAAAGTAGAAATGCCACCTTCTTCTTCTTCTTCTTCCTCCTCCTCCTCGTCCTCAGTGTCTAGGGCCAGACATGGAACTGCCAAAACGAAGCCACCTTTTGGTGAGTTCATTCTGCAGTTCCTTTTGCCTGACCTAGTGTGAGAAAGATTAGCTGGCAACACAAGGTTGCCAATACCAGGGCACACCCAATTGGGGTTCAAAAATACCACAATTTTTGAGGAGGCTGTTTGTGTACCCCCTGTGAATAGTAATATTCTCTGTGTGAATTTTGATTGCTGCCATTGGTGTTGTCAACATTTAGATTGACCTTTGCAGGTATGGTGCTGATCTGAAGTCCAATTTCAGAGTTAGAATTTTTGTTTGATGTGTCCCCTTTTTTAGAATTACCTTGCAGAACTAATAAACCTCATTGTTTTAAAAGAGATGCAAGACTCTTGGTTGTTTTTGCTGCAACTGGCTAACTTTACCTTCCCTAAAACTTTGAATTATGTTCCTTTGTGGAATAAAAAAAATCCTATTGCATACAGTATTTTCATCGGTGCAACTATCCCTTTAACTTTCAGCAGGAAATTGCCACAAGTTAAATAAATGCAAGCATTCTCTGTTACAACTGGTGTGTTATAGGAAATGTCTACACTGACATCTCAACTTGTGGCAATTTGCCACTGAAAGTTACACTGATCGAGCTGTGCAAGCAGCCATATCTAACATAATTCTGTCCAATAGGTATTCAAAAGCGAATATCAGTCTCATGTAGCATATTGATTTTCCCTCTTAACATCACCATCTCATGTAGGCACTTTCAAATAGGCTGAAGTGGTATTGCTCCATTCAATATAGATTTGAATCAATTTGTATATTTGGTTTCCCCAGAACTAAATCTAACCATCTCATTTCATTCTGATCATTCTAGCCCGGGGGTTCCCAACCTGCCTCCATTTTGTCCAAACAGCTTCAAAGGGCCTGCCATTTTGTTTCTTGAATGCCCTTGTAGGGGGGGGGGGAATGAAATGGTGACATGGGCCAGATCCGGCCTGCAGGACTTAGGTTAGGGACCCCTGTTCTAGCCAGTATCTTCTCCTTAGATACCAGCAGCTCAGTCTACTCTATCACATTTCTCTTTTCCTTCATTCAAATTGCAACACTGGAAGCAAATTTTATAGACTGTTTTTTTAATAAACACCTTGGTCATCTAACCTGTCACTATTTAGCTTCACTGTGTGCACCCAGAATGCTCTTATGTAGATGAACTCCAAAGTCTATTTATCATATGTAAAGTAATTTATCATGTAAAAAGTCTTGATATTTGTCACTATGTCATTTCTTTGCCGTCCATTTGTGCACAGTTTTCTGCTGCATTTTTACATTTGCTGGGCATCCAATTAATCCTACATGAAATGGTCTCTCTCAATGAAACTTAGACAACTTTCAAAGGATTTGTGCATTCTTATTAAGCACCATAATCTCCTTGCTTGTCCATGCCCGGCATTTAATATTGTGAGAGGCACGCTACTCATACAAACATGGTCTGCATTTTCAAAATGAATCACATAAACCCATAGACAATAATTTATTAGAGTGATTTTCCTCTGGGTTTAATTGCTTATTGATTCTGGGATCTTAGATGGTCAAATACCACTATATAGTTAGCTCACAATTGCTATGCAGGTACAATAAAACTTCAGAGTTACAAATACCATGGGGAATGTTCATAAATGTGAAAATTCTGACCCCTTTGTTGAAACCTTCATCAACCACACACGTGACATACCTTTCCAGGCATGTGTAAGGCATACAACTCTCTGCAATCCTGTCAGTGGAAAAGCTGAAGAGTATTTCTCTAATTGTTTGAGGTTGTCTTGGGAAACTATCAAGGAGTATATGTGCTTGTTGGAACATCTTTTGAGATTACACCAAGAGAGTGCACTATGCGCTACGGGGTGGTATATACCTGTAAGTATAATTGCTAATTGCTATTAAACTAGGTGAGAGGAGAAATACAAAAAAGGAGCAAACCTTTTTGTTAAAAGGGAGAGGAGAATTTTGCAAGTTCTTCTCCCAAGTAAGCCAAAATCATTTGATGGTCATGGGCTATTTTAAACTTTTTCTCAGCCCAATCCATCTCACGGGGATGCCAAGGAAAGCAATGTCCTAAGTCATGGGAAGAGAGGAAGAATCTAAAAGAAACAGATAATAGTCATTACCATTTTTAATTGGAAGAGAAACCTGAATCTCTACTTGTTCACTCCTCAAAGACAAGTTCACTGTCAGCAACAGGCCTTGCATGTTTTGTCAATGCCATTTCCAAGCCCATTCTGGAATTATTTTTATTGGCATTTGAACTTAACCTTTGCCAAATAATGCTGGTAAAATGATTGGCTTTGCAATGAAAGCTTTTTAAGATGTCATCCTAAATGTGTGTGTGTGTGTGTAAAATTACAGCAAATGTATTAATTACTAATTCCCCATCCCATTAAACTGGAAAGAAATATAATGACAATTTTAGTACATTTAACTTGTTTGAAATTGGTGAATTTAACCATCAAAATATAGATTGAAGAACTCAAAATAGCAGCAGCATCTCACTCAAAGAAAGAAGGAAAGAAGGAAGGAAAGAAAGAAAGAAAGAAAGGGGGATGTGTTATCCGACTGCTCTTTTAGTGGCTTTTGATTTCCACCCCAGGGACTACCCACCTCTTGGGCTCCATCAATCCAGTCTCTTTCTATGAACCCTCTGCCACCTCTCAAACCTGAGAGTGATGAATTAGTAGAGACAGTGTGTTTCTGTGTACATGTCTGCCCGGAGATGAGTTGCGAATATTCATCTCATTTCACTTGTGACCTTTTTCTGTTCCACAAACCCAAAAGGTCTAGGCTGCATAATAGCATCTCAGAAGAAAAGCAGAGAAGCACAGTAACCTATAGATATGTGAACAGTTGCTTGACCTTATGATTTTAACAGTCTGTGTTAATTTTTAATTGCACAGTCAATATCTATTATACAAATTAAGCCGTAATAGGTATTTGTAGATCTTTTTTAATGAATTAAGCTGATTACACAAATCTTTAACCAAGCAATGACTAATCTGAGGCACAAACATTCCTTTGATAAGATACATTCAAGCAAACATTTTTTGTGGCAAAATGTTATCAGATAGCAAATAATAGGTTAAGATGCTCCATTGAGATCATTAAGCAACAGTACTCAGAGCATTCCAGAAGCGAGTGCTGTGGGATAAGTATTTGGAGTTTCTTTGTGGTCCCTGGTTAGGTCACTAAACTCATTGATGTTTCTTTAAATAACCACATTCCCACACTGTGATCCAGAGGACATCTTCTATCAGTTTGGTTGAAAACAAATTATGGCATATGATATGCAGTTTGTTTGCATCCACTTCCAACTGTGAAGTAACATTTGTTGGAAATGTTCTGAATTCTCTAAGAAAATCTAGAGAGTGTATTCTACCTACTTTACAACAGAGAAAATGATTGCAAAAAACCAACAATGGCTGAAATCCTGTTGCTTAGACACAATTAGAGCAGGCCCCTTGAATCAGTGAAGATTTGGTGAGTCAACTTTTCTGCAATTTTCACTGATCCAAATGGGACTGTTCTAATTGTGATTTATAACCCCAGCTAGCTTTCATATAAGGAGATTTTGCAGAATGGCTCAAGCTGTGAAAGTACTTTAACAATGACATCCTATTAGAAGAGTTTGGAGCTTTCTGTACATAAACCCATTTATATAAATGTGGGAAGAGGTTTTGCTCTTCAACTACCACAAGCAGGTAGTCTGTGGTTGTTCCCATTCCTTTATCTTTATTTTCACTTCTGTTAAAGGGACAATGGTGGCCCAGTGGTTAAGAAGCTTGCCTTGTTAGCTGGAAGGCTGGTAAGTTGGCAGTTTAAGACCCATGTCCTGCCCTGGTGGGGGCAAAGAGACCACTCCACCGGCCACTCCACCAGCCGGTGTTTTTGGGGCCCGCCCTCCCCCTCAGACTTAAAAGGCTAGGGGTTGCCCGGGTGAGCTTCCGCCACTGCCACACATTCTGACCTGGTGGGGGTGAAGAGGCCACTCCACCAGCCACTCGAACAGGTGGCATTTTGGGGGCCCGTCCTCCCCTCCCCCTCCCCCTCAGACTTAAAAGACGAGGGGGCACCTGGGTGAGCTGCCGCCGCCACACATCCTGCTCCAGTGAGGGTGAAGAGGTCACTCCACCGGCCACTCCACCAACTGGCATTTTTGGGCCCTGCCCTCCCCCTCGTCATTAAAAGGTGAGGGGGAACCCTGGTGAACTGCCACCACTGCTGCACATCCTGTCCCAGTGGGGGCAAACAGGCCACTCTACAAGCCACTCCACCAGCTGGCATTTTGGGGGCTCGCCCTCCCCCTTGGACTTAAAAGGCAAGGGGGCACCCGGATAAGCCACCGCTGTGCGTCCTGCCCTAGTGAGGGCGAAGAGGCCACTCCACCAGCCAATCCAACAGCTGGCATTTTTGGGCCCTGCCCTCACCCTCACCCTCAGACTAGAAAGGCAAGGGGGCACCTGGGTGAGCTGCCGCCACTGCCATGCGTCCTGCACCGATGGGGGCAAAGAGGCCACTCCATCAGCCACTTCACTGCCAACATTCTCTGCCCTGCCCTCCCCCCCGGTCCTCGGACTTAAAATACTCTAAAGGTGGGGGATTTCGTGGGTGGTCTTGGATATTTCATGTTATTTATTATTATTAATTGTTTCTTTAATATTGTATTTTTTGATTATATTGTTGTTATACTGTATTTTCTGAATTTTGTGTCTTTAATATTGTGTTTTTGAATTTTCTGTAAGCCGCTTCGAGTCATCCATTGGATTGAGGGAAGCGGGATATAAATAAAATATTATTATTATTATTATTATTATTATTATTATTATTATTATTATTATTATTATTATTATTATTATTATTATTATTATTATTATTATTATTATTATTACTACATGACCGATTGAGTGCCCGTCTCTGTCCCAGCTCTTGGGGACATGAAAGGATCCTCATTTGGGCATTTCTGACTTGAAATTATAATTACTTCTGTTAAAAACAGTAAGCCAAAATAATGGAGATAACTAGTTAAAATGTATACTCCCCTTAATTCAGTTTCTCCATTTGTGGTACATGATTCTGTAAATATAAATGGTTTGGTAGGAATACATAATTGATTGATTGATTGAAGTTTTATTTCTATACCGCCTTTCTTACCCAACGGGCAACTCAAGGCAGTTAACAACAATAAGTATACAATATAAAATAGAAAAATACAGGATCTAAGCAGCAGCAATAACAAAACAATAATCACCAATATAAAATAAATAAGTACATAGCAATACAGCATAATCTATACAGTCAATATCAATATGACAATAATAAATAAGAGTCCCCAGAAATATAGTATGCAAAAAATTCAAGCCCACAGAGTACAATACAATAGCAAAGACATATCAATTATAATATAATACACTATAAAAAAGCACTCTACAAAATTCAGACTGCCAAAACAGCAACAGTATTATAAAGATGTACCACAGCACAATCCTTTTCCACCCAAGTCCTATACCCCAATAGAGGTATATATCCAAAAAGAAAGGTAATGATAAGGTTAAGTCTGCTTGAATTTTAAATTATCAATAGTGAAAAGTTGTAACTAAAGGTTACAGTGGAGCTTGGATAAAGTCCAATTCGGATAAAGTCCAATTCGGATAAAGTCGCGGTTTTCATGCACACGTGATGCATCGCATAAAGTCCAAAACCGCTAAAAATGTATGTTATCCAAGGTATTTGATATAGGAACCTCGGATAAAATCCATTATTGGACGTTATGCAATACATCACTCATTTGATTTGGATAAAGTCCAAAATAGGATAAAGTCCAAACTTGTGGAACGGAGTTTAGACTTTATCTGAAGTTCTACGGTACTTGGTTGAAAATGCATGGCAAAACTTTCCATGCGAAACTGTGGTGATTGGCAAGTTTGCATTCACCTTCCTTTGTTCATTACTGCTTGGATAGCTCAGTGGTTTATACAGAGGTTAGGAGTCCAGTTCCCCACTGTACCTCCTAAGAAAAGAAACAGCCTGTGTAGTCATGAGACAAGCTGCACTACCCCAGGGTCCCCCTCCCCCTGAAAAATGGAATGGTAAACCACTTCTGTGCATTCTCTACCCAGGAAGACTTGGAAAGGGTTGCATGTGTCAAAATCAACTTGATGACATGCAATTATTATTTTTCTCTGATCCTTAGTCCTTCTAGAATCCAATGTAGTTTCTCCAATACACATAACAATGGACAACAGATTCCAGGATCTGTTGGAATCTGTTGGGATCAGTCAACATGGCCAGAGGGTTGTAGTCCAAAGAAGTAACTTTTCTAAATATTCGTCCTTCTGTTCCTTTCAAGGACAAACACTGCTACAAATTCCTAATTTGTGTCAGGATCAAAGGAAGTTTACATTTTGTCTTTTAAAAATAATATATTCTTCCATGATGTTTTAGTCTTGAACATATCCCAATTTTCAACATTTCAAATATACATTCAAGGAAATGCTCACTGTCTGCATATCTGTACAATGTCAGGGGTTAAGTAACCACATTTCTCAGCATGGTAAGTATCATTTGGAAAGTTCTCATGAGCAAACCAATTGTTTGGCTTTCCTCTTTCAGTGTTTGGTTTCTTGTTACATGAAGCATGGAGAGTTTAACTAAGCTGTTTTTCACTGTTTAAAGAAAAGTAAATTGCAAATTCCCTGGAGATGGTCTCCAGTTGGGTTTCTAACATTGCTATTTCTTGTTTCTATATTAAAGATCCCAAACAGCAATACTGAAAATTAGAGATCTGTGGAGATTTACTATTCTGAAATATATTGTATTTTATAGGGCTGTTGATATTCTCGAATTGAGAAAAATGAAAACTTCTGATTAAATGGAGAAAGGGATTCACATTCTTATCTCATGGACTCCTACCATTCAGTCTGTCTTTAGAATAATTCAATATTCCAATAATTCTATATAAGCAGGTGTTTATTTTTTTGCTGAAGTGAGGGATGATGAAAGAAGAGGAGGAATAAGAGAAGGACTTTATATTTTTATTCATTTCATTTGAATAAGCAAATGTGATATTTCACTAACACAATGGAAGAAAGCCACATTTTAAAAACAGAAATTCTGAAACTATTCTTAGAAGTGAATGCAGAAAAATGAATGTTTGTGACAACTTGTGTGCTATCTCAAAGCAAATGGAAATATAAACTATTTGTGTACAGTAAAACCCCAGATAACGCTAAAACATGGTTCCACAAGTCTTAGTGTTATCCAATACATTGTAACTGGCACAGGCTTTAGCAAATGTTATCCAATGCATCCTGTAAGATTTTAACGTTATGTGATGCAATTTCCCCCCCAGATTGCTTAACATTATGTATTATGTATTACTGTATTTGCATTTTTCCTTTTTATGCCAAAAGTGGATGACTATTAAGAGAGTGAGTGCCAACCCATTTTAATTTAATTTAATTTAATTTAATTTAATTTAATTTAATTTAATTTAATTTAATTTAATAGTCATATTTATGCTGCCGCCCCCTCACCAAGGTGACTTCAGGTGGCTTACATGTATAAAACCACAGCACAGATATACATAAAAAATAAGTAAAAGTATAAAATTGTTTAAAATTTAAAATTAACATACCCTCTCCCAGCAGACACATCACAGATTTTTTTAAAGCTAAGCTAAAAACCTGGGTAACCCTCAAATGAGCCACCCTAAAGTGGCCATTGCCCCAGCCACCCCCCACCCCTGCTGCACCAGCCAGGTTTTAAGGTTTTTTCGGAAGGGCAGAAGTTTTGCCTGGAGACACAGTTTGGTCGGAAGGATGTTCCACAGGGCCAGAGCAGACACAGAAAAGGCCCTCCTTCTCATGCTAGAGAGGCGAGTCTCTCTAGCTGATGGGACTATCAGGGAGCCCCTCTGGTCTCCTCTAGTGGGATGGTCAAATGTCCTTAGGGTGATGCTGTCTCTTATGTACTCTGGCCCACTACCATGTAGGGCTTTAAAGGTCATCACCAGCACCAGAGGCACACCAGCAGCCAATGCAGCTCATGCAACAGGGGTGAGGCATGGGCATAGCGCCCACACCCCATTACCATGCTGACAGCTGCATTTTGAACCAGTTGTAGCCTCTGAATGGTCATCAAGGGCAGCTCCATGTAGACCAGAGCATGAGTGACCATAAGTCCAGGTCCAGGAGCGGGTGTAATTGGCGAATGACACAAAGTTGTGCAAAAGCCCTCCTGGCAATGACTGCCACCTACTCATTGAGCAGGAGTCATGACTCCAGGAGGACCCCCAGATTGCGCACCAGGTCTGTCTGCGGCAAAAAAGCCTCATCGAGTATCAAACATGGTAACTCCTGTGATAACGCAGGGCCCCTAACCCACAACCATTCAGTCTTGCAGGGAATCAGTTGTTGTCCCACTGTAGGGAGGCTGGGCCTATTAAAATGGTCTTCCCTTGGTGACTGTTGTCCCCCACCCAGACCCCTACAGCTTCCAGACACCCTAGATAGGACCTCCACTGCATCATCTGGATCACCATGGGCTAAGATATATAGCTGAGTATCATTGGCATATGATGATAACTCACCCAGTAGGAACGGATTATCTCCCCCAGCGGTTTCATGTAAATGTTAAACAGGAGAGGAGAGAGCCCTGAGCCCTGTGGCACCCCATATTGGAGGAGCCTAGGGCTGGATCTCTTGTCCTCCAAAAACACCAACTGGGTCTGGCCTGTCAGAAATGAGGAGAACCAGGACCACACAGTGCCTTGGATCCCCAATCCTCAGAGCCTTTCCAGAAGGATACTGTGGTTGACGGTATCTAAATCTGCTGAGAGGTCAAGAAGAGCAAGGATGGATGGATTACCTCTGTCCCACTCATGCCAGAGATCATCCAACAGCACAACCAATGCAGTCTCAGTACCATATCCGGGCCTGAATCCTGACTAAAAATGGTCCAGATAATCCGCTTCATCCTGAACCCCCTGTAGCTGCTGCACCACTGCTTTCTCCAATACCTTCCCTAGGAAGGGAAGGTTGGATACAAGCCGAAAGTTAGCTAATATTGTTGGTTTGAGGGATGGCTTCTTCAGGAGGGAGCACACCAACACATGTTTTAGTTATGCAGGAAACACCCCCTCCTGCAATGAAGCATTAACTATCACCTTGACCCAACCACCAGTCACCGCCTTGGCCGTTTTGAGCAACCAGGCAGAGCATGGATCTAATAAACAGGCAGTGGTGCATACAGATCCAAGGAGCCTATCCACTTCCTCAGGGACAACTGGATCAAACCAATCCCAGATAACCTGGCAAGACTGTGGCCCAGTCAGTTCCAGACCCACTGCATCCACAGTGGGGTTAAACTTCAAGCAAATCCCAATAATTTTCTCCATCAGAATTAGCAAAATCATCAGCTGACCCCTGCAAACCAGGTCCAGGGCCCCCTCTATGAAGAAGAGACCTAGTCACCCAGAACAGTCGCTGAGTGGTTATCTGTGGAGGCAATAAGAGTGGTGAAATATTGACATTTCACCTCCTCTATTGCCACAAGGTAGGCCCTAACAGTGGCTCTAGCCAGTGTTCGGTTGGAGTCACTTTGGGTCTTCACCCAGTGGCACTCTAGGCATCTCTTTGCACATTTGAGCTCCCTATGCTCCTTGGTGAACCATGAAGATGAGCGGAGCCCATGTGTGCAGAGAGGCCATAGTGGCATGATCATGTCCAAGGCAGCCCCCCCCCCTCATTCCAGAGGGCAACCAAAGCCTCGGCCGAATCATGCAGCCAATCCATACCGGGGGGGGGGGGGCATTTTTCTCTGGAATCCATCAGGATCCATCAGTCACCAAGGGCAGACCATTTTAATAGGCCCAGCCTCCCTACAGTGGGTCAACAGTCCCAGAAAGTCCAGAGCCACCAGATAGTGATCTGACCATGACACAGGTGTTGTATATTTTCATCTGCCTATACCACAACAATGCCCTTTTGGGGCTTAAATATGCCCTGAGGAAGAGTTTAAATGACTAATTATACTCTGGCAGCTTCTGGGATATGAATTACCATTTTTATACAGCATGTGGGGCTGTTAGAATGGGTCCAGCAGGCTGTAAAGTGTCATGTGGCCCACAACGACATAACTTCCACCTGTAATTCAAGGTAAGAACAATGGAATTGGTAGAGATAACAACTGAACAAAAGGCTATGCCACTAATCACCAAAGACCAGGTTGCCTACCATGCAAGCCTTTGTTATGTTGCATCCAGTAAAAGAAAAGCAACTGGCTACCTCCCAATTAGCTGTAGCAAAGACCAGCACTCCTACTTTGGCCACTTTCATCACACTGACTTAACATTTCAGGTCTTGACAGCCTCTCTGAAACCAACCATCTATGTCACACCAATGCTTTATCTCTGTCTGCCCTCTGTGTTTGTTTCACTTACCAAATTTTTGGACTACTAGATTGGCAGTCTGAAAGCCCCAATTGATGGTAATGAAAATACCTGGAAGTAGCTGAGTGAAAATTATTTCACCTCCCCCCACCCCCCAAGTCCAACAATTTCTCCCCAGCAGCAGGGAACAAACAATAATATGAGAAGAATTGGAAATGTTTTGTTTTGTGAATGAACAACTAAAACAAAACAGAGATAAAGTAGAAGAATATCAAGTAAGCAATTGGAATCAGAAATCCAGTCAGTCAGCATGTCAATAAATCAATAAATCTATAGTCACTGGTGGACTTCCCACGTCATGTTTTTCTTTCCTTCTAATTATAACATTGCAAGACAGTGGGCTCTCGTGTGTCCTGTCCATGCATCTTCAGAATCCTTTCATTTTTTAAATTTATTCTTAATTTTAATTTACCAGAAAATATTTCTATCCTGGCTTATTTTCTAACAAGTTGTAGTTGTCTTACAACAAATATGCATTTTGCAAATTGTAAGCATCTCTCTGTTGAACAAAGAATACAATTTCAGCCAGGGAGGAATTAATAGAAAATGCACCAGTAAAGGATTTTAAACTATAGAGATGAATAAATAACTAAAACTGAGCAAAATTACTGACTGAACTCCTTTGTAAAAAGGGATGTGTGGCAGTGAGAATTAGCTGCTGTGAGCTTTGCTGCCCCCGCCCCCATGGGAGACGGGCACGGGACTGATGGAGGGGTGGGGCTGAACCCCCTTTTAAAGAGGGGATGCTCAGCTCACCCCGTCGGCAGTTACAGAGCGACTGGGCCAGGCCGCGTTTGGTGCTGCTTATCCCAGCCTGCAGCGGCCTCTTTATCAGGCCTTAAGCCCTGAGGCTGCGGGCAGGTTTTTCGGCTGCGGTGCTTTGCCGCAACACTAGTGGCTTTAGTGCCGCTGAGCCGGGGCCCCTTCGGAGCCACTGTGGAGGTGAGCGTCGCACGGCTTAGGCCTCGGCCTTGCCCCATTACTGCGTTGCTCCCCCCAGGGCCTTGAGAAGGCTACCTTAGTCACCTCTGGCCAGTCGGTTGGCCTTTTCTAGGCCATGGACTGCACGCTATGGCACCAAAAAAGAGGGCCTCTTTGGCCAGACCTTCGGGCCATGCCAGGCCCTCGCCCCAGGCCGGGCCTGCCCAGCAGGGTAGGAACCCTGCGAGACCTACCCCACCACAGCCTGAGGCTGGGCCTCCTCCAAGTTAGAGGACTCAGATGGGGCCTGCAACACCGGTCTCTCACAGGGCCCTGAGGCATAGAATGGCCTGGGGCCCAACTGGGCCATTGACACCAGGGGCTGGCCACACGGCCACCCAGATTTCTGCCTGATCTGCCACTCCAGCCCTGACTGTCAACCGTACCATCGCCGACTGCATCTCAGCCTTGGAGCAGACTGCATGCACCGAGCCCAGCCGGCCTATGCATGGGCTCCCACTGGGCCCACGTCCAGGAGGCATGCAGGGCCCAACGTGGATTGGCACCAGCTGGCTGCGCTGGTCAATGCCAGAGTGGAGCAACTGGAGGCCACGCTACCCTCTACCGCCTCTCAACCAGCACTGGCCTATTCAGCTAGCGAGCCTGCCTTTGCCGTGATGGAAGAGTCTGACCTCGAAGGGCCTTCTCCACTGGGACCAGTGAGCTCTACCCCGATCATGAGCTCTAACACTCAATGGCAGCCAGAACCCCCAGTGGGGGCAGTTGCCGGGAGTGCACCTTGTGAGTATCAAGGTCAAGTGAGCACATGATAACCAGGTTCCTGGCCTTCTACCTCTACAGTACAGTGGCCTTAGCTGCAGCAGTCGGCCTCGGTTCTCTCTGCGCAGTGCTTTAATTCTTCAGCACTGCAGGCCGCCACTTGGAGGGCCCCCTACCCACCTGTTCCACCGGCAGGGCATAGCGTTCCATATCCAATATGGCCATATGGCCTGCCAGTGAACACAGCATACCATAATGTCCCACATTCAGCCATCCCGACCGCTGGTTTGTCACTACCACTAGGTGATCACCTCTTACCGGCTACCAGGGATAAAATATGGTGCCGGGAATATGTTGATCTATTTAGCCTCCTTAATAGGGAGGCAACCAGGGAAGAGAAAGAAAAGGAGGATGACCGGGATAAGGAATTAGCCTGGCGTCGTAAACCTCCAAGGACTTGGGCGAATTGGCTGCCCGCTTCCTTAATATATGCAGCAGCCCATCCAGATCTGATCCCTCTGATCCAATATCTGGACATTATTTACAGGGCGTATGTGGATTTCCCAGGCCAATCTTGGTTGGCTTACGATGAGGAGTTCCGCATGTGTGCCGCGCTTCACCCAGAGATGCCCTGGGACCAGCCCAACAAATTGTTGTGGCTGCACTACATGACGCCGTCATACCCAGCCTCTGGTGATCGCTATCACTGCGGCCACGTAGTACAGCATCCCGCCTCAACACAGTTTCCCCGCCAGCTGGTGGGGCAGGGAGTTCCAGCCCGCCTGCTATGTTGGAGTTTCTCGTTGGTGGGGGGCTGTACTCAAAAACAGTGCAAATACAGGTATGAGTGCTCCATCTGCGGTGGACCTCATCTCGCCTCCACTTGCACCCGGGCGGGCGGGTCATGCGGACAGGGCTGTGGACAGCAGAGTCCAGGCCGTGCCCCCATTAATGCATCTTCAACTTCAAAAGGGCCCCTCCCCAATTAAACTTCAGGTGTTAGAGCGTTGGCTTCATGTTTACCCCAAGCGAGCCGATGCGGCCTACCTTCTAGCGGGTTTGTCATTTGGATTTCGCATTCCTTTTGTTGGTGCATGTGCACCACAGGATGTGCCTAATTTGCAGTCCTTGAGGGGTAAGGAGGATTTGGCTCGGGAGAAGATTTTTAAAGCAGTACGGGAGGGGCAGGTAGCTGGCTCTTTTGCGGAGCCACCCTATATAAACCTAAAGGTCTCCCCACTTGGCTTGGTACCCAAAAAGGTTTTGGGCAAATTTCACCTTATACATCACCTGTCGTACCCGGCGGGTTCCTCGGTCAACGATGCCATACCGGAAGAACTGTGTTCTGTCCAATATACATCTTTCGATCAGGCAATAGAGATGGTATGTTCCTGTGGTAATGGAACACTGGTAGCCAAGTGTGATATTAAATCCACTTTCCGACTGCTTCCGGTGCACCCAGAGGATTTTGAATTGCTGGGTTTTCGTTTTGCGGGCCAATATTTTGTTGACAAGGCCATGCCGTTCGACTGTTCCATATCGTGCTCAGCCTTCAAATGCATTTGGCATTTGTTTTCAGGTCCAGCATTAGTACTGCCACCCATTATCTAGACGATTTCTTGTTTGGAGGGGGCCGGGGCTCGGGGACCTGCGAACAACTGCTGGTTACTTTCAAGGAACTCATGGCGGAGCTGGGAGTACCTTTAGCTCCAGAGAAGACTGAGGGTCCAGCCACTACACTAATCTTTTTGGGTATAGAAATTGAAACCATAGCTCAAATGTCCAGACTCCCCGGAGACAAAGTTGTCCGCATATCGGAGGCGATTTCTGCTATGTTGGCTAGGCACAAGGTGTTGCTCCATGACCTGCAGGTGCTCCATGGATATCTCAACTTTGCTTGCAGGGTGGTCACACCTGGCCGGGCATTTGCCAGGTGCCTGTGCAACGCCATGGTTGGTTTACCCAGGAAGCACCACAGGGTGCGACTTACGAGTGGGATGCGGGCCGACCTCCAGATCTGGCTTGCATTTCTGGCCAATTTTAATGGAGTGTCATTTTGGCGCCAGGAGCTGGCCATCACACCCGAATTTCAGGTGCAGTTGGATGCCTCGGGGTCATTGGGCTACGGCATCTATTTCGATGGCCGTTGGAGCTGCGGTCAGTGGCCCGCGGCTTGGCAAGGCATGGAATTACTCTGGGACTTGACCTTTTAAAATTTATTTCCCATTCTTGGGGCCCTATTGCTGTGGGGAGATATACGGAAGGATTCCGTAGTACATTTTTGGTGTGATAATGCGGCTGTAGTGCATATTGTGAATGCACAAACGTCCCATTCCCCCAGGGTCATGTCCCTTGTTCATCAGTTTGTGTTGTGCTCCTTGCACCATAACATTCTGTTCAAAGCCAGGCACATTCCAGGGATTGACAACATTATCGCTGATGCTTTATCCCACCTGCAGATCTCCCGGTTTCGGGCACTAGCGCCGGAAGCCGAGGAACTTCTACCTCCAGTTCCGAGCAAGATGTGGACATTTGGCGTGGTGAAGTGACCCGGGCAATAGGCCTATCCCTTGTGGGCCGTACCCGTAAGGCATATCATGGTGATTATCAGGCCTTCCTGACATTTCGTCAGAATGTGTCCCTGCCTGACTGGTGGCCCGTGCCAGTCGATCATATCCTCCAATAAATTGTGCACCTACACGATGGGGGGTTAGCTCCTCATACCATTGCTGGGCGCTTGTTGGCCTTGTCATTTGCAGCCAAGGTCAGGGGTTATCAGGACACCACGGGGAATTTTAGGGTACACAGGGTACTTGAGGGCTGGGCTAGGGAGCGTGGCTCTCGCCCGGACACCTGGCAACCAGTGTCCCCGGCTATTCTTTCAAGCTTGGCTCAGGCTTGGTTGGTGCTTTGCTACGACCAGTTTGAGGCAACCCTATTCCATGCGGCCACCACATTGGCTTTCTTTGGGGCGTTGAGGGTGAGCGAGCTGGTTCCCCTTTCACCGAATGACCTGTCCCGCAGGTCCCTTGAATTGGTGGATGCTTCTCTATTACAGGATTCTGTACAACTGAACATCCGTTCCTCTAAATCGGATCAGCATGGCAGGGGCAGTGTTGTCACCCTGCTGAGATGTAGAACGCAGGCGATTTGCCCAGTCCTTGCTTTAATGTCCTTTTTAGCCATTCGTGGTGCAGCACAGGGACCACTCTTTTGCCACCAAGACGGATTGCCCTTGACCAAGTATCAGTTTGGGAGGGTAACAGGGGCTGCTCTTTCTGAGTTGGGCATCCCAGGGGCTCAGTATGGCACACATTCCTTTCGGATAGGTGCTGCGTCGAAAGCTGCCCTTTTTGGTTATTCGGAAGATGACATCCGGAGGATGGGCCGGTGGGGTTCTGCTCATTTTGGTTTGTACGTTCGCCCCATGTTGCGTTGAATACCTCACTGGCACCTTTCTCTCTTCTTTTTCTTCCAGCTCCTGAGCCCTTGGACACCCCGGTGTGTGTGTGGCTCATTGGCCACAGCTACATATTCTGGGCGGCCTGCCATGCTGCTGTGTCAAGATGGGGCACACATCTTGGGCTCCGGGATGTGGCGCATCTCAGCTGGCATGGTGTTCATGGGATGAGATGGCACAAGTTCCTGCCTTTCGTATTATCCCTCAGGGGTTCTTCCCCACCTGATGTTTTACTTGTTCATTTGGGGGGGGGGGATGATTTGGGCCAGATTACCGGATTGGGGTTAATCATCCAGAGGGATCTGGACCTGATTAGACAGCACTGGCCACAGGTCTGGATTGTCTGGTCTTACATTATCCCATGTTCTTTTTTCCGGGGGGCAGTGACCCTTGCCACATTGACCATGCCCAGTGGTCCGTGAATCAGGCAGTGGCTCTATTTTTAGGGGAACACGGCTTGGGCACTGTGGTGGAACACCCTGCGATACGTGTTCAGGATGCTGGTTTGTATCGCAGGGACGGAGTCCATCTCTCTGCGAGAGGCATGGACAGGTTTTTGGCTTAATTGCAAGTGGGCCTGGTGACCAAGCTGGTGGTCGGGGGGGGGGGCAGTGAGTCATTGTAGACTCCTCCCTGTGTGGCAGCTAGCACTGGCAAGGAGATACTGGATGACCCCTATGAATCCAGCAGGTACGCAATTGGTTGGCCACAGGAAGGACAAGATAGAGGGAAACTTGGGATGGCCAATCAAATGTGGACCAGGAACAAGGTGATGCTATGCTCTAGACAGCTTGCAAAACCTTAGAGTTCACCGGATATATGTCAGAAGCAGAGGTTAACAAGTTGCGCTTCTGATTGGGGTCAACAACAATTTGGTTAATTAGGTAAGCAAAATAGATACATTGTATCTGCTTAATATTTGGAAATAACAATTAGTCCTTACCAGTGCTATTTCGGCCCATTTGCATTATGAAGTTAAGATTTATATAAATTGGCCCAGTTTTAAATCCAACACAGGTGTCTGTCTCTTTATTGGGGAGTGGGTCCGGCAAAGGAAGGTCTTCATCGGCTCTTGAAAAATGGTTAATAAAGAAGTAAGAAGGGCTTCTCTTGGAAGGTGGTTCCTCAGCCAAAGCATAATAATTGAATTTCCCCCTGTTCCCAATGAAACACCTCTCCTGAATTGTTGAAACAAACAAGAAAACTTATGAAGGTGATTTTGGTATGTGTGCAATTCTGAATGACAGGTGTTAGTCCTTCAAATGTCCTGATTCGTTCTTGATTCAGAAATTTAAAAAGTATTTTAAACTGAACCCATATTATTTTTATTTTGTTTGGATTGCTCTGTTTTTTTATATTTCTGTTTTTGTATTACTATAAATATAATCTTGTGGCCTGTTTTTTATCGTTGTAAGCCACCAAGGGTGGTATTTGCACCAATTGGGTTACAGGCTATTAAATAAATAGAATCCACTATCTTTACAGAAGACTAGCTCCTGATACAGGATTTAAACAATTCTAGAACTGATTTCTTGATATGGATCAACACAGTTGCTTGTATTCTGGGCTTTCTAGGAACATGACTGTGGGGAACGCTGTAATGACCACCTGCACATTAAAAGGTACCAATCCTCTACTATTGTGACTCTAGTGGAAAGGGTCCGGTAAGAAGATCATATGAACAACCTCCTTCAGCATCTCTTAGAGAGCCCTGTCTAGGTAGAAAAAGCCAATACTTAGGCAGAGAGAAAAAGAATTTGATATAGGATATGTTTAAATCTAACATATATAAATGACTAGATAGGATATCCAGTGTGGTGTACTGGATAGACTGACAAACCAGGCCTTAGGAGGCCTGGGTTTGAATCTCCACTCAGCCATGGAAACTTACTAGGGGCACAGATCTAGTAAAACCACTCCAAAACTATTTCACTTACTTTAAAATCCCTGTTACATTCACTATGGAACATAACAATTGATAGCTACATAGCAAGATATCAAGTACCAGTATAACAGAGGATGCCAGAGACCACAGTAATGAAACTTTCTTAAGATTACATAGTAAGTGTTGAAGCTAGAAATCAGAGTCAGTTATGCTAGCTCTTTTTTCTGACCTTTGCACACCAGTTTTGCAGCTATGAAAAATAGAAGCATTGCAAATATACATATGAATTTTTGAATTGCTAAGCCTAAGTATAATGCTGCAATATTCTTTAACACTGGAGCTTTTTATTAAAAAAAATCCTTATTAAGAGTTTTAATGCATGAAAAGTCACTTCACGATCATTTTCTACATTCAGTTCAGCTAGAATAGTAATAAGCAAACTCCCCCTACAGGATTTCTCTGACAATTGCAATATAAAGAGAGAGACAAGCTTTGATTTGTTCAGCTAGATATTTTGTAATCTATAAAGACTGCTCACAATGCTCTTTTTTGGCTTCACAAGTATAGAAGTATCTTCATTGGAGTATTGTAAAGCATATTTTCTTAATGAGAGAATAATACAAGATGAACATCCACTCCCCTTTTCCCTTGTCCCTCAGGCCAAAATAGACAAGAGCAGCTATAAATGTTAAAGGAGGATTTTTGCAAACTGCTATCAATTATCTGACTTTTTATTAGCAAGGTTCCACTGGGCAAAAAGAAAAAGGGAGGGGTGAAAGAATAAAGAAAAATGTTTTGATTAGGGATTGTTTGCTCATTTTTCTTTAAAAAAATAATTGGTTTAAGACAAGGCATAAAGAAGATCTAATTAATACAAAATTATTCTGCTGTTTTGTGCTGAGAAAGATTGGCATTGCTTTATTCGGCAAATGCCTTTGTCTTAAACCACTCATCAGGAACTAACACTGCAGGTTTAATGCCAACTATTTCAAGGGCTCTTAATGCAAATATACAACCCACTTTTTCCTCACAGAATTTTCTAAGATGATAATGACAACAACAACAACAACACTTTTAATCACCACCCAAATATCTTAATATATTGCTTTGCAGGCGCACCCCCCAAAGAAAGACTCAGACACGGGTATATGGATAAAGGCATTGGGCCACTTTTATTGAATAATGCCCTAGTCTGAATTATAACTTTCAATTGGTGTATTCATCCAATTGTAATTGTTAAGGCAAGCAGGCCGCAGTAACACTGGTAAGGTTCCTCCCAAAATTGCCAATGGCAATTGGCTACAATGTATCCATTTGTATCAATTTGTTTGTTGATACAAACAAATTGTTGACCGGAGTCAATAAACTATCTACTGACCCCACCCTATGACATGTATCCGTCAAATCACGGGGTGATGCATGCTGAAAAGCTCCTGCCATCACCCCTTGCCTGGTTCGTCATCGACTGGTCAAAGCTATTACACCTGTACCTGTCTAAGTGTTGGCCAGTCAATTGCGAACCTGCCGGATACCTCTGTGTCATAAATCTTTACCTTACCAGTGCTACCTGCCTAAAGTGACCAAAGTCAAAGAAACCCCTTTGCTCAAACACTAGCAACAGTGTGGGATGGGCAAAAAAGCCAGAAACCAAGGGCCAATTGTGGGTTCAGGCCAAAAATTCCCACCCGGCCCCGAAGCGACCAAAATATCACACTGTTCACTAGGGAGGGGATGGAGGGAAAAACTTCTCCTCTCCATCGCTCTTTTTAAAATGGCAGCTCGTCTGCCTCGTGGCCACCCCTTTTATAGAGGGGTGGCCATGCCCCCTAACTCACCTGGATGTCTGAGTCCGGGTGGGGGGGGCGCAAAGAGCGCGGTGGCCATTTTGGCGCCGCGCTTTCATTGCAGGCGCACCCCCCCAAAGAAAGACTCAGACACCGGTATAT
Organism: Bradypodion ventrale; assembly: GCA_035047345.1. Classification (NCBI taxonomy): domain Eukaryota; kingdom Metazoa; phylum Chordata; class Lepidosauria; order Squamata; family Chamaeleonidae; genus Bradypodion; species Bradypodion ventrale. The sequence goes on along the minus strand of JAWDJE010000003.1, from coordinate 105,440,372 downwards.
GGATAAAGGCATTGGGCCACTTTTATTGAATAATGCCCTAGTCCGAATTATAACTTTCAATTGGTGTATTCATCCAATTGTAATTCTTAAGGCAAGCAGGCCGCAGTAACACTGGTAAGGTTCCTCCCAAAATTGCCAATGGCAATTGGCTACAATGTATCCATTTGTATCAATTTGTTTGTTGATACAAACAAATTGTTGACCGGAGTCAATAAACTATCTACTGACCCCACCCTATGACGTGTATCCGTCAAATCACGGGGTGATGCATGCTGAAAAGCTCCTGCCATCACCCCTTGCCTGGTTCGTCGTTGACCGGTCAAAGCTATTACACCTGTACCTGTCTAAGTGTTGGCCAGTCAATTGCGAACCTGCCGGATACCTCTGTGTCATAAATCTTTACCTTACCAGTGCTACCCGCCACACGGGGAGGCGTCCATGATGACTCACCGCCCCCCCAGACCGTCAGCTCGGTCGCCAGGCCCGCTTGCACCACACCCAGAATGAGGTACATACCTCCAGCTGACAGGTGGACCCCTTCTCCTGCCTACCGGCAAAATTTTTGTAAGCCTATCCTCAGGTGTCCAATGGCTGTCTCCCAGCCATGCTCAGCAAGGGACCGAGCAACAGCCTTGTCCACTGACTGCCGGAACAGTCCAAACCACGGAGATCCACGTCTCCCCTAAATTGGTGTCTCGGCACGATGTTAGACCATAGCGACCGTGTGTAGCCATACGTGATATAAAACACCAGGTCACAGCCCCTCGACAGTTTAGTAACAGCAGTGATCCGTATAAGATCGTTGCCGCCGAGGTGCCTATTAAGAACATCGGGCGGTCCAGCATCCCCGACGGACATCAGGAATGGCCACAGTTCCCGCCCCCTTGTGCCGCGCATACCATACCATCGCATACGTGCGGATGCACACAGCCCAAGTCGGGGTGCACTCTCTGTCGCCGCAGCATATACTGCTGCCCAGTGTACATAGCTGCGGCCCACCAGCCCCACTGCCACCAGTGTGTAGAGACACACAGGTTCTGTAAAAGAGGAGAAGAGGTTAAGGACATAACTAGGTACTCGTACAGTGAGGGAACGTACATATAAGAAATTGCGTGTACACGCATGTCCGCCTCCGAGTACCCCAAACGTAGCCGCAATCAACGCGACGCCTATCCTAAATAAATGGGTGCCAAAACGGGCCCCCACACCGCGAAGCGTGGCACCGGTCACCGTCAGTAACATTACTTTGGCAAGGGTAGACCTATCCTGGTGGCAGAAAAACAGGCTGGGGAGCGCAGCAGGCACTGTCTAAAATTCATGTAGGGCACTAACCGGACAGATGTCTCCAATAAAACTTTGTAGCAGTCTGACTCCACTGCCTACGCCGTGCTGAACAACCTCTGAGGACTGTACCCCACTTGAGCCCACTCATGTGTGACAGAGACATCGTCGAGTTCCAGTGCCCTACGAGACACATCCGCCTTACACAGATGGTACCATCTCTGGCACCCACTCACTGATGTGGAGCGCTCCAAAAAGGCTACCGTGATAGCTGCATGACCAAGAGTCACTTCACACCTATCCGAACATATGTAATGCCAGCCTCGTGCAAGGTGGGTCAGAAACTCTGGGAACTGGGGTGACGCATGTCTGGGCGGCGGATACGTTCCTGTGTCCACCCCTCCAAAACACGACGCATGCGGAAGTAACTCACGCAGTCAGTGAACCCCCCAACGTCAGCCATAAATGCCGGTGCCGAAAGTCTGAAGGCTAGAGTACGTGGGGGGCGAAACCCTGACTGCGAAGATAAACATGCATTGCAGAATCTGGTCCACAGATATTGACCACACTTGAGGTAACTGTAGTTACTCACGAAAAGTTCTAAATAGCATGAACGCATGGTGATACGCCTTACGCGTGCGAGGTGCCAATGACATGCCCGGTTCACCTCTCCTCACCAAATGTCCAAATATCGGCCGGGAGTGGCGAGTGGAATTCATCTGCTTCTGGATTAAGGCACGGAACCGGGGGATCTGCAGGCGGGATAAAGCAGCAGCAATGTCGTTATTAATACCTGGAACATGTCTGGCCCAGAACAGCACATTTAGGCGTAGGCTTCTCAAAAAGAACAGACAAACGAATATCATGACCCTGGGGGATTTGCATGTCTGGGTGTTGACAATGTGCACCACTGCCGCATTATCACACCAAAAATGGACCACTGAGTAGGCCCACTCATTGCCCCATAGCATCAGTGCTCCCCAAATTGGGAAGAAACTCAAGGAAGGTAAGATCGCGGAGGCGATCCGTGCCAAGCCATGCGTGCTGCCATTGGCCTTAAGTCCACCTACCCTCAGAGTAAACCCCCATAAGTCAGGGAGCCGGAGGCATCCGACCGTACTTGAAATCTAGGGCAGACCATCAGGTCTGATCTCCAGGAAGAGACCCCATTAAAACCCAGGAGTAATTTGAGCCAGACTGTGTTGACGTTTTAATAGGCCAGCCATGGCGACACACAGGCGCCTGGCCAATGCTCTGCTGGGTGGAAGCACCCTGCAGGCAAAATTAAGGTGGCCATGAAGTAACTGCAGCTCACAAGGGAACACTTTATGTTTGGCAATCAATGCTAAAATCGCCGCGGAGATCCGAGCCACCTTATTCATGGTTAACCTGGATGCCCGTGCGACAGAGTCGATTTAGAAATGTGAGCTTAGTAGCTGGGCCCTCGGTCTTTTCAGGCACCAAGGGGACACCCAGTTCCCACCTGAGTGTCTGAAATGTAGTGAGGAGACGCGTGCACGTGTCCGAGCCCCGTTCACCCCCGAACCAAAAGTCGTCGAGGTAATGGGCTCGAGACCGAGACCCCGACCTGCGAGCAAAGGCCCGCTGAATGAAAGTCCCAAATCGTTCGAATGCTGAACATGAATTAACTCAGTCAGAAGGGGTTGGCCCTATCTAAGTAAAATTCCCCTTGGAACCTAAAAACCCAATAGCTCTAAATCCATTGGGTGCACTGGCAGTAATCAGAAAGCCGAGTGCATATCACACTGTGCCAGGAAAGCACCGGGACTGCATGAGCGTGCCACCCATAGGGGCTGAACCAACTCCGAGTACCTGACTGAACAAGGTCATCAGGAATGGCATCCCTGACCGGATAACCCACAGGGTGTGCTAAATGGAGGATTAAATGACATTCACCCTGGTTCTACCTCGGTACTAGTCTCATAGGGGAGACTTTCAAATTAGGAAAGGTGGTTCCAAGAAGGGACCCGCTACTCTCATAGCCTCAACTCCCTTAGCTGTGCACAGTGGAACCACCTCTTCGTTACCTTTCAAGGGAACTAGATTAGTAGCATCCTGGGACCCCTAACACCCCCGAATGAAATACAAAAGCCCCATTGAAAACCCTCCAGCAGGTACCCCGCATCATCCCTTCTTGGATGAGCTGAGTGCCATCGCTCCAGCCTGAGTACACTAATTGGGGAGGGGGGGGCTTTGACGAGGCTAGTTCCTTCAGACGGAGCTCTGATCGCCCCCTGTGCACCCCTACCTCTGCCCCGTAACCCACCAACCCGCGGGCACGCAGAGGCGGCGTAGGGGCCAGCGCAAAAGGGGACACCCAAGTCAGTAACGACACTGGCGCTTAGTACACATGTCGCCAGCTGAGCAGGTCGAACACAGCAGGCGGGCTGGAACCCCCTGCCCGACCAGTTAGCGTGGAGCCTGTGTCTGAGCAGCCCGCTGCACAGCATGACCACCATGGTACCTATCACCAGGCGCCAGTCACGTGGGAGTCATGTACACGAGCACAATTGCTGACAGGGCTCATCCCACCTCCTCTCAGGGTGTAGGGCCACCCTCATCCACATTCCTCATCGTAAGCCAACTGCGATGGGCCCATCAAATCAACCATCGCCCTGTAAATATTAGCAATGGATGAAACCATCGGGATGGCCCAATCAGGCCGGGCCCTGCGGCATACCACCATATATATAAGGTATGCCGACAACCAGTTGGCCCCAGGTGCGCGGTGGCTTACGACGATGGGACAGCTCTTTGTCTCTGTCGTCCTGTCCCTCTCTCTCCTCCTCAGTGGGCTCACAGTTCAATAGGGAGAATATCCACATATCCCCCTCCAGACCTTATCCCTCGTGACCTGCGACAAATGATCACCCAGGGGCAAGGAATAACCAGCCGTCGGCAAAGCCATCGACGGCACGTTCTGTATAAAGGGCATACGCAGCAGGACCCGGACAGCCCCTGCGATGGTCAGCACTGCCCCGGGGTCAGACACCCCCGCCCTTAATGAGGGACCATTTAGCACCATGGGATACTGGGATAAGATGGTAACTGATGCCCGCTCGCATCAACTTGACGAGGCCAGGGCCACTAAACCCCACCACTGTAAGTGGGCTGTGGTGTTGGTGCACTTAAATTGAACCTGATAGTCACTAGGTGCACCCCCGTGAGCCGCCCCCACCAGGGGTTCCGGCCCGCGGCGGGCGGCGGAGCTCGCGACCGGAATCGAGCTCTGGGATCACCCCCGACTGCTCCCAGCCCCTGAGGGGCCGGCCTGTAGCTGGCCAGCCACCGAGCTGGAGCCCGGCTGCCAAGTGAACTGCGGGCCGAGGGCCGGAGCCCCTGAGAGGCCGGCCGAAGGCTGGCCATCCAAGGGCCAAGTACCAGCCTGAATCACCCCACCGGTATCGGTAGGAAAGGCTGTGATAGTGCCCTGCCGTGGGAGCGCAGCCCTGGTCCTCCGACCTGAAGGCTGTCCCCCGTCCTGCACAGGGCCCGCGAAAGTCCTCCCCTTGGGCCGCGGTTTCGTCGCCGGGGCCTTCCGTTTGGGAGGCATATCTTCGCAGAAAGAGCAGGATCCCTTTCCAGGGATCAAAATCTTAGGGCCAAAAAACACAGAGCAAAGCAAGCTAAGGCTCTGTTAATTCTCCCTTCCCAGCCGGGAAGGATCAAGGGCTAAAGAGCCGCAGAGTACAGACAAACAGCGACGGAGAAAACTTCTCCTCTCCGTCGCTCTTTTTAAAATGGCAACTCGTCTGCCTCGTGGCCACCCCTTTTATAGAGGGGTGGCCACGCCGCCTAACTCGCCCGGATGTCTGAGTCCGGGTGGGGGGCCCCCGCAAAGAGTGCAGCGGCCATTTTGGCACCGCGCTTTCATTCTATAACTTGCATTGCCGTTCTGAAGTCACAAATGATATATGGGGTAAATAAAGGTTACCTTGAAGTAAGCAAATATCAGAACTATGAAGCAGCAGTCATAATAGCAACAATCAGTGAAATCCATATGAATGAGATTGATGACAGTGATGTAGTCAGGCTCTTTTTTGCAAAGGTGGGAAGATGTCCATCAAGGAAATCTTTGCAGGAGTAAGTTCAGGGCAAATACAGCAAGAGAACCAAAATGTCACACAGGCGAAGGAATTAAGTAGAAGAAAGTGTTGCAACAATGGAAGCTTAGCTTAGGGTTAACATAATTCCCTCTCACAAAAACGGAACAGAAGGAAAGGTTGCCCTTGCTTGAAAGCCAGTCGTATCCGACTCTAGGGTTCAGTGCTCATCTCTGTTTCAAAGCCGAAGAGCCAGCGCTGTCTGCTTCTGCAGATGTTTCCATGGTCATTTAGCAGGCATGACTAGACACTGGAGTGCATGGAACGCTGTTTACCTTCCCGCCAAAATGGCCCCTATTTATCTACTTGCCATTTTTTGCTTTCAAACTGCTAGGTTTGCAGGAGCTGGGACATAGACGAGAGCAGATGTTTCTGTGGTCATGCAGCAGGCATGACTAGACACTAGAGCACAGGGAATGCTGCCCCCCCCCCGAAAGTGGTCCCTATTTATCTACTTGCCAATTCTTGCCTTCAAACTGCTAGGTTTACAGGAGTTGGGACAAAGACAGGAGCTCATTCCGTCCTGCAGTATTCGGGTATCGAACTACTGCCCTCTACAGAGGCCAAGGCATGTTTCTTTCTCCCACCCCCTTGTTTACCAAGCTGCTGCTGCCACCTGCTGGTCATTCCAATAGAAGTGCAAGAATTTTTCTTCTTCCAAATCAAGTGGTTTGAAAACTGTGAATTTTCCATGATTTTATGGAACCGTGAGGGGCAGTTACAAAACATGAAATTCATGCTTTTCCATTACATATGGCAACTCTAGCTTGGCAGAACCTGGAAATTTTGGTCACCACCCCTAACATCCAAAATTTTTGGTCCAAGAGTCCTTCTAAATACGGATCACAGTGAGGAAGATTCATGCTACCCAATGTACATGGTTTGTCTGTACCTTCAATCTGAAACTTTCTTGGATGAGGTGTCTTCTTAGTGGGTAGCCTCATAGTATCCTCTAGTGTCATGGCCTCAAATTCATGGGGAAAGTTATGGTGGAATCTCCCTCCTCTCATAAGGCGATCTCATCTATGTCTGTGTTTAGGAATTTTGTTCTATTTACAGATGGAAACTTACACCTTCTCCCACTAGTAAATATTTAAAGTTAAGTTCTTTCCACCTCAAATATGTGGTTCACTTTTTTTTGAAGTTCTTCACTAATTGAAATAAACATTCAGCTAGTTGCATTGATCAAATATAATACATGCATCTCTTTCCAGCATACAGACAGGAACATTGTATACGCCTACAATACGAATTAAGGATTACAAGCCTTTCTTTAAAAGAAGTGGCAACTCAGATCCAGGATTTATGTAGTTAAATAAGGAGGGATAAGAATGGAAATGTTTCAGTTAAGTACTGTAAACCTTGGACTTTGACTGCTTTTCTCCTATATTCCAAACCGTACACGTTCAAATTCTTTTCATTCTGAATAGCAAGAAATTTGCAAATTTTGAACAATTCTGATGAAAACAACTGAAATTCTCCTCTGTCCTTAGTCAAGATTTAATTGACTAAAACAGCAGGATCTCTGGCAGTGGGAAGTAAGCACAGATGTGAATTTAGCTGCATTTCTGTTTGATGAATACATGGCATACCCCTGACTCCCAGAATGATAGCTCTGACATATAAACAAGAAGCAGAAACGTAATCATAAAGAAATGGTGTGGCACTAACACACCACTACCCAAACAGAAATTACCCTCAAAACCTTGCACTACAATTGAGGTTTTTGCTTTTTAAACTTGTGAACAGGTTGCAATTTACAGTCCATTCTCTTGGACCTTTCCTATTACTAACCCAGGCAAACAGTGCCTTTTGCACTGCTACTGTAACTGTCACAGATGAAGATTTACTTCACAGTGCCCTTTTAAAAATAAGAATATTGTTGGTGAAACACAGCTTTGTTTACTTTAGTGACACTACACTAATCATATGTTGTAGCACTGGCCAGTGGTAAGTGTCGGTATATAATGACTGCTATCCATGAAATTTTAAGCAGGGTTTGTAAACCAAAAAGAGTTCTATTAAAGAGTTCTATTAAAAGGTTCAGTTAGAAGGTAGAAATAAACTATAAGAGCAATGTAACAACTTTTAGTTTCTTGGGTGTGTAATCTTAAGCCTTTACTGTTCTTTTAAATAAATGTATTTACAGTTCCATAAAATGCATATTACAGATAATAGTAGATACCTGGCTTGACACAAATTCCAACAAGAATTTGATTTATTCCCAACCTCAACACAAACAGACCACAACCGAAAGCCAGTCTGACAGTACTAATATACAGATCTTGCTGACTAGCTCTTTTCCAGTCATGAAATACACAGCCCAAACAGATCATAATTCTATTAATAAATAGTCTTTCACACCTCTTAATTGTCACACTGCCAATCCTGGTATGCATCCTCCCATACAATTGTCAATCAACCCCAGTCACTTAGAATGCAAGCTAATGCAAAAATTAACACTTACACACACACACACACACACACACACACACACACACACACACACACACACACACACACACACACAATTGGCATAGAAGGGACTATCTTTTAATACCATCCTAGACAATTTGATTGATTTTTTAAAAAATCCATGTATTTTATTGATTTATTTTAACATCCATGTGTTTAAGTGAATTTGAGATTTCTTAGTTTTCCAATCTCATTGTATATTTGTAATAAGGATGTCATTTTTCATGTTTTCCTATATTTCAGGCATCATGTGCATTTCAGGCCCAATTTTGCAACCTTAAAATAATTGGGCGGGGGGGGGGGTAGATTTCCTTCATATATTGTGTTCAGGGGTTTGGAGCAGTTGCAGGGGTGATGATGATGTGGGGCTACTGCTTCCACCAATACACATATTAAATTCAAACTGAATTGCAAGCATTGAACAATCTCTGTTTCACAATACTTTCTTAAACATGGGGAAAACACTGAAAAGCTTAGATTATAGTGTGAGCTGCAGTCTTTAAAATCTAAATGCGCTGGTATCATCTGTATTAATCACAATGGCAGGGATCAGATGTCATGTACCCTCACTAAAAGATGTTTTTCTGACTCCTCAAATGACTTTTCTTCAATTTTACCCTGCATTAAGCAGCTGTTATTTAAAATATTCCACAGATGGAAGAGCTGCAATGTTCATACGAACAGTATGTCTCCTTTGTCAGTTTAAATATTTTGGCCCACCAGCCAGATGACCACAAATGGGGAGAATATCTCAACTGGAGGAAAAACAGATTAATGTCTTTTCATTTCCAAAAAAATGTGGACTCCCTTGGTCCCAGGGAAAACTTATCCCAAGAAGTGTTATTTATTGAAGAAAATGGATAACCTAAAGGGGGTTTCATAATTGCCTTTTCAAGAAACAGGAGACTTATTCCAGTGGTTTCCAGTGGAGAACCCACCATCCATTACTCATTTCTTTAACAGCACCTGAACAAGGACTTTCTTGTAGGTGAAAAATATGGCATCACTGAAACTGTTAAACACAATCAAAACAAAACATTTAAATACATGAAACTGAGAGCATGCATTTATTTCAAGATCATTTTTTAAAAAGATGGAATAAACTTCTCCTCTTTCTTTTCTATTAGAGAAGGGTGACCTCATGTTGTTTCTACAGTCTTGCCTTAACGTTTGGTATCTTGCAGTTTTTGTATGTTCTGTATTTTTGAATTTGCTAGTTGGTAGAACTATAAATTATATATTTCTTTCGTGCTTATCCAGTAGTATAATATTCAGTTTGTTAAAATTAGCTCCTTTAGCCATGATAACTTCTTTGTTCCGGTATATATTGTGGGTTTGTTTATTTTGTTTCAACAGCACTGGAAATTATATCACAACTTACTTCACATTATACTGTATAAAACAAGTGGTTAAAAAAGATCAGTCAATGTACAAAATGGCTCTGATGTCATGCTGTTGCAATGGATTTCCAAAATGCATCTTCCTCTTTGCATGTTGAGAGATTTTGCAAAAACTGAGTAAGGCTGCTAAAAACTGAGGTTCACCTGGTAGAAGCTTAAATGAAAACATGGAGTAAACTGCTTCTGTGGTTCTTTTAGCAGACTGACCACCGTGTGACTTACTTCTCCTCAGACCATTTGAATACACAGCACTATTATATGTTTGTTTGGAAATAGGTAAAGGTAAAGGTTTCCCTTGCTCGAAAGCCAGTCGTATCCGACTCTAGGGTGCAGTGCTCATCTCTGTTTCTAAGCCGAAGAGCCAGCGCTGTCTGCTTCTGCAGACGTTTCCGTGGTCATGTGGCAGGCATGACTAGACACTGGAGCGCACGGAACGCTGTTGTTGGAAATAGCTTCTCATTTTATCCATGCAGGTGACTAGTTAAACACATCAGACTTAGGTGGAAGGAGAGTTACAGCAATTAATCTCACATAGTATAGATGTTTTCCCTGGCCTCTGTCAAATGCAATGTCACTGGAAAGCTCTCTCCAATTTGTTCAAAAGATCTTGGTTTTATATTGTATGGGCCTCACAACATTTTTTCATTCTAGAAAGGATTGTAGAACAGGATAGGAAACTGCTAAGCAGGAGTGGAGAACAGGAACATAATTTACCTGAAAACATACCTGCTAGAAATCCACACAATCTTTCAGGTTAAAATATATGAAAACATTATGCTCAGACTAAATGTCATGGAAATTACCATGATTTAGTAGAGAGTCAGAATCAGGTTGTACGGCCATTTCCTTCAATGTCTGTATATGAAGTTAGAAATCTATCCAGTCTTATTAGAACTAACGCTTATACACAATTGTAGCATTTGTAGAAAAGGGCATTAAGATAATGGCTATAACCTCTTAAACTGCTAATAACAGTCAACAAGTTGTTCCTAAAAACACAGAGGGCCAATGATGGAGAAGGAGGAGGAGAAAGAGAAGGAAAGCAGCCCAGGGCAAATTGGTCAAATATTATTACCTTCAAAGACTATTCCTTTCTGTCAGAATTTTCTGTTGTTTGCTTTTTATGCTTTTTAGTATGGCTTTTATCTTTTTAACTTTTATTGTTTTATCCTCTTAAGGGGTTAGGGAGGGTATTGGAGGATTTTAGATGTTTTACGATTATCTATGTATTTTATTGTACTTTTTGGGTGTATTGGATTATGTACTGGATTATGTACTGTGTATTGTCAAGGTGGCTTTGTTGTAATGTGCCTTCACCTCTCATGTTGTTAGCCACTCTGGATGGCGTTCCGCACCAGAAGGGCAGGATATAAATAATCCAATAAATAAATAAATAAATAAATAAATAAATAAATAAATAAATAAATAAATAAATAAATAAATAAATAAAATAAATTGCTCCTCCTTTCCATTTTCCTTTATCCATATTTTAAGCTTAGTGTTTGTTGATCTTGGTGCTCAAGATTTATTTATAGCAACTCAGTCCCCTTTATCATGATTTCTTAATCTCAGAGCTCTCAGGCAAAGAATCATTAATAAAGAAGTTATCATAGGAAGAGCAGACAGGAGATTTCTGACAATAGCATGATTTGGCATCTCTCATATGGCAAGTAGGAATTGTGGCATAGAATCAGGGTTACAGCAAAGGGACTTTTGAAAAACTGAAGAATTTGTGGATAGTTCTCAATGGGTTTTGATATTCTTGTTGAAACAGGGGATGTTTTTTATCTTCTCACTGGGAAATCATGGAACCTGCTGAATCATCAAACTAAGAACCAAATGGCATATAATGCAATTTGAATGTCGGCAGCAGCGGTGGCAATCCATGAAGTTAATTGGAACCAGGTTATGGTTTAGAGTGGGGAAATATACTGGAGGAAATTTCAGTTCCCTAAACTTTCCATGGTCCCCTCAGGGGGTAGTGGTTAGTAAAACAAACCTCATATGGCTGGATATTCTAATCACACATCTCCTACATCATGATTAGTTAGGCTGCTTCTGTGCAAATACTGTACTGTATTTCAAAAATAATTGCTTTTACATTTGACTCTCAAAATTCTACAAGATAATGGGCACACAGTTGTAGCAAGTTAGATTGGCATGGCATGGAAGGCAGCAAGATGATAATGCTCTCATGCTTCGTTCCACTTCCAAAAGGAGCGGGGAATAATCTTGCATGTGCTATAATGTTCTGGGGGAGGTGGGGGAGTGTTAACAGCCATTTTCATTAACTATCTCAAGCTGTATTAAAATGAAAATACCATGCTAACCACTAGAGGAACGTAGGAAAATATCCCAAGGTGAAACTCATAGAGTGCACTGGGTTTAGGTCTCTATGAAACAAAAGAGATGAGTATGTGACATGAAGTACGTATTTTACAAGGTGATTAACAAGAACATGAGAAAGCGAGCACAAAATTCATGAAATCAATGTCATAAACTTATATTGTTTATTTTGGGCAGTTAGCGAAGCACAAAATGATCAATGTTAGAACAGCATTATTCACTTTAAATATCAATGGCTGGAAGAAAGAAAGCGAATGGATGGATATGATGAGTCTACCAACTATGCTGAATGGGGTAGTGGTAGTGGTAGGGATGGAGTCAATACAAAAAGTGAAGAGCAATACAATTTTAAATTACAGTGATACGTCATACAACATCCAAACTTAGTTCCACAAGTTTGGACTTTATACAGATTTGGACTTTGTATGAGGCATGCAAAATCCTAGCCATGATGCCTCATACAACGTCCAAATCCTTGCCGTGATGCCTCATACAATGTCATTTCCATAGAGATACATTGTACTGTAACAGCACAGACTTCAGGGCAAAGTCAAGGAAACAGACAGGAACCTGACAGAACTTTAAGAAATCATTGTCTAAAGGCTAAATACATTACAAAAACATGTCAACAGCCCTGATTTTAGGGGATAAACCATACAACAAGTTTTTAACTATTGAAAACTTTATGAAGTGCAGGTTTAAAAGTTAACATGTCCCATCATGCAGCACAGCGTTAATCTGCAGCCATGCAGTCGATCATCCATTTTGTACAAGCTACTGTAAACAATTACTGGAGGGAACCAAGGACAAAATGGATGCCAACATGTCCCATCATGCAGCACAGTGTTAATCATCCAAACAGCAGCAAACACCAAACAATTGCCCAGCCCACCAAACAGTGCCCCCCCAAAAAAAGACCAACATAAGAAAAAATATGGAGCATGCAATCTGTTTTTAAAAACCACAGCAGCAAACACCAAACAATCCAAAATTGCACTCAAAACCACTCCAAATCACTCTTCGCCTTGTGCAAAATCCACAAGAGCAATGCACGCATGTGTCCTGCCTTTTATACTGCCCAGGCACAATGCAACCTGGGAAAGACCTCAATGCCTCATACAAAGTCGCAGCGACTTTGTATGAGGCAACTTTTTTCAAGGAATTAGACAATGTTGTATGAATCCGATGTTGTACAAAGCGGACTTTGTATGAGGTATTGCTGTAATTGATTTGGTATACAAAAAAGTGGATTGGTGATGAGTACAGTTAAATATGAAGAAGTGAAAAATAATGAGATTAGATCAGGAAAGCAAAGAAGAAATCTGTTCCCATTAATCTCATGCATTCACATAATGATTCAAGAGGTTTACTGATGTTGTTAGATTGATACTTACCAGTGTGTCTGCTTGCTATGCCAGATATTCAAACAACCATAAATGGGAAATTCCTACCCCTGTCAGACTATTTCCAAATTTTCTTGAAAGTGCCATATCTTTCAAATAAAGGGGGCTATTAATAAGCACTGATGTTTGACATTGTAAAACCAAGCTTTAAAAAATGAAAATAAAACACATTTGTCTTTCTATCTATTGACAAGTCTTACCAAGTTGATTAAGATGATCAGCTTGCCATGTTGACTAGAAAAGTAAAGCTATCGTGGGACTTCACTATTTGATGAGACTAAGAAGTGCTATGACCTGGCTCATCCCACATTTGTATGTTATTGAGTAAAAACAGACAGTAATTTAATAACTTATGCAAATCAATCTTTATCAAATAAATGTAACCACGAAGGCTTAGCTCAAAAGGGCCTCATGTGACTGGCCAACCAGATGCAGAGGACAAATAAATTATAGTGTTTCTGTCATAAAGAACTGCAACTCCCAGGAAGTACTGCAGCAGGAAAGGAGGGAAGTGAGAAGAAATAAAGTCAACTTCTGAGGTGAATAGTATGAAACCTTCCCACCATCAAAAGCACATGTTACTTAACAAGTGATACAATGAAAGCGCGGCGCCAAAATGGCCGCCACGCTCTTTGCGGGGGCCCCCCACCCGGACTCAGACATCCAGGAAGTTAGGGGGCGTGGCCACTCCTCTATAAAAGGGGTGGCCACGAGGCAGCCGAGCTGCCATTTTAGAACGCGACAGAGCGGAGAAGTTTGCTCCGCCGCGTTTTTTCTCTGTTTTGCCTTTGTACCTTTAGCTTTAGATGGATTTCCTTTGCTCTTCGATACTGCAGTACTCAGGGCACAAGGATCGATTAGGGAGCAGCTTCTCTCTTCGGCTTGGGAGACATGGCTCCCAAGCGCAAGGCTCCGGCTGCCAAGCTGCGCCTGCGGGGGAGGGCTTTGCCTACCCCCTCTTCCTCCGGGGGGCAGCCATTGGGTCGGAGGGCCCGGGCAGCACCCCTGCAGCAGGTCAGTGGGATGGCTTTGCCCACTGCCACCAATGTCGCTGACCAGGCTTCTGCCTGTCAGCCTGGCACAAGCTTCAAGGCGGGGCTGGCACAGGCTGGCCCCTTGGGGACGCTTGCCCCTGGAGGGCCTTTTCATGGCCCAGGACAGGGTGGCCCATGTGGGCCTGATGTGGGTTTCCACCCCACCATTCCTCCGGCTTCCCACGGGCTGGAATTTTGGGCATGGCCCTATTCGGGCCCGGGATCCCCATTCGGGTTTCCCCTTCAGCAACTGCCCAGTGGGCTGTCCGGCCCACCTTATACAGGGGGCTCGGACACCATTGATGTGCTTCTCACACGCATTTCAGTGCTAGAGGCATCAATGGGCATTGCCCCACCGCCTTCCGATGGGGGCTTAGCCACCTCTTCCATTACGGCCTTTTCGTCGATCCCGGCCAACACATCGGCTGTGCCTCTCCAGTGGGCCATCAACAGGGTCGAGCTGCTCGAGGCCATCAGGCCAGCCCAAACTGGCGCCTCGCAGCTCCCCACACGATCGGATTTGCCGGTAGGGACCGGTCAGGTGTGGCCCCAGAGCTCGAGTCCTGTCGCGAGCTCCGACGCCCGCCGTGGGCCGGAACCCCCAGTGGGGGCGGCTCATGGGGGTGCGACTTGTGAGTATCCGGTTCAATTGAGTGCACCAGCGACACTGTCCAGTCACATTGGGGGGGGGTACAGTGGCCATGGCCGACGCAGGTTACTGTGGGTGGGCAGTTGTATCCGCACTGCCCTGTTAACTCATGGTTGCCAAATGGCCTCCCGGTTAGGGCAGGGGTGTCTGCCCTTGTGGGTATGCCAGGTGTTGCAGGGGCTATTCAGGGCCCGCTGCGCATACCCTCCATCCAGAACGTTCCGATGACGGCTCTGCCGACAGCAGGTTATTCCTTGCCCCTGGGTGACCATCTATCACAGGCCACGAGGGAAAAGATTTGGCAAGGAGAGTATGTTGATATTTTCTTCCTCTTTAATCGTGAGCCCACCAAGGAAGAGAGGGAGGGACAGGATGACAGGGACAAGGAATTGTCCCGTCGTCGTAAGCCACCGCGCACCTGGGCCAACTGGTTGTCGGCATACCTCATATATATGGTGGTATACCTGAGGGCCCGGCCTGATTTGCCCACTCTGATGGTGCAATACCTCGACAATATTTATAGGGCGATGGTTGATTTTCCTGGCCCATTGTGGTTGGCTTACGACGAAGAATTCAGGATGAGAGTGGCCCTACATCCTGAGATGAGGTGGGATGAGCCCTGCCAGCAATTGTGGCTCTTGTATATGACTCCCACGCGGCCAGCGCCTGGTGATAGGTACCATTGTGGCCATACCGTGCAGCGGGCTGCTGCGACGCAGGTTCCCCGCCAGCTGGTGGGGCAGGGGGTTCCAGCCCATCTGCTGTGTTGGAGCTTCTCAGCTAGCGGCGTGTGCAACAAGCATCAGTGTCATTTCCGACATGAGTGTCCCTCTTGCTCTGGCCCTCACGCCGCCTCCGCGTGCCCATGGGCTGGTGGGTCACGAGGCAGAGGTAGGAGTGGGCAGGGGGCGGTCAGAGCTCCCTCTGACAGTGCTGGCCAAGCAAAAGGCCCCCTCCCCAATTAATATCCCTATGCTGGATCAATGGCTTTCTGCTTATCCTTGACGGGATGATGCGAGGTACCTGTTAGAAGGTTTCCAGTTTGGTTTTCGTATACCATTTAGGGGTGTTCGGGGACCGCAGGATGCCCCGAACTTACTTTCTCTGAAGGGTAATGAGGAGGTCGCTGCACAAAGCATAGCTAAGGAAGTGAATGCTATGAGAGTTGCTGGTCCCTTTACTGAACCACCATTCCCTAATTTGAAGGTCTCTCCTCTGGGGCTAGTCCCGGGAGAGACCCCAGGTGAATTTCGTTTAATTCACCATCTATCCTGATGACCTTTGCTCGGTCAGGTATACGTCCTATACGGGGCTTCATTTGATCAGGCCCTACAGATGGTATGCTCCTGTGGTCCCGGGGCGCTCCTGGCTAAGTGCGATATCAAATCGGCATTCCAATTACTGCCAGTGCACCCCGCTGACTTCGAGCTGTTGGGTTTTCGTTTCCGAGGGAGGTTCTACATAGATAAGGCCATGCCTTTTGGCTGTTCTATTTCATGTTCGGCATTCGAACGCTTTAGTACTTTCCTTCAATAGGCCTTTGTTCGCAGGTCAGGGTCCCGGTCTGTAGCCCACTACCTCGATGACTTTTTGTTCGGGGGTGAACAGGGCTCGGACACATGTACGCGTCTCCATAATACATTTCAGGTGCTTATGCGGGAACTGGGTGTCCCCTTAGCACCTGAAAAGACCGAGGGCCCAGCCACCACGCTCACCTTTTTAGGTATCGAAATTGACACTGTCACACAGGCATCCAGGTTACCCATGGATAAGGTGACCCGGATCTCTGCAGCGATTCTGGCACTGATTGCCAAGCGTCAAGCGTCTCTTCGTGAGCTACGTGATAAGTGGGCCAATTCAGTGGTCCATTTTTGGTGTGACAATGCGGCAGTGGTGCACATTGTTAACGCCCAGATGTCCAAATCCCCTAGGGTCATGGCATTGGTTCGTCAATTTGTTTTGAGAACTCTATGCCTCAATGTGCTGTTCAGGGCCAGACATGTGCCAAGCATTAATAATGATATTGCCGATGCTTTATCCCACCTGCAGATCTCCCGGTTCCACGCCTTGGCTCCAGAAGCAGAGGAATTTCCCTCTCCACTCCCGACCGAGCTTTGGACATTTGGTGAGGAGAGGTGAACCGGGCGATTGGCATGTCCTTGGCACCTCGCACGCGTAAGGCATACCAACATGCTTTCATACAATTTAGAGCCTTTTGTGGGCGACTACAGTTGCCTGAAGCGTGGCCAATACCAGTAGACCAGATTTTACAATACATGGTTTATCTTCACGATCAGGGGTTGGCTCCCCATACTATAGCCTCTAGGCTTTCGGCACTGGCATTTATGGCCAAGGCACGGGGCTTCGCTAACTGCGTGAATGACTTCTGCATACGTCATGTTTTGGAAGGGTGGACACGTGAACGTGGCCGCTGCCCGGACACACGTCACCCCATTTCACCAGATGTTCTTACCCACCTTGCACGAGGCTGGCATAACTTATGTTATGATAGGTACGAGGTGACTCTTTTTCATGCAGCTACCACCGTAGCATTCTTTGGAGCACTCCGCAACAGTGAGTTGGTACCACTGTCTAAGGCGGATGCGTCTTGTAGGGCACTGGAACTCGTCGATGTCTATGTTACACACAAGTGGGCTCAGTTAAGGATATGGTCCTCAAAGGTTGATCAGCACGGCGTAGGCAGTGGAGTCAGACTGCTACGATGTTCCATTGAAGACATCTGTCCGGTTGGTGCCCTACATGAGTTTTTGGCAGTGCGTGGTACGTACCCTGGCCCATTTTTCTGCCACCAGGATGGGTCTCCCCTTACTAAATTCCAGTTTTGGAAGGTGACCGGTACGGCACTTCACAGTGTTAGCCTCCCTGGGGCTTGTTACGGCACCCATTCATTTAGAATAGGCGCTGCGTCCACTGCGGCTGCGTTTGGGTACTCTGAGGCTGATATACGCCGGATGGGCAGATGGGGATCCATGCGCTTTGCATTATATGTACGCCCCCTCCATGCATGAGTACCAGTTATGTCATTGTTCCTTTTTCTTCTTTTACAGACCCTGTGTGTCCCCGCACACTGGTGGCAGTATGGCTGGTGGGCCACAGTTACGTGCACTGGGCAGCGCAGTATGCTGCGGCGACAGAGTGGGGACCCCATCTCGGGCTACGTGCAGCCGCACGTATGCGATGGTATGGTAAGCGCGGCATGAGATGGCGGGAACTGTTGCCATTCCTGTTTTCCATCAGGGATGCTGGACCGCCTGATGTCCTTGTCCTGCACCTCGGTGGCAATGATCTCGCATAGATCACTGGCCTCTCTTTAAAATTCACGATTTGCAGTGACCTAGCCTATCTTACATTGTGTATGGCCGTCCACGCGGCTGCTATGGTCGGACATTGTGCCGTGACAGACTTACAGGGGAGGCATTGACCTCCATGCCCTTGACCGTGCTCAC
Source organism: Bradypodion ventrale (assembly GCA_035047345.1). NCBI lineage: Eukaryota > Metazoa > Chordata > Lepidosauria > Squamata > Chamaeleonidae > Bradypodion > Bradypodion ventrale. Next base: position 105,422,193 of record JAWDJE010000003.1, on the reverse strand, counting down.
CGGTCGGTGAACAGGGCTGTTGCCCAGTTCCTTGCAGACAAGGGCTTGGTGACAGCCATTCGGCATCCTAGGATAGGCTTGCAGGATTATGATCTCTATGCAGGAGATGGGGTCCACTTGTCGGCCAGAGGTATGAACCTTTTTCTTGAGGATATGCAAGCAGGCCTGGTGACCGAGCTGACGGTCGGGGGGGGGGGTGAGTCATCATAGACGCCTCCCCATGTGGCAGGTAGCACTGGTAAGGTAAAGATTTATGACCCATAGGTATCCGGCAGGTTCGCAATTGACTGGCCAACACGTAGACAGGTACAGGGGAAATAGGTTTGACCAGTCAATGACGAACCAGGCAAGGGGTGATGTCAGGAGCTTCACAGCCTGCATCACCTTGATATTTAACGGATAGACGTCATAGGGTGGGGTCAGTAGATAGTTTATTGACTCCGGTCAACAATTTTTTTGTGTCAACAAACAAATTGATACAAATAGTTACATGTAGCCAATTGCCATTGGCGTTTTGGGAGGAACCTTACCAGTGTTACTGCGGCCTGCTTACCTTAAAGAATTACAATTGGATGATTACACCAATTGAAAGTTATAATTCGGACTAGGGCATTATTCAATAAAAGTGGCCCAATGCCTTTATCCATATACCGGTGTCTGAGTCTTTCTTTGGGGGGTGTGCCTGCAATGAAAGCGCGGTACCAAAATGGCCGCCGCGCTCTTTGCGGCCCCCCACCCTACCTGGACTCAGACATCCGGGTAGTTAGGGGGCGTGTCCACTCCTCTATAAAAGGGGTGGCCACGAGGCAGCCGAGCTGCCATTTTAGAATGCGACGGAGCGGAGAAGTTTTTCCCTCCACCTCCTCCCTAGTGAACAGTGTGAATTTTTGGTCGCTTCGGGGCTGGGTGGGAATTCTTGGCTTGAACCTACAATTGGCTCTTTGGTTCTTGCTTTTTTGCCCATCCCACACTGTTGCTAGTGTTTGAGAAAAGGGGTAAGTTGACTTTGGTCACTTTGGCGGGTAGCACTGGTAAGGTAAATATTTATGACCCATAGGTATCCGGCAGGTTCGCAATTGACTGGCCAACACGTAGACAGGTACAGGGGAAATAGGTTTGGCCAGTCAAGGGTGAACCAGGCAAAGGGTGATGTCAGGAGCTTCACAGCCTGCATCACCTTGATATTTAACGGATACACGTCATAGGGTGGGGTCAGTAGATATTTTATTGACTCCAGTCAACAATTTGTTTGTGTCAACAAACAAATTGATACAAATAGTTACATGTAGCCAATTGCCATTGGCATTTTGGGAGGAATCTTACCAGTGTTACTGTGGCCTGCTTGCCTTAAAGAATTACAATTGGATGATTACACCAATTGAAAGTTATAATTCAGACTAGGGCATTATTCAATAAAAGTGGCCCGATGCCTTTATCCATATACCGGTGTCGGAGTCTTTCTTTGGGGGGGGGGGGTGCGCCTGCAAAGGAGAATGCATCTACCATTTGCCTTTGGGTCTTGTAATGAGTGATATTATGTTGAGGAGGAAAAACTGCTTATTTGGAAAATAATTTGAACATACTATCAAAAAATAATGAAAAATAGGCAGAAATTGCTATACACATTCCAAGAAATGCAGGTAATCGGTCTCCTCAAACATAGAATAAATTTGTAAACATGATGACATAAGTGGTTTAAGAGGACACAGTACTATTAACATTTACTATTTGTTGGGAAAGTGGAGCCAGAAGTTGAGCAAGTGAAAAATATGTTCCATTGATATTGTTCTTATTGAAAACAACAAGAGATTTCTTTAGAATGATGAAACATCTATTAACGCTTTGAATAAATCTATTCAAGAATTATACTCTTGAAAGGGGCGGGTTGGGAGTTTTCTGTGGGCAAACAGAAAGTTGTGAGATAACAAGTTTGTTCTGACTTGAATTAATGACCTGCCAAGACTCTGAATGACTCACAACCATTTAACATATTTTGTTTTCTTCTTGCGTGGGGGAGGGGGGAGGATATCCTTAATTCTGGTAAATTTATGATTTTTTTCTCTCTGAAAAGCTATATTGTGAACCTACTATTGAGAAAGCTTTTTCTGCATTTTTATCATGCTTATTCAGAAATTCACCAATTCCCTTACTCTACTATGCAGTGGTGGGATCCAAATTTTTACTACCTATTCTGTAGGCGTGGTATGGTGGGTGTAGCTGGGGGAAATCCCTGTGTTATTTCAAAACTTGGATGGGTGGAGCCAGCCAGAATTTCTGCTACCGGTTCTGGCGAACAGGGGCGAACCTGCTGAATGCCACCACTGCTACTATGTATGAAGGGTGATGGATCTGATATAAAGGGGTGGTTATTTTTGTCTGGAGAGGCTCCCTATTTCCCTATCTTAAACCTTAGTTTTCCAGGGTTTCAATGGATGTGAACTTCCACGGGTCCAAATTGCACCCCATGAGAAAAGAATGATGAAAACTATAATAAATGTCGGAGATGGAGGATGGGGAACATGTTAGCACCTTCTCTGCATTCGAAACATGAATTCAGTCAATCCTGAATAGGTTTTTAACATATGCCAGATGATCATATTTTTATGATGTCACAGCAGCCACTATTGAAGTTTATATTTGCATGCTAGAGCATGATGCATCAGGTTGCCTGTCTAGCACATTATTCAGTGAACATTTTTATACTGGAAATGTTTATTTGACCTTTGTTAGCATTTCAAAGTCTTCTTGATTTTATACTATTGCATTTGTTCTTGCTTAAGATTCTCTTGGAAGAGTAAATGAAAGAACGATTCATATTTGTCTTTGACACATATGGGCTAAATGTAGCATAAACTGTATTCTTTCATTTGGTACTTGTTACTTAAATGAATATTTGTGGTGGTTGCACAGCAAGGCATCAGAATAATGTAAGCGTTAGTAATTGATTTTCTTTTTAATTAATGAAATTATATGATGTATTATGGCTGTGTTGCATGTAATACAAGATTTCACAATACAATAGATTTATTTTAATAATAATTTTTTTATTGTATTAACTCCCCAGAATATCATTTTTCAGCCATGAACAGAAGCTGTAGGTTTTTAAAAGTGGGTTTTTCATTTCTTTAAAATATTGGTAATTTTTTAGAGTTGAACATTAACTGTCAATACAATATAGTATGCATAAAAAAACTGTGGACATGAGGGCTTCAAGGTATATAAATTTACTTGCCCATTGCAAAGAGAGAGAGAACAGAAGACATTTAAGATAAATCTTTAACTTCCTGGAAAGTCTTTCAACTGCTCCCAACTGCCAGGGAAAATGAATGGTAAATGAAGCAAAAAATGTAATTCTTTAGGCCTTCTACATGATACAGGACATGGTGGTGGCTTAGTGGTTAAGAAGCTGAACTTGACAACTGTAAGGTCAGCAGGTCAGCAGTTTGAGACCTGAGTGTTGCATGACGGAGTGAGCTTTTGTCTCTGTCCCAGCTCTGACCAACCTAGCAGTTCGAAAGCAAGAAATTGCAAGTAGATAAATATGTGCCACTTCTGTTGGAAGGTAGTGTTCCATGCACTCCAGTGTTTCTAGGCATGCCTGCCACATGTTCATGGAAACATCTGCAGATGCAGACAATGCTGGCTCTTTGGCTATAAACGTTGATGAGCACTGAACTCTAGAGTCGGATACAATTTGCTTTTGAGCAATGGTGACCTTTACTTTTACCTTTATATGAGACAAGAGAGATGCATAGATCCAGTGATAGGCATGAGCCGGATTGGACCAGTACATGTGTACTGGTAGTAAAAATGGCTGGCCTCAATGACCTCCCTGCTCTGCTCTCCTCCTCCTTCTCCTAGAAGAGGCTTCAGAGGGGGCTGGCTCAATTTCCCTCTTCGTCCAATGCTTTTCCTGGGCTCGTTTTCACCCCAAAGTGCCTCCCCAGCCACTCCGGAGTGGTTGGGGAGGCACTTCGGGGTGAAACAGAGCCCTGAAAAAGCCTTGGATGAAGGGGGAAATGGCTTTGGAGGGGGCTCGTTGCTATAGAGCTATGAAAATAGACAAGGGGGAAGTGGCTTCAGAGGTTTGCTATAGAGTGATGAAAATAGAAAAGGCTTCTATTTTCATAGCTATATAGCGAAGAGCAGTCACATGGCCAATAGGCCACAACCACCCAGTCACATGGCCATGCCCACAGTGTGGTAGGAATTTTTTTAATGCCCACCACTGCATAGATCCCTCTCTAGCAGGGAAGTTGAGGCAGCACCATTTCAAAGGAAAGGGGATCATGTGTATGATTTTAGATACAAGACAAATAATCTGATGGTATCTTCATCAGAAAAATGGAGTTGAGAAAAAGATTAATCTGCTTCCACTGCACCATAATCCCAGTTGAGATTATCCCTTCCACCCTCTTGGCTAAACTAAGATTTGTAAATGTTTAAAAAGACCAGCAAAACATTCACACATTTCTGTATTCTTTGCCTCCTGAACTATCCTTATATTGTTCATATCCTTATATTAATCCTTTTCTAGTGTTGGCTACAGACATTGCACAGCAATAAATTGGACCACTTTGATTCCATTTTCATTCCCTGAAGAATGAATACAAATCAGATGAAATGTTGTCATCCCTCTAGTACCAATTTGTAACTCATTGGAGTAAGTAGGCTTACCTTCTGGGGTATCAGCAGAAGTCCTCCTAGCAGCCAATTCCTGCTGAGCATTAGAACTAGACATATTATAAATCAGAGTGAGGCTCTTGCCTCAAGTGGTAAAGCCTGGTGAGCAACAATGGCAGTCCCTCAACTGTTCCTTCTTAATCCCCTGGACACTATGTTGTAATACCTAACTGAGTGTGCCATGTGGCTTCTCCTCTCCCCATAAACCAATGTGCTGCTTAGAGATGTGGTGTGGGTTACTTTTCCATGCCATTATTCAATTAGCTAGTCCAATCATCTACAAACAGTAGGATAGAATGCCATTTTGCTCTTTATCACAGGAAGCAAAGTGGCCAACCTTGCTGGACACCACGTATCTTTCCCACAGTATAACATCAAGGTATTCTGGGGCTGCAAGGAGAGGCCATGATCTCCTGTCTCCTCCACAGAATGGCAAATTGTGTGAGAATAAAATAGAAAGTAGATTCCTGCTGAGAAGATATTAACCACCTGTGCAGCTGTTGTGAAAATAAGTGAATAAGTAAAATATATAATAAAGAGAAAGCTGCACATAGAAATATATGTAATAAAAATGACTGTAATGTATACAAAGGAAATAAATGTGGTTTTAATTTACCAGACTTATCTTGTAAATCATAAAAATGAAAAGCTGAAACAAAAATCTGCAATGTTCCTATCTGATAGTTTGCTCTTTTTCAGGCTGCAGATAGGCTTTAATTTTTTCTTTAAAATATTTAAAAAAACCCAACAATAAAGGTACGTATATCTAATCCCTTGTGTTTGCCTGTATAGCCCTACAGCTCCCCCTATTTGTGAACTGTGTCGTCTGTTGAATGACATCAGAATATGAACAATGTGAACCCACAACAGAGCAAGACCTCATCAATATTGAATGAATTGATGATTTTGCCATATTATATGCACACGTACAAGTTCATTAATCCATCCCCTAGGGTTGAATACCCCAAATTTTAATTCTCTCATCATTATCAGTGAGGTCTGCCCAGCTGTGGGCCTTATTGGTACAACCTAAGGCTGTACTCTTAGACACAGAGTGATATAAGTGATTGGATTCTAACTGGTCTCCCCCATGACTTTCTATGTTGAAAACAGCACTGCAGATTCACAATGCAGGAGAATGTTTCTGGTTTTGACATTGCAATTATTTTTGTTACGAAAGGCTTCATTCACTTTCTCAATCTTCAGTTAAAATAACTGTATAATTAAAAATAGTTTTGTTTGTTTGCTTGCTTTTATTTCCCTTTATATTCATTGTTATGTAGTGAATTTCTTTCTTTACCTGTATTTCAGCAATGCAGAAAAATATACATATTTAGCAGCTACAGCTAGTGGCCATCATGTCATTTAGTGTGGAAGAAATCAAATATCTCCATCTCTTCAGCCTAGAGTTTCAGTAATTTCCATTTCCTACTTACTATATTTTGCTGAATCCTCTAGGTAGCATGGTCTCTAACACACTGTGTGGCCATGCCTTCTAGGGAATTATAGTTCAAAAAAGTAACTTTTACAATGATTGCTTCAGTGCATATCTACAAAATAGAGGGCAGCATAAAGAGGCAACCTTCCTTTTGAAATGGCTTAGCTGACTAAGTTCTGAGTAAAAAATTACAAAGATTACAGAGAATTTCTCTTTAAGAGTAGGAGATGGTAGAGAGGCAGATGTCTTTTAACCTAGAAGTTTGTCAATAGTTTGTCTAATCTTATTTTTTTAAGCCACAGGTTTGTTTCATCCCACTTCTATTTATTGTATGTGCTAGTGTTTCCTAATGTTTGCTTTTTGGACTTCAATTCCCAGAAGCCTAATTCATTTCTCCAAAGAAATGATCAGCCAATGTACTGACTTAGGCTTCTGGGAATTGAAATCCACCAGTGTTCCACGGAACATAGTTTGGGAAACACTGGTATGTGCCATCAAGTCACCCTTGACATGCAGCAACCCTTTGAATCAGCAGTCTCCAAAATGTCCTGTGCATGTGTTTTTCACAAGTGTTGTGTGCTGGGTTGAGGCTTCTCATCCTCCCACAAACACCTTCTATATCTGTAATTAGTACAAGGAAAATACTTGATGAGCTGCACCAAAAAGACCAAGTTTTGAAAAATCATCAGAAATTAGGAGGATGGATTAAAGAATTGCACTGAAAACATAGTGAGAGTTCACCATGTAGACAGGTAGCAGTAACTGGAAGAAATGAACAGGCAGAGACTGGTAGATGAATCAAAGATAATATTTCCTAAATGACAGAGTCCGAGGCAGGGAGGGCACCACATTAGATCCAGAAAGAGTCTCTCTGTGGTTTAGATCTTGGAATTAACATAATATTGCAGAAAACTCCAGAGAATTTCATTAAAGACAGAGAGAGGGAAAGCAAATCAGGGGAAGGATTTAAAATAATTTTTGTTTGCTAAAACATATACACAAATTAAACAAGTTTTACTCCATAATAAACAAATTAGAAGGAGGATTAGGCAAAAGGCTAATGGTGTTGTATTAACAAGATAGTAGGCATGGAGATTATCCAGATCAAGTTCAGAAAACACAGTCAACATATGGGGACCTTTGTTATGACTGTTAACAAAGCTAAATTTAACAAAAGAATGATGACATAATCACTTTAGTGACCTCACACAATGTGCTCCTGCAAGCTTCCCAGTTTGAGAGTAGTGTTGAAATTCTTACTTTGGAATGAATGTTAGAGCTATCAGTGAGCAAACTATTTACTTTCCCAATCTTGTTGGAAACCCACTTTCTAGCTTTTTACCTGGGAGTGGTCCCAGGTAACCATCCTAAAAGATAGAATTAATAGGCACATAGAAGAGAAGGCGCTGCTGAAGGAGAGCTAACATAGCTTTTGCAAGGGCAAATCATGGCTCACTAATCTGTTGGAATTTTTTGAGAGTGTCAACAAGCATGTGGATAAGGGGGATCCAGTTGACATTGTTTATTTGGACTTTTAGAAGGCTTTTGACAAGGTCCCGCACCAAAGGCTCTTGAATAAACTTACCAGTCATGGAATAAAGGGACAGGTCTTGTCCTGGATCAGCAACTCGCTACGGGACAGAAAACAGAGGGTAGCACTAAATGGACACTTCTCCAAGTGGAGGGAAGTAAAGAGTGGGGTCCCCCAAGGTTCAATACTGGGACCCCTGCTTTTCAACCTCTTCATAAATGATCTAGAAGTAGGAGTAAAAAGCAAGGTAGCCAAATTTGCTGACAACACTAAATTATACAGGGTAGTGAAAACTGTGAGAGATTGTGAGGAGCTCCAGAGGGATCTCTTGACACTGGGGGAGTGGGCAAAACAGTGGCAAATGAGCTTCAACATTAGTAAGTGCAGAGTGATGCATGTTGGGGCAAAAAAACACATTTATATTTATAAACTGATGGGGGTCTGAACTCTCTGCGACAAACCAGGAAAGGGACCTTGGTGTCCTGGTGGACAGCTCAATGAAGGTGTCAACCCAGTGTACCTCAGCAGTGAAAAAAGCAAACTCAATGCTAGGGATCATTAGGAAGGGTATAGAAAATAAGTCAGCAAGTGTCATTTTACCTCTTTACAAATCTATGGTGAGGCCCCATCTGGAATACTGTGTACAGTTCTAGTCGCCATACCTCCAGAAGGATATTATGGAGCTGGAAAAAGTGAAGAGGAGGGCAACCAGAATGATTAGGGGACTGGAACACCTTCCTTACCATCTGAGGCTGCAACGGTTGGGCCTCTTCACTCTTGAATGATGGCATCTAAGAGGTGACCTGATTGAAGTTTATAAAATCATGCACGGTGTGGACAAAGTAGATAAGGAAAAACTGTTTTCCCTATTGCATAACACTAGAACTAGGGGGCACACCATGAGTTCTCAAACAAATAAAAGAAAGTACTTTTTCACCCAGATGATCACTGGTCTATGGAACTCCCTGCCAGAAGAAGTGGTGACAGCTGTCAGTCTTGACAGCTTCAAGAAAGGATTAGACAAGTTCATGGAGAACAAGGGTATCAATGGCTATAATTATGGATACCTAAGGACAACCTCCAGGTTGGAGAGATAGGAAGGATATCTCTCAATGCCATTTTCCAGGGAATCCTAAGCAGATGAAGGCATCTGCTTAGGAATAACCTGAATCAAATGGTGAGCCACTGTGTGAGACAAAATGCTGGACTGGATGGGCTGTGGCGTGTTCCAGCAAGGCTGTTCTTATGTTCATTTTAGATGATAAATGTATCTGGATCAGTTTGAAGTCCACCAGACTCTTTTACTCAACCTCAGCATTGATTCTGGCCATTCCACTTCGACCCAGACGTCACACAAATCAGTGCACATCAGATCAGTTGGGTAGCTATTTGGGTTTTGTTTGGAACTAGTCACAGTCCGAATTGCTTCATGTTATATAACAGGGCATATAACCTGCAGTTGGGATGGAAGTTATTATCAGTTAGTTAGCCTGAGGAGTAAGAACCAGGTCACTTCATTTAGTTGCTCGTAAAGTGAATTTATTTGGCATTTGTGTTTCTCTTGCATTTGCTTAACTTTGTTATCAAATCTTAACCAGACCACAAAATATCATTAGAAAATGAGCTGAGGAACAAACACCTTCTTAGATGTAAGGTAGGGATCCGTTGACCCTCCACGTGGTTTGGTCTACAACTCCCACTCTGCATGAATCACAAAGACACTGGAGGAGATGAAGTCTAAAATACATTTGTGAAGTTTCCCAGATAACTCGCAAATCATGTATCAGACAGGATGGGATATTAGTAAGGTAAGGTTGCCTTTGCTCGAAAGCCAGTTGTATCTGACTCTAGGGTTCAGTGCTCATCTCTGTTTCAAAGCTGAAGAGCCAGCGCTGTCTGCATCTGCAGATGTTTCCATGATTATGTAGCTATATACCTTCCCACCGAAGTGGTCCCTACTTACAATTTCTTGCTTTTGTTGGCAGGAGCTGGGACAAAGATGGGAGCTCATTCCGTCCTGCAGTACTTGGGAATCAAACTGCTGACCTCCCACCTTCCAGTCAGTGTCTTAGCCACTTGAGCCACTACAGTCCCTCAGGATGGGATATTAGGATTGGGTAAAAAACACTAAATTCAAAAGTTGAGTTCAACTTTACAGACATCTAAGGGGTCATAAATGCCAGCTATAGCAACAAGATGATGCTTTGGAAACTCAGGTACTTTCATTGCTAATAAGGGCAACAAAGAAATAGAAAATAAAATAAATTCAGTAGTGATTAGGGACAAACAGTGGTTGGCTTGCCTCCTAGGAGATAATGATAGTCTCCTACAGTAAAATGAAAAGGAAGCTAATGAGCATACGCAATGGCATTTGCTGGACGATCACTAGCAGCTATAATATTGGAATAAGAATGTGGAATTAATTGCATTGAGGGAATTGAATCATGATTTATTTACAGCCAAAGCCTATCATTTGCAAAAACACCATGGATTAGCTTCATGAAAGCAATGGACTACAATAACTAGACCAAAATTAAACCCATTTATGAGAGAGTGGTAAAATATAATATTAGAAGAGGAAATCATGTTGAAAATGAGTACAACTGATAGGAAAATACAAGTTCAGTTTGATATGCAAGATTGTTCTCAATGTCTACAATGAAAAGTGGTGATGTTTTCAGTATCTCAATATAGAATCAGTGTAGGCTTTATGTCTGTTGACTATAAAAACCTTGTTTATCTGTTATCATTTCAGATAGTATAAATGTATTATTATATAAAATAATGCAGTTTTGAAACTGTTTTGAATACTAAGCTGATTTAAACAGTTGTCCTAAAACGATTTGTCTGTTATTGTTGTTATGCATTGGACTATGGTGTCTTAGTGGTTAAGACACTGAATTTGATAACTGGAAGGTTGGTAGGTGAGCAGTTCAAGACCCAAGTGCTGCACAACAGAGTGAGATCCCATCTCTGTCCCAACTCCTGTCAACCTAGCAGTTCGAAAGCAAGAAATTGCAAGTAGATAAATAGGTACTGCTTTGGTGGGAAGGTAACAGCATTCTGTACACTTCGGTGTCTTGTCATGCCTGCCACATGTTCACGGAAACATTTGTAGATGCAAACAGCCCTGGCTCTTTAGCTATAAACAGCGAAAGGAACTACAGGATGAATCCATGAAAAGGTGGCTGAATTTTGGCAGTTTCACATCTGGCCTAGACACAGAAGAAGAAGAATGGAGATGAGCACCACATCTTAGAGTCAGATATGACTGGCTTTTCAGCAAGGACAACCTTTACCTGTTGTTGTTGTTGTTGTTGTTGTTGTTGTTGTTGATGATGATGATGATGACTGCCATCAAGTCTTACATTATGAATGGGAGATCTTCAAAATGCCATGTCCTTCACTGCCCTGCTCAGCTCTTATAAACACAAGACCATGGCTTCCTTTATAGAGTCAATCCATCTCATACCTGGCCTTCCTCTTTTCCTTCTGCCTTCAACCTTTCTCAGCATGAATGTCTTTTCCAGAGAATCTTGATTTATCAAGATGACCGCAAAGTAGGATAATCTAAGTTTCATCATTTTTGCCTTTTGAGATATTTTGGTCTGATTTGCTCCAGGAACCACTTTATGACAGTCCACAGTATCAGCAAAGATCTCCTCTACCACCATACTTCAAATGGGTTTTTAAAAAAATCCTGTCCATTTTCCACACTCATATGTGATGATTTGAAATACAAGCCTATGGATGATTTTGGTCTTAGTCTCCAATGACAAATATCTACACTTAATGATATTTTTAAATTACTTCATTACTACCCTTCTACATCCCAGGCTTTTTCTGATTTCTTTTGCTGCAGTCTCCATTAGATTGATGATTCAACTAAAATTCACCCTTGTCTGATGCCTTTGCTAAAGGAAATCATTCTGTCTCTCCATATTCTGTCCTAATGGTAGCCTCTTGTACACAATACAGGTTACACATCAGGAAAATTAAGTGCTAAGACATACCCATTCCTTTCAGAACAACACATAGTTTATCCTGATCTACACAGTCAAAGGCTTTCTTGTTGTCTATGAAGCATAGATAGATCTTCTAAAATTCTTTGGTGAGATCCAATAGCCAGTGGTTATTGATACTATGATCTTAAGTGCCTCTTCCTTTTTGGATCAGACATTTCTCACTGCGTAGAAAATAAATGTCTTTGTTGCACCATCCTTAACATCACTTTGCTTGAAGTTAGAGCAAAGCCTTTATAGTTACTGCACTCTTTGGCATCTCCTTTTGAGGGTTTTCATATTTGTTGAGTTATTCTTAAGATTTTTTTTTCAGATTGAGTCTTTGTGGCTTGAAATAATTCAGTTGTTATCCCATCTAAACCTGTTGATTTATCTTCCCAGTACTCTTGGAGCAGTTTTCACTTCACATTCTAGAACTGTAGGTTCTTTTGAAATGATTTATCTTGAAAGGAGTCTCATATTCTTTTCTCCCTTCAGTATAGATCTTCAGTATACTGTTTCCACCTTCTTTTCATTTTTTCTTGATCTGATTGTGTGTTTCCCTTTTGGTTTTTCAGTATTCCTTAGATAGGTTTAAATTTCCCTTTGACTTCTTTTGTAGAGGGTCCTTAAATTGACACATCTGTAGTTAAGTCTTCCATTCTCAGTTCCACCATTTTCTCTGGATGAAATACCAATCATGTATAAACATTCCCAATTCTCCCAGGGTTTGCTGTCTCTACTGGCACTTTCTTCATGCATCCAGAGAAGAAATGAATAAAGATAAAAGAGGACATGTTAGAGAATAACCTCTGTGAGACAGGCTACTTCAAAAGCAGTTCAAACTTGGACCCTCCCATCTTTGACTTCATAAGGTAGCCCATATATTTCAATATCCCCTTGCTCCAATGTCAGCCTAGATGTAGCATGCTGGTAGCACACTTACTGTTTATGTTGTGACTAGAATCTGTAGCTCACTCTATGAGGGTTGGCCCTTGAATATCACAGAGAATTTTCAATTTAAGCAGAATGCTGCAGCTGAAATTTTAACAAAGGTCAAATGGCTGAACTTTATAGACCCATTATTGTCATAACTGCCTTAGCTACAAATTTGTTTCCAAGTGTATTTCAAGATACAATTAGCTTTCTTACCTTCATAGTCCTAAGTGGCTTTAAACCAAGTCCACAGTATCTGCTGTCAGAGTCCTCATGGGTCTTCAAAGATTTTCTGAGGTAGAATTCCATATTCCCAAGAATTACAATTATCCTGTCCTGTTTTGATGATTTTTGTGATGCTGTTTATTATTGTTCAGTTGATCATTGTACAGTATGTATTTAAATATGAGGATTATAATAATTTAATTCTATTTGCTAGAATCTTTTAGCTACTTTAAATGCCACATAGGGAGAAGCAAAATAAAATAATCTTTTAATGTATAAATAAAAACTCTGGAATATTCATTATTTGTCATTGGTTCCATTTAAATGGAGCATTTTATTGTTGTATATGCTGTGTATGTATTGTTTCCGTACTGTGTACCATTCTAGGACTCTTTGAGAAAAGAATGGCATAAAAATAAAAAATATATAGACAAATAAATAAATGGCAGTGTGAGACCCTGTGTGAGTCCCCTAGTTCTAGTGTTGTGCGATAGGGAAAACAGTTTTTCCTTATCTACTTTGTCCACACCGTGCATGATTTTATAAACTTCAATCAGGTCACCTCTTAGACGCCGTCGTTCAAGAGTGAAAAGGCCCAACCGTTGCAGCCTCAGATGGTAAGGAAGGTGTTCCAGTCCCCTAATCATTCTGGTTGCCCTCCTCTGTACTTTCTCCAACTCCATAATATCCTTCTGGAGGTATGGCGACCAGAACTGTACACAATATTCCAGATGGGCCATAGATTTATAAAGAGATTTATAAAGAGGCAAAATGACACTTGCTGACTTATTTTCTATACCCTTCCTAATGATCCCTAACATTGAGTTTGCTTTTTTCACTGCTGAGGCACACTGGGTTGACATCTTCATTGAGCTGTCCACCAGGACACCAAGGTCCCTTTCCTGGTTTGTCGCAGAGAGTTCAGACCCCATCAGTTTATAAATGTAATTGGGGTTTTTTGCCCCAACATGCATCACTCTGCACTCACTGATGTTGAAGCTCATTTGCCACTGTTTTGCCCACTCCCCCAGTGTCAAGAGATCCCTCTGGAGCTCTTCACAATCTCTCACAGTTTTCACTACCCTATATAATTTAGTGTTGTCAGCAAATTTGGCTACCTTGCTTTTTACTCCTACCTCTAGATAATTTATGAAGAGGTTGAAAAGCAGGGGTCCCAGTACTGAACCTTGGGGGACCCCACTCTTTACTTCCCTCCACTTGGAGAAGTGTCCATTTAGTGCTACCCTCTGTTTCCTGTCCCTTAGCCAGTTGCTGATCCAGGACAAGACCTGTCCCTTTATTCCATGACTGGTAAGTTTATTCAGGAGCCTTTGGTGTGGGACCTTGTCAAAAGCCTTCTGAAAGTCCAGATAAACAATGTCAACTGGATCCCCCTTATCCACATGCTTGTTGACACTCTCAAAAAATTCCAACAGATTAGTGAGGCATGATTTGCCCTTGTAAAAGCCATGTTGGCTCTCCTTTAGCAGCGCCTTCTCTTCTATGTACCTATTAATTCTATCTTTTAGGATGGTTTCCATCACTTTACCTGGGACACATGTCAAACTGACAGGTCGGTAATTTCCTGGATCACCCCTGGATCCTTTTTTGAAAATTGGTGTTACATTCGCTACCTTCCAGTCATCAGGCACAAAGCCTGATTTGAGGGAAATATTATATATTTTGGCTAGGAGATCAGCAATTTCGTCTTTAAGTTCCCTGAGAACTCGTGGATGGATGCCATCTGGTCCTGGTGATTTGTTAGTGTTTAGTTTAACAAGACATGCAAGGACCTCCTCCCTGGTTATTTCTATCTTGCTTAATTCTTCGGTTTCCCTCCCTACGAAGATAGGCTCTGTTTTGGGCATGTGGTCTCTGTCTTCTTCAGTGAATACTGAAGCAAAGAATTCATTGAGTCTCTCTGCAATCTCTGTTTCCTCTTTAATAACCCCTTGCCTTCCATTGTCATCTAATGGTCCAATGGCCTTCCTAGTTGGGTTCTTACTTCTAATGTACTTAAAGAAGTCTTTGTTATTTCTCTGAGTATTTTTAGCTATACGCTCCTCAAAGTCTTGCTTTGCTTTCCTGATTGTTGCCTTGCATTTGTTCTGCCAGAATTTATGTTTCTGCCTGCTGTCCTCATTTGGACAAGCCTTCCATCTTCTAAATGAGCTTTTCTTGCTCTTGATCACTTCCTGAACAGCTCCTGTAAGCCACATCGGAGTCCTCTTGGACCTGGCAGTGCCCTTTTTTTCTTTTGGGTATGCATTCCAATTGGGCCTCTGTTATTGTTTTTGTAAACAATCTCCATGCCTCTTGGAGTGTTTGGACTCTCTCAATTTTCCCTTTCAGTTTCTTTTTTACTAGTTTCCTCATCTTTGGGAAATTTCCTTTTTGAAAATTTAAGGTCTCTGTGTTAGATTTTATCAGTGACTTGCAGTCTATGATCAAGTTAAACATAATTGAGTTGTGGTCACTGTTCCCTATTGGATCAGTCACATTAACATCTTGCACCAGATCCTGAGTATTACTCAGGATCAAGTCAAGGATTCTTGTACCTCTAGTTGGGTCTTCAACCATCTGTCCCAGGGAACAATCATTTAGCATATCTAGGAACTTTATCTCTTTATCATGTGCTGAACAACAGTTTACCCAGTCTATGTGAGGGTAATTGAAGTCCCTCATTATAACCAGGCTTCCCTTCCTGGATGCCTCCTTTACAACATTCTCCAACTGCCAGTCTCCCTCAAGAGTTTCGGTCGGAGGCCGATAGTATATGCCTACTGTTAGACCATCCTTGTGGCCTGGTACTCTTACCCACAGAGCTTCTAATGGTGACTCTAAATCACCTAGATATTCCAATTCATACGATTTTATCACTTCTTTGACATACAAGGCTACACCACCTCCTGTTTGCCCCTTCCTATCCTTCCTGTACAGTTTGTAGCCTGGGATAACTGTATCCCATTGGTTATCATCCGTCCACCAGGTTTCAGTGATACCAATAATATCAATATTCTTATCTATTGCTAAGTATTCCAGCTCCCCTATTTTGTTCCGGAGGCTTCTGGCATTTGTATACAAGCATTTATATATGCTTTCCTGATACAGTCTTTTGAATCCAGTTGCATTGTTAGACTGCCCCTTGCATCCTTCTGCTAGAGTGCTGGTGACTAGCTCCTTGCTCTGCTCAGTAATTTTTGCATCCTCCTCACTACTCAAGTACACACTTTCCCGAACCGGATGCTGCCCAGCTCCTGTCGGCTTTCCCCCAGTTATCAGTTTAAAAGCTGCTCTGCAGCCTTTTTGATGTTGAGTGCCAGCAATCTGGTCCCATCATGGTTTAAATGCAACCCATCCCTCCTGAACAGATTTGGCTTGTCCCAAAATGTTCTCCAGTTCCTGACAAATCTGAAGCCCTCCTCTCAACACCACCGCCTCATCCACGCATTGAGGCTTCTGAGCTCTGCCTGCCTGGTAGGTCCTGCGCGAGGGACAGGCAGCACTTCTGAAAATGCTACCTTGGAAGTCCGGGACTTCAATCTTCTTCCTAACAACCTAAATTTGGCTTCCAGGACAGACC
The DNA here is from genome assembly GCA_035047345.1 of Bradypodion ventrale. Taxonomy (NCBI): domain Eukaryota; kingdom Metazoa; phylum Chordata; class Lepidosauria; order Squamata; family Chamaeleonidae; genus Bradypodion; species Bradypodion ventrale. The sequence continues at coordinate 105,405,796 of JAWDJE010000003.1, read as the reverse complement.
GCTTGGCCTTCCCAACATCATTGGTACCAACGTGTACCATGACAACTGGCTCGTTCCCAGTTCTCTCTAACAATCTATCTAGATTTCTTGTGATGTCTGCAACTTTTGCACCTGGCAGGCAAGTCACCATACGGTTATCATGTGCATCACAAATCCATTTCTCTGTATTTCTAATTATTGAATCGCCTAGTACAAGGAGCCTCTCTCCTGCAATCTGTTCATCTACATGCATCTCATCAACCATATTAAGGGAGAGAACCTCAGTTTGTTCCTGTTGTTTATCTTCCTGGATCTCATCAAGTGTGATGAAGGAGAGATCATCAGGTGGAACCAGTTGTTCCTCTGTGTGTTCCTCATCAGGTGTGATAAGGGAAAGAGCCTCAAATTTATTCTGTAATTTCAGACTCTCAGAGTGATCCCCTACTCTCCTCCTCCTTTGAGTCACATTCCTCCAACTATCTCCCTCCTGAGTTAGTGAAGGGCCTTCTCCTTCAGAACTGTGCCCTGTCTCTTCTTTGTCCAGCATAGTCTGCTCCGCTCTGTCCAAGAACAGCTCAAGCTCCTTAATTTGTTGGTGGTTAGATATGCGGGCCTCTAGCTGCTGGACCTTCTCTTCTAGTAGTGCAACCAGCTTGCACTTGCTGCAAGTGTAGTTCTCCATATGCTTTGGCAAGAACACAAACATGGCACAAGTATTGCAGGTAACTACAGCTGTTCCCTCAGAATCTTAATGATTGGATGGTATGAATTATCTGAAATCCAATACATCGCTCCCTAAAAACCAAGTAATCTTATTTCACTCTGGACATTCCAGCAATTGACGTACTTAGTAGAGCAGTCAGTATTTCCCTTGTAAAGCAGTATGCTGTGTTATGAATTTGGCTCAATATAGACTTAAAAGCGAGCTGGCTTTTAAATAAAGTTAAGATTTTATTTTTCCCAGGTTAGTTCAATGGGAAACTACAGAGATCTAAGTTTCCGAAATGAGCATTGTCTGAGATTATTCCCTGAAGCTAGATATGTTGTTTTCAGAAGTGGCCAAGAGGGCATTTGTATTTTAACCTGTATGTATTTTTAACTGCCATGTAAGCCGCCTTGGGTCATCCATGGATGAGGAAGGTGGGGTAGAATTTTTAAAAAATAAATAAATAAAATAAATAAATTTGTCATGTTAAAATAAGTATGCCAGATCTTCCCATTCCTTGAGATTTCTTATCTTGCTACAGTGACACATGCCTTAATTAGATCCTGCTTGGATTACTGCAACATGGTCTACCTAGGGTTAGCCTTGAAGTGTGTTCAGCAACTTCAGCTGGCCCAAAATTCGGGAGCCAGAGTGTAAACGGATTACATTAGCATCACTTCTGGGCTCACTTTAAACACTGGTTTTGGGTTCAGGCTATTTAATGACCATATCTTTCCAAATGGTACTGTACTTCCTTAGTTTTAAGAGCTTCAGGGGGTGTTCTTCTCTTGATCTCATGACTCTAACAATCACATTGTGTAAGAATTCAAGAAACAGCTGTTTCCAGTTTGTGGAAATCTTTTCCATGTAAGCCTAGGTTAGTCCCCTTCCTCCAGTCTTTCTGTTAGTAGACAAAAACATTTCTCTTCAGACAAGCTTTTGGCTGTAGAAAGAGCACAGATTAATTAGTGAAAAATTGCATAAGAAAAATGATTAGAAGATGTGTCCTGTGTATGTCTACCATTGGATCATTTCATGCAACCTCTACAGCAGGGGTTCCAAGCTTTTCATGCTTTGGGCCAGTCATGTGGTTGAGTGGGCCAGTCATGTGGTTCCTCCCACTGTAAAATGCATCTGTGGCTGTCGTAAACATGTTTACAACAGCTGTGGGTGCATTTATGGCAGCATTTGCATATGCATGGGTGTGTTTTACTTCTGCTTCTGGTAGTGTTTGCGCATGCATGGGCACGTTTTACTACCACTTTCAGTAGCGGATGATTTTGTGCCACAGGCTGGGGCCAGCCCATGGAGTGTAGTTTGGCCATCCCTGCTCTACAATATTTCACAATTCATGCTCCTCTCAAGAATAAAATTAGCTAATTTCAGATTTACTATAAAAAGAAACACATTTTCTGCTATACAAGCAACTTGGAAGATTATTTATATTGAAAGGCATCCTGAGGCCAAACTGTTAAGTGGGGATAATGGATATAAACCACCCAAGGCATGTAGGTGACTCATTAATGAATTACTTATAAAACAAAGCCAGATCCTCTACTCAGGTAGAAACTACATCTGAATTATGTGCTATTAAGAGCAGAAGGAAACTGAGAAAGGGTCATGACACTTGTCATAGAAACTAGAAGCTAAAAATTATGACATGACCACCTTCTTGCTTTTAAGTTGCCCTTCACATTCACAATATTTATGTTGCATATTTTAACTGTAATTTTAACGTCCAAATTTGTAATCTTGTACATTCAATACAGCTCTTTAATCATTACTCTTGATAGAATTTCTTGGACTGGGAATATAACAAACCAGATTCATTCATTTATATGCAATTTTTTTAATGATGGCCAATTCAAGATTTATGTTAAAAAGAAAAAAACAGACAGAAAGGAAGTTGCATGGTAGTGTCCCCTCCATACTTTTGTGATCAGTTGTGTGACTGACCAGACACCTGATGTCACAATCAGGACACAAAAGATGTGAGAATCAGTTCCATTTCCCTTGGTTCTGTGTTTTTACATATACATTCTAGGACAAATATGGAAAACATCATACAATGTGATAAAGAAAAAGAAGCTTTTTTGGCTCTGTATATAATAATCACAATTACATACTGCCAAGTTAATTCTGATTTACAGCAACCATTTCCAGAGTTTTATAGGAAGAGAATTCTCAGAAGTGGTTTACTTTATCTTCTTCTGCTGAAATCCTGGGACAGTGCAATTTGCCCAAGAGGGGATTGAACTCCCAATTTCTCCCTCCACAGCCAAATACCTAAACCGCTAAGCAAGCAAGCCAGCATACTGACATTTATTTATTCAGAATTTCTTTGCATCATTTCAATTAAGTGACATAGAACCTCTTCATAAGAAAGCTTTTTGCATTAAAAGTATGTATGAATGGTGGCTCTAGGCAGCAAGAATGGCAATAGAGATATTAATGAGGAGGAAGTTGCTCTGATCCAGAGAATACCTGAATAGAACATATGAAAACTTAGAACAATGCCATATGCAGAGTAAGATAATTGGTCCATCTAGCCTGCTGATGTTAACTTGAACTGGTAACAGTTTGATGATTGGAGGTAGTATCCATTCCTAGTCCTAGCTCAAGATCTCCCACCCAACTACTAGTAAGAACCAACCCTCACAGCTTCTGAAATCAGGTGTGCTTGGGATGGGGTGGTGGAATTTATCACACCCAGTTAAAACAACTTCATTATTCAGCTCCCTGGTGGATAAGTGTGCAAAGAGTTGTCCTACTCACTGGAACCCATATTTTTCATGAGCCAGGGGATTGTTGTTGAGATATATATATCAATTACTGTACATATACATTTTTGTACATGAATTGCAGTGGCTCAAGGGGTAAAGATGTTTACTGGAAGACAGAAAGTCAGCAGTTCAAAACTCAAATACTGCACTGCATGACGGAATGAGCACCTATCTCTGTCCCATCTCCTGCCAACCTAGCAGTTCGAAATGAAGAAATTGTAAGTAGATAAATAGGTACCACTTTGGTGAGAAGGTAAACAGCATTCCATGCACTCTGGTGTTTAGTCATGCCTGCCACATGTCCATGGAAACTTCTGCAAATGCAGACAGCACTAGTTCTTTAGCTATAAACATAGATGAGCACTGAACCCTAAAGTAGAATACGACTTGCTTTCAAGCAAGAGTGACCTTTACCTTTACATATTTTCCAAGGGCCACTGTGGCATAGTGGTTAAGACACTGAGCTTTATGACCAGAAGGTCGGCAGGACAGCAGTTCAAGATCCAAGCGCTGCATGACAGTGAGCTCCTGTCATCTTCCAAAGCTCCTGCTAACCTAGCAATTAAAAAAAATGCAAATAGATAAATAGGTACTGCTTTGGCAGAAAAGGTAACAGTGTTATGTGCTCTCTGGAATCTAAGTAATTTCTGCAACATGACCATGGAAACATCTACAGATGCAGACATTGTTGACTCTTTGGCTGTAAATGGAGGTGAGCACCACCCCCTAGAGTCGGACACAACAGGCTTTCAAACAAGGGAGACCTTTACCATATTTTCTATGTGTACAGTTTCCTAGTGACCCTTGACACTGCAGTACCATACCTGTCAACCGCGGCTCTGGACAATCCGGGACCTGCACACAACGGTTCTGCGCAAGTCACGTTCTATGCATGCGTAGAAGGCTTTTACGCTTGTGTAGAACCCTTTTACGCTTGCGTAGCCTTCTACGCAAGCGTAGAAGGGTTCTACGCAACCATAAAACGGTTCTACGCAAGTGTAAAAGCCTTCTACACATGCATAGATTGTGACTTGAGCAGAAGGGATGTGCAGTACCTCTTTCTCCCTGCTGCCAATTCCGGGGTTTTGGCAGCTGCGGGCGGGAAATGGTGGAAATCGGCGCCGAAAATCGGGAAATCCCGGCCAATGTGGGAAGGTTGACAGGTATGTGCAGTACAAATACTCAGTGTTCATGCTCAGGTCCCCAGTGATTTAATTTCAATTGCTGGCCTCCACATAATAAGCTAAATATTTTAACCTATTGGACTCAAAGGAGGCAGTTCTTTTAGTCTCAGTGAAGTTACAATAATAAGTAAAAAAAAATAAGAGTATCAAGATTTCTAACATAATCAGCCTGATGCTCCTTGAGTTAGCAGGTTCTCCTTCATCTTCTTGAAGATCCACTTACATGATCAATCGCAATAACCCCCAGGTCATAAGCAGTTCCAAGGCACAGATGAGCCCTGAATACATGTTAGACAGCTGGCAAATGAGTTTCTGAGAACAGATCAGACCAAATGTTTTGCCAAGGGCCAGTCAACAGGAGAAGACTGCCAAGAGCTGGTTCTAAAACAACACCAGTGACCAAAATGTCAGTTTTTCTCTTTTCTTTTCTAAAAAATCTTTTTTTCTAAATAAAGAGCACTTTCAAATGGTCAAAAGGGGGTTCTAAATTAGAAGCACCAAGACCAATCAATTGCTATTGGTTAGTTTTCCAGTTTGATCCCCTGTTACAATTGCCTGGATGTTTCTTTGAGAATGGATTAAAATAGAGTGAGATTGTTTGCATCTGTAGTGCAGCCTACTCCCTAACAAACAAAAGAAGCAGTCTGATTGTGGTTACAGTCGGCATAATGTGATGAAGAAGGGAATTCAGTAGAATATAAGAATAAAGTGGGCCTCTAGCCACCAGGGTAGAAACAGTGAATATCAGCTATGCTGCCCAGTGTTAGCAATTTTAATTAACGCGTCTTTTTGAGAGGGGATGTTTCCTGCACTGCTGAAACATGCTCTTGTGCGCCCCCTCCTGAAGAAGCCTTCCCTCGATCCAGCAGTCCTAACCAACTTACAGACCTGTTTCCAACCTCCCCTTTTTGGGGAAGGTACTGGAGAAGGCAGTGGCATGTCAGCTGCAGGGGGTACTGGATGAAGTGGAATATCTGAACCCATTCCAGTCAGGATGCAGACCTGGATATGGTACTGAGACTGCATTGGTCACGCTGATGGATGATCTCTGGTGAGAGCGGGATGGCGTCATCCGTCCGTCCTTGCTCTTCTTGACCTCTCAGCAGCCTTCGATACCGTTGACCATGGTATCCTTCTGGAATGGCTCCGAGGATTGGGGATCCAGGGCACAGTGTGGTCCTGGTTTTTCTCATTTCTGAGGGGCCGGACCCAGTCGGTGTGGTTGGAGAGTGAGAGGTTGAGTCCTAGGTCCCTAAAATATGGGGTGCCTCAGGGCTCTGTACTCTCTCCTCTCCTATTTAACATCTACATGAAGCCACTGGGTGAGATCATCCGTTCCCATGAAGTGCGGTACCACCAGTATGCAGATGACACACAGTTGTACATCTCGGCCCGTGGGGACCCCAGTGATGCAGTCAAAGTCCTTTCCAGCTGTCTGGAGGCTGTTGGGGTCTGGATGGGGGCAAATGGGCTACAGCTGAATCCTAGCAAGACTGAGTGGCTATGGATAGGGGGTCCTGCGTTATCCCGGGAGCTACCATCTTTGGTTTTGGATGGGGCTGTTTTGCCCCAGACCAACCCGGTGTGCAACTTGGGGGCCCTCCTGGATTTGCGGCTGCTGCTAGAAGAACAGGTGGTGGCTGTGGCCAGGAGGGCCTTCGCCCAACTTCGGGTGATTCGCCAGTTGCGCACACTCCTGGACCGGGACTTTTTGCTCATGGTCACTCACACACTGGTGACCTCCAGACTAGACTACTGTAATGCACTCTACATGGGGCTGCCCTTGATGACCATTCGGAGGCTGCAGCTGGTCCAGAATGCCGCGGCCCGGGTGGTGATGGGGTGTGGACGTTATGCCCATGCCTCACCACTGCTTCGGGGGCTGCACTGCTTACCAGTTTGTCTCCGGGTGCAATTCAAGGTGCTGGTTTTGACCTTTAAATCCCTATATGGTGGTGGGCCAGGGTATCTTAGAGACCACATCGTCCTAAGGACGTCTGTCCGTCCAACCAGAGCGGACCGGAGGGGCTCTCTAATTGTGCCATCAGCCAGGGGGGCTCGCCTCTCTGGCACAAGGAGGAGGGCCTTCTCAGTGTCTACACCGGCCCTTTGGAACCTCCTGCCTGTGGAGCTGCATCTCCAGACGGAGTTGTTGCCCTTTAGGAAGGAACTAAAGACCTGGCTGGCGGGCCAAGTTTGGGGTGTGGGTGGGGATGGGGGTACCATTGGGTGGTTGGTATAGAGAAGTGTGCCTTCCCCCAAGGTCCCTTCGGTTCTTGCACACCTTTTAGGGGTGGGTTTTTTAACTTTTAACCTTGTTTTATTATGTCTTTTATGTATTTACTGTACGCTATGTAAACCGCCCTGAGTTGGGTTGTACCTGAGTGGGCGGTATATAAGCATGAAAAATAAATAAACAAATAAATAAATAATTTTGCTGGAGGAGCCAAGGAGTGTGTTCCACTCCATTTTATTCCTTTGTATGTGTAATACTGTGGCCCCGTTCCTACTTGCAACAGCCCTTCTCTGGGCATTTCATGAAGTGCGGAGAGGGAAACGTCATCTCTGGACTCATGTCCATTCGGTGCTCATGTGTTTGGGAAAGCTGGGACTTCTGCATGGGAGCTCATTCAGTGCTCTTTTGCTTGACTTGAAGGTAACAGTGCTTTTTTGCCTTCTGTGAATTATTAAAGTAACATACTTCCATTGTGTGTGTATTGATCAGCTAATGGCAGGCTGATTACAACCGATTTCATGCTTTGAAAATAGAGTTTACTCACAAATCAAGCATTATGTGGGCCTTTTCTGAGGCTGCTCCCTGGTGGTGGAATTTCCTCACAAGAAGGCTAGATTGATGCTTTCCCCCACTTTTTCCATTGGCTAAAATCTCTTCTCATTCAGACAGGTCTTAGATTGACTGAATGGCTATGGAGGAAAAGGCTTCTGTTGAGAGTCGCTGCACTTGTTTCTAATAATTGTGCATTGTCAAGTTGAGTCTGACTTAGGGCAACCATTTCCAAGGCTTTCTAGGTAAATAATACATGGAAGTAATTTACGATTCACTTTTTCAAGATTTCCCCTGTGACTGTCCAGCTTCTCCATCACTACACAGGCTGGCTCTTTTCCCAGAAGGCACAGTGAGGAATTAAACTCCCAATCTCTGGCTCCAAAGTCAGATACCCAACTCGCTGAGCCATCCAGCCAGAACATGTTTACTTGTACCTTTTTTCTGATGCTGCTCACATTAACATACATGATCATGTTTGTGTGATGTTACTATAAATCTTAATTTTATATGGCGCTTACATTTGTTTGTTTGTTGGGTGGGTGGGTGGTTGGGTGGGTGGGTATGTGTTTGGTTCATTCGTTCGTTCATTCTGTTGATCTGTCATTTGTGTTTGCATTGTGGATATCTGTTTTTCCATATATATTTTTGTAAGCTGCCTTGTGTCCATTCCTTATAGCAGTAAAAAAAAGTGAGATATAAGATACTGGGACAAGAAATAAACAAATACATGTGATTGTTTGTGACAGATCAGGGCTGTAACTAGGGTGGAGCAAATGGGCTTTACCCAAATTTAGATGACACGGAGATCTAGAGGTACTCTACTACTCAGTGTTAGAAAAGTAAATGGCAACATCTCCTGACCTTATTCAATTATCCCCACCCACCTTTTTTTAAAGCATAAGCTTCGTTTTACTTTGGGAAAGGCACCAAATTCTTCTCCTCCTTGTTCATAAGGAACTCACACCCATGCCTCAGAGAAAAGTGGATGGGAGACAGCGTCATCCATCCCAGATGCTAAACTATACTAGTTATGGCTGAGTTTTCCCTCCCTCCTCTTCTCCCACAGCTTTTTCTGCCACATAAAGTGGTAGAATAAATGGTTTGCCAGGACTTCAGAGGAGATTTAGAGGGTCCAAAGTGAGCTGCAGGGGAAAAGGGATCTCCCTCTTCTATTTTCACTAAGAAATGTAGTTCTGTCAGCAGAATAAACCTAATGGAACCTAGCCTGGTCTCTTTTTAATATATATACAGTGGTACCTCATACAATGATTTTAATGCATTCCATGGGGCTCGTTGTTGTACGAAACAATTGCTATATGATACATGCATCTTATAGCAATTTTACCTATGTTATGCATTGTACAACATTATTTTTTGCTAAGTGGTTTTTCCCATTGAAAAATTGATGTACGTTTTTTTCCATAGGGAAAATTGTTATGTGGGACACCATCCCCCCCAAAAAAAAAAACCTAATTGTTATGCGATTTCATTGCTATATGGGATGGTTGTTGTATGAGGTTCCACTGTATAATGTTTATACACATTGTAAATTGCCCTGAGTGGTGCTTTCACTAAAAGGGTGGGGTATAACTGTAAATAAATAAATAAACAAACAAACAAATACTAATTAGTACTGATACTACTAATTTCATTGACATTTTGTGATCTAAGGGTTCTTTGTTCTGCAAACACTCTGGGCTGAAAGCCCCTGTATGTCAGGGTGTGAACAGCCAGAAAGGATTGCAACTGATCACACTGGAAAGGATCATTTTGCCAGGAGTGATTTTTCTAAGAGCAACTCTTTTGTCCACCAGGGAATTGCTCCATCTCACCTCCACCCCACCCACCCCCAAAAAGAACAGTTCTGCTGTTGGACCAAAAATGTCCAGCTTGAGCACAGTTTTTGATCAGGCTGGAATGTTAGTGCCCATACTTCATGTGACCACTGGGAAACAGCTTACAGAGGACGATGCCTCAAGCGGTCCAAAATGTGGGCTATATGCCAGTGTGATTGCATCTCCACATACATATAAGACAGAATCTACTTCTTAATAAAAGTCTTCTTTGCACTGCTTTCGCAGCCATAACTATAATAGACAGATTAGCCTCCCAACAATTAGTATTGATAGTTTATAATAGGGAATTCTGAAAGTTCTAGTTCAACAAAGTAACCTTTGTGAGCACTGCATGATGTAACATATTTTTTAACATGCAACTTATTTCAGTGACATTTTACTGAACTGTCTCCAAAGCCAATTTGTATTTTTATCACTTCTGGAATATTTTTCTTTGGTGCCCATTTAGCCGCTTGAGCAATGTTTATAGAAATGTCAACAACAGTACCCTTAAACATACATTTGAATGGAGAATGCAGCTTTCCACGCATAATTTAGACTATCTGCCAGTTTTGCTACCTAGTAACAGAATTGTTTGAAACGCACAACACTATTTTAAACATTACTTGCTTAAAAATTGTCAATAATTCTATTAGGGAGTTTCCTTGTTACATTTTTAAAAAACAAGGACTTTGGCAACATTCTGATTTTAAATTTTGAAAAAATGAAATCCAACACATTGATGTGTTCCAATTCTACACCGAGTATTGGCATGTTTCTCATTACTGTTCTTCATCGGCTGGTTTTCCATTATGGGGTTTGCAAGCCTTTAGAGAACAGAGTTGCTTGAAAAGGCACACCCACTACATGCAATCCTGTCAACTCAGAGATGAATTAATTTGCTTGCTGACCAAGTGCTTTGCTATATCAAAGTGCAAGTTTGCATGGTAGATATACTATTATTTCAAATTCAACTCCTGACAATTTACATTATAAATGTTTATCATGCACCCTTTGATATTTTCAACACCAGCTACAGAGGAGCTGTCAGCAGAAGGCAATTTCTTTTTACATTTTAAATGATAATATGCAAGGCATTTATAGAACCATCCTTAACTAGGCTATACCACCAAACAACAAAATTATCAAGCTGCAAATGTCCGCACACCTTGGGTGGCTGCCTTGGCATGTGTTTTACTGCTTTCCCCCCTGGAGGAGGCAGAAGATAGAAGAGTGCAAAGCATGCACTCGGCAGAAGAAGGAGCCTCAAAACCTTTAAGAGGGGAGGCTCCTCGTGATTGGGCACTCTTTCGTTCAGTCCCAACGCAGCTTGTTGGTGCTGAGGCTCTCGATTGCTTAACGGTTGTCTGGCCCTGCAAGCGAAGTTGAGCCTCGGAGTTCTTCTGCGGCTTGAGAAAAGAGTGGGTTTGTGTCCGTTGGCTGAGCCTGATGGGGCAGCAGTCCTTGGCAAGGTTCTGCCGACTTCTCTTTCTCCTCTCTCATGGCGCCAAATTGCCCAGCTACCCGTGGCTTCTCAGCCTCATGGATGACCAGGAGGCAGGCTGCCTGGCTGGATCTTTCCCCAGCCAGACAGCAGGAGCCAGCTCAGCCTGACCTGAGGGCCCTCATGACCCACATCATGGCACTAGAGCATGCTGCAGGTCCAGCCTTGCCCCCACCCACAGGGGCAAGGCAGGGTTGAGTGTGGGCCTCAGGCACATGGTGCCACAACCTGGAGGGAGGTGGCCCTTGCCCTGCAACTCTGGGTGGAGCAGCTGGAGGCTGCACAGGCCAACCCTCCAGCCCTGACACAACCCGAGGAGTGAGTCCTTCCAGAGGATGTGGGCTTGTCACCACTTGGCCAGGGATCTGAACAAGCACCACATGGCCCTGGTGCTGAGCAGCTGTCAGATGAGGGCCCTATGGCAGTTGTTATCCCACCAGCTCCTCCCCGGGTGGTGGCAGGGTTTCCATCATTTGGTGAGTAAGTGGTACAAATTAATACACACACTCCCTTGACATCTCTACCTACAGGGTTTCCTGCAGTGATAGGGGCTCTGCATTGGCCATGGCCACAGTTTGCCCTGGCTTCACTGGCCATACCTTACTCCCAGCAAGGATGGGGTGCCCCACACATTTTGAGGGCACCGTATCCACTGCCTGTCACTCCCGGTACCAGTTCTCTGGCCTACCCTGTTACCCTTAGTTGGCCAGCATTGGGGGTAGGGGGTTGAGCCTCACTTCTGTACCTAGAGAGGTGATGCCTTTTGGGGATCAATCGCTTCTGCTGGGGTATCATCTGCTCCCCTCCACCAGAGATAAGATCTTCAGACAGGTAGAGCTATCTCAAGACAAGTGATGCTGGAGGAACAAAACATCTTCTTGTTGTGCAAATCCTAGCAACACACTATCTGTGGTTTGCTATATTGTTTAATCCAGATGTTGAGTTCATTAACCTGGATCTCCTTCTGCATATTGCAATAACCAATTATCTGAGTAGTAGTTCTGACTCCCATCCCAACACTTGCCTGCCCATCTCTGTGGCATTGCATGACTGTCAACTCTAATATCTTATAGTACAACCACTGAAGAAAACAACCAGAACCATAGTAGCTACATTCCATGACTCTGTGTGACAATGTACTAAGATAGAGTGTCAGACCTGAGTTCAAAATCTTGGGTAGCCATAAAAAACTTCCCTGGGGGTGGTAACGGAAAATAACTCCTAAAACATGCATTGGAAACCCAGTAGGGTTGCCCCAAGCTGAAAGCAAGTTGATACCACACCACACCCACACCCACCTACACCCACACACCACACCCACACATCATATTTCCTGAAACAGAAATCAGGTATAGACAACAAGAAAGCTTTGACATATGTATGGAGTTTTATCAACCTAAGTTCTCCATTCAATTCAATGGATGGAACATACTCATGATCACATTCTTTAGCGTGTGTGCATTTGCTGCTTCCTCTGTTGAATGGAGAAAAGAGAGCATTTAGTCTCTTTGCTAGCACACATGGAGCTCTAGACGGGGGTAACTGCGAAATTGAAAGAACAATATTGTTTCATCAATGGACAAGAATTCTAGCTAATCCCTCTGTACAGTAATTATCAAGTTAGTGTTTGCACTTGGATTTTTTTAAAAGACAGGGAATCTGAAGGAATTATTTATTTTGGGTTGGCTCAGCAACAGGGAGATAACGCCATCCTTAGGTAATAAATATTGCTTTTTTATTTCTTAAAGTTATGTATGGCTATGCTAGAAGCTTTATCTTGATTTGTTCCTTAATAATCTTTAGCATAGCATTTGCCTTTTCAAAGCTTTCACACATTGGGTCAACTCAATATTTTCCACCCACAATGCCAAGATTTCTTTTCTGGTTAGTCATCACTTGTTCAGATCTTTTAAATATATAAACCATGGACTGTTTGTCCTTAGATGTGCCAAAGTGATACCCCTTTACACTCACTGATACTGCACTTCACTTTCTTTTTTTATGCAATATTTTTCCACAATATGAAAATATCAGGCTGAAGATGTACTCTTTCCAATGCAGTTTACACCGACTGAATTAATATGATGTCATTTCTAACCTGGTCACCTCTCCAATCATCTGTATTTCCATATCATTTAGGAATAACATGATACAGTTTGGGGAGATATATTTCTTCTCTCTCTCTCATTCTTCCTACTCTTTTCTTCCTGCTGTTTAGCCAGTTTCACAGCACCGGACAATGTTCAGCCTGAAGATGCAGAACTGTTGTTTTAAACCCACCACTTGTTCTGTGGTCCATCATGGCTATTGAAGACTGTCACAGAGGAACAGGAGAACTCAGTTTCAGAGGTGTGGAATACTTTTGAAGGTAAGTAAAGTCTGTTCTGTCCTCTGGAGTACAATAGAACCAGTCTTGCCAATGGAAGATGCTTGAATTGAAGATATTTCTCTAATGACACCTAAAGAATGTCATTTACCAAGACATAGCCATGACTAGCCATTTTGACATTTGAGGCTCCCTCCCTTTCCCTATTGGTTATGTAGGTCAACAGAATTTTGCCAAGGTGGTTTTGTTTGGTAAAATCTGTTACACCCTATTGCAGTTCACTTCTGGGGTGTTTAAAGAAACTTTATTTCCCATGCTTTTAAAACTCTATATGAAGCTCTTTATCAAAGTCATCCGGATGTTTGGAAGAGGATACATTTTTATTAATATAGCTTTCTTTTTTATCATGATCTCTTTTTAACTTTTGTTTCAAAGAAACTATGGATATCATGAAATATTTTGGAAGTTGTTTTGAAATGAATAAGGATAAATAAGATGAAAACAGGCTTTGCATATTGAAAAGCAGCTGTTCAATATTAGAATGCTTTGGGGATGGTCTACTATATGCTAAGAGATCCTCCACTACAGTAAAGTAAATCTCCATACGAATGCAGTCCTATAAATGCAAACATTTCTGTCAAGGTTACAATGCCTCACTATAACATGAAATGTAGTATTATAGTAGACCGGGAAAGAATCCCTCAACAAAGCAAACACAGGGAACTGTAGCATATGAGCGTAAACATTAATCCTTCCCATTGTGACAGTACCACAGCCAGGTTGGGGGGTGGGATGGACTTGTTCCTATGCTTGGTTTGTACTTTTTGAAGGAGCAGGGCTTGAAGTTGTCCATAGTTTCAATTGACATTCTTCCTATATTTTAAAATTTCTAGTAGAATGTATGAAAGGGGGCAAGTTGCACTTTGTCCGTCTGTGAGATATAGTTTCTTAAGCTTCAAGTCTCCAAACATATTCTTCTACAGGTGTGATGCACCAGTTTGATTTGGATTCTGGTCTCCTGAGTCTTAGTCCACCACTGTACCTACTACACCATACCGGCTGTCACTCATATAATATTAGAAGCATAAGAAACAGATAAGGTTTATTGTAAAATTTAAAGCATTTCTGAGCAGTTGCTGTAAGCTCAGTTTCCAACCATGTGTTCATTGTATGACACTCCTTTATTACAAGTGAAGCCTCCAGTTTGTTTAACATAAATGAAATACATGTATTTTAATCAATAAATAAAAGGGAAGTACATCAAATGGTAAATTATTTTATACTTTCTACCACTCTTTTACTATTAATAAGGTTTTTTAATATTTTAAATAACCCTTTTCATTGGTGATTTGTAAGGACATTGCATTACTCCTGTCACACAGATCAGGAATTGCTATTTCATAAATGACATGTTTTTAGTCTGTTAAAGGTTGTTTCTGAATTGTTTTCGCTTTTGGAAAGCCATTCTACAATTTGCATTCTAGGATTAGAACTCAACCTTACATAGTTTGTATGTAATTGTACACATTATCATATTGTTTGGAAATATTCTTCAGATCCATGACATAAAAGGACAATACAAGTGTAGAATGACTGATTGATTAAAAGCTGATCTATGCAAGAAAACTTCTGAAATCAAAAACATAAAGGAACACAAACGAAAAATACTGATTAGACTTTGGAGGGATAATTTCCAAGCATTACAATAACGACCTTGAAGACTGCCCAGCAGCGTTGGTGTGTATGAGTTTCTTCAAAGGGGGAAATATAGGTTGACATTCCCCTGGTGATTTTCGGATATCAAATGAAAGACATAGACAATAGAGACAAGTGAATGAATGAACATGCCATAGAAGACCAGATTTTAATTTAGTGTCAAATAAGACCCAGAAAGATTAAGAAGATTTATCCAGAGTATTACTATACATGAATAAAAAACACAGCTTTATTGGATTTAATACATGCATTTTACAGATATATTCTAATGTCAGCACTGTCGAAAGGAGGATTCTGAAGGTGCTGGATGAAAAGAAAATGAACATGAAATCAGAACAGAGACAGATGAGTTCCTGTAATCATGTTGTTGGCTTCTGTACTATCTATCACTCCCAATCTTATCCAAGCACAACTGACTGAAGAGTAAGCAATAAGAGTTTTCTTATTGTGAATGTCTCATACTTTCCAAACAGAGGAAAGGCATGTATGGAAACAGACATAGAAATTGGCTGCATAGATCACCTAAGCCCCATTGAACTGACTGACTACAATAAAATTGGCTTTTGATGCAGGTGGAAAATGCATCCATATCCATGAAAACTAGCTGTTTGCCCAAGTCGGAGCACAATTACAACTGGCCTGAGGCTCTGAAGTTTAATTTTGCAAAAGTATTATTGACTGTGGGCTCAATCCAATGGTTAAACCCAACTCAACTATGTCACCTGAATCCATTAGTTTTAGATACAAATATCCTATCAGTTCAACAGTTGTATTCTAGATAGAACTAGGAATTAGGCAAACTGTGTCAGCATGGAATAATTTTCCTAAATTGTGGTTCATATATTCAGATAGATATTAGATCAATGAATGGAAGTACCTAAAAAATATTTTTTTAAAAAAATTCAGCAAGTTCTAAAGTAGAACTGGAAAAGAAGGAGATAATTTTCTTGGTAATTTAATAATAAAACAACATCTTAAATCTTGAGAGTACACTTTTTAAACTTCCATGTTTCCTGGGGTAGCTACAGTAAATACAAGTGGCAAAATTTTCTGAAGACCTCTGGCTTTTATGATACCATGCAGTTTCACATATTAGGCATACACATTCTCATCTTATTTCTCCCTCTTTGAAAGCTTGATAGTTCCAAGTAGGTAAAAAGTGATTAATTACAGACCCTGTCTTCCCAAACACTAAGCCTGTCCAAGAAAACAGCATCAATGGAGTGTGAATAAAATGATACAGGGAATGAGTGTGAGATTTTAATAAAGATAAAAATAGTTTTATGAATGTAAACAACTGTCTGTGATTTATATGTTTACTAATTTATTTATTTATAGCATTTCTATACCACTTTCCTCACCCAAAGGCAACCCAAAGTGGTTTACATTAATCAATAACAACATACAACATGCAACATACAACATACAAAATTCAATCCAAGAATGAAACACTATATCAAGTCAAATTACAATATCAAATGCAGTTCAGAATATCATGATATCAAGTTACAATACCAAGTTACAGTCAACACATTCTTATTACCAAACAGCCGTGTCACACACAGTCCTCCATTCTCTCAGGCCAGGAACGGGCCGAGAGAAGAGTCTGGTAGAGGCAGTGGCGGGTCCTGAAACAAATGGAGTTTCTGTGCTAGTCAGGCCCTCCACACCCAGCTGTCTCCAGTTCTCTCGAGGCCAGTAGTGGCCGAGAGAAGAGAGGCAGTGCAGATCTTTCTCCCCCCCCCCCCCAGCCGACTGCCAGGCGAACTGTGCTAGCCTCAGCATCTTCAGCAGCAGTGGGGGTGCAGCTTTTGAGGCCGCTGGGGTGACCCCAGGTGCCACAGATCTTTCTTTTTTTTTTCCTGGCCAACTACCGGACAAACTGCAGCCACAGCTGGCCTCAAATCCCTGGCTGGTGGCGGGGCTGGGGAGAGGCGGTGGTCCTGCAACATCAGGCAGCATTGTCCTTTTATCCCCGCCAAGGCATGGGCTCCAGGAGAGTGGCCACTGCTGGCCTCAAATCCCTGGCCGGTGATGGGGCCAGGGAGAGGTGACAGCAAAGTCCTGTGGCATCGGGCCGCATTGTCCTTTTATCCCCACCGAGGCGGGGCTCCAGGAGAGCAGCCACATCTGGCCTTGAATTCCTGTCTGGTGGCGGGGCCACAAAGAGGCAGCGGTGAAGAAATGTTTTTGCATGTTTTTAAATTAAAATACTATTTGGTCACCATTTGTGTTTACTTTTAATTTTAAATTACAATTCTGTTTTATTGTTAAAAGGGGATTGGACAACTGCAAAAGAAAAGTGAGAAGACCTCTGGATTTCTCAATTCGAAAAGAGGATGTGATGCTGAAAAGTTTGGAAACCAGTGGTGTAATGTGAACTTTAAACAGAAGGGTGGGAGTTGGATAGTCAGGGGTCCAAAATCATTTCCTTCTGCCCTTAGAAAGAAAGATGCCTGTTGGAGCAACTGATATGCCTTTCACACTCTGTGGATTCCCAAGAGTTAAATAAGTGTATATCTATTTTGTGAATGGGTGGGCAGGTTGTCTCACTTTTCTTCCACACTGTGAATGGTGAACTTTTAAATGCAGCAACCTTGTCAGCATGCCAGAGCCTGGAAGTGTCTTAGCCCGGCACCTGAACAAGATGAAGTAAAAAGTCTTATCAGTCTGTAGCTACAATGTGACCTTAGATATATCTTAGACATGAACAGATCTGAAAAGCCAGGAGATTAGCTCAATCCATTACAATACGATTCTCGAGGATCAAAATGTTTCCTTCACAGCCCCTCTCTAGACACTTGTCAATAACTTACAGAATCATTCCCACATTATTCTGTTCACTTAAAAGATATCAATACTATCCACAGGAGAAAATTCTGTAAAATTCAGCACTGTTAAATGCTGACTTTGGTATTCTCTTTCCCAATGAATTTATTTTGAATTTTCCATACGATCTCCCAGACTGTAAATGACAGAGGTACTGTATGCAGCTGAGGCCACTTTTTCTAGGCACCTCAGTCTCTTAGCATATGAGGCTCCATGAGAGAGATGTTTGTACATAAATATATATAAATACAGAGGAAATGTACCATCAGTATTTAGGAAACTACTGGGGGGAAAGGAAGAACAAGAAGAAAAAGAAGAACAAGAACATATACTAAGCAAGAAAAAGAATCCCAGAAGCTAACTCTTTTTTTCCATCAGTTAATCACTCCTCACCTGAACACAAAGCAATTGTCATGGCTGTTTTCAGACCAGCTGAATGGTTGTGAGTGAAATCTCACAGACCAGCTTGACTGTTTACATTGGTGATGTCAGCATTCAGGCAACATAAACATGATAATGCAGCATTATCGGGCAATTTCTTGGCATTTTAAGTTGTGGGTACAGAAGTACAAGATCCCACATTCATAAGCTGGAGATTTCGTAAATAATTGAATTTAAATATGGTGGTTATTCTTTACATTGCCACAACATTTTTGTCATCTCCACTTTTTTAAACATTTGTTTTGTTTCTTGTCTGATATGCCTGCATGGACTAACATGGCTGCCACCTTGAATGCTTCACTATGTTTCACACCATGTAGCATTTAAGAATTTGTGAAGGACTGAAATGTCAAAACAGTTAAAATATAGTATTGCACTTACAGGCTACGCTTGGCTGATAACACTAAGTGGCAGAATGAGAACACTTTTTAAAGATATGATTAAATATAAATTTTATGAAAGGAGCAGTAAAACACCATAGCTCTAGGCCTGGGGTGCTCAAACTATGGTCCAGGGGCTAGATCTGAAAGATTCCAGAAATAAAACAACTTTTTTTAAATCAAAAAAACTGCAACACCTTCGGCTCCCTCCCCCGCCAGCTGGGCTGGGGGAGGTGGGAGCGCAGCTGGGCCTTGTTCTCCATGGTGGGGCCATCAAAAGCCACCACTGACAGAGCCACCGGGAGCTGCTGCAACACCTTCGGCTCCCTCCCCCCACCAGCTGGGCTGGGGGAAGTGGGAACACAGCTGTGCCTTGTTCTCTGCAGTGGGCCATCAAAAGCCGCCACTGCCGGAGCCACCGGGAGCCGCCACAACACCTTCGGCCTGGGCCCCCACCTTAGCTGGGGCTCAAAAGGCGGCTGGACTTTGTCGCTGCCCGGGAACTCCATAGCCATAGTGGAGAGGCTTTCAGCACTGGGACTGCCCTTTCAGCAACGCCGGAGGGGAGGAATGCAATGACAGCTGCTGCGCTGGCTGGGCGGTGTAGAGTCACTTCTGCCCTCCTTCTCCGGGCTTTGTTCCCCTGTCCCCCATTTAGAACTTTAGAAGCTGCCAAGATGTTAGCATCTATGCTTCTCTTTTGGACTTGACTGGGGTTGGGGTGAGTGCAGTGGGGTACTGCCGACGTGGCATTGCACAGGTTTTTTGATTGCCTCTTGTATTATGTTTCTGTAACTATTGTATTTTTGTTTTGCCATTGTTTCTTCTAATATCGTATTTTTACTGTACTTGAAATGTCTGTGTTTTTGCTGCTGCCTGCTGTGCAGCAGCATGCCTCATTTGTGAACCGCTTTGAGTCACCTTCGGGCTGAGGTTAAGCGGAATATAAATAAATTAGCCCAATTAATTTTAATTTATTAATTTTTAATTTAATTTAATAGTCATATTTATATATGCCGCCCACTCAGGTAGAACCCTACTCAGGGCAGCATTACAACAAGTTCTAAAAACACATAAAAACACTTTAAAAGCCCATATCCCACCCGCTTCAAAAAACCCATAAATGGAGATGAGTACAATACCCTAGAGTCATGTATGACTGGCTTTCGAGCAAGGAGAACCTTTACCTTTAGCTAACCTCACCTACTGCGGGATGGAATGAGCTCCCGTCTTTGTCCCAGCTCCTGCCAACCTATTTTTATTTATTTATTTATTTATTGTTAAATTTCTATACCGCCCACTCAGCCAAAGCCGACTCCGGGCGGTTCACAACAGTGAGTAAAAACAGATAAAAACAAACAAAGCAGATAAAAACCAGTAATAAGAACCCACCCCTAAAAAGAGAGGGGTGCAGGAACCAAAGAAACCGTGGGGCAGGCATCCTCCCCTATATTAACCACCCAACGGAAGCCACCCTTCCACCTGTACCCCAAACTTGGCCTGCCAGCCAGGTTTTTAGTTCTTTTCTAAAGGGCAACAACTCCGTCTGGAGACGCAGTTCCACAGGCAGGAGGTTCCAAAGGGCCGGTGTGGACACAGAGAAGGCTCTCCTCCTTGTGCCAGAGAGGTGAGCCCCCCTGGCCGATGGCACTATTAGAGAGCCCCTCCGGTCTGCTCTGGTTGGACGGACAGACGTCCTTAGGGCGATGCGGTCTCTAAGGCAACCTGGCCCACTATCATATAGGGCTTTAAAGGTCAAAACCAGCACCTTGAATTGCACCCGGAGGCAAACGGGTAACCAATGCAGCTCCCGCAGCAGTGGTGAGGCACGGGCATAACGTCCACACCCCATCACCACCCTGGCTGCCGCATTCTGGACCAGCTGCAGCCTCCGAATGGTCATCAAGGGTAGCCCCATGTAGAGCGCATTACAATAATCAAGTCTGGAGGTCACCAGAGCATGAGTGACCATGAGCAAGGAGTCCCAGTCCAGGAGCGTGCGCAACTGGCGAATCACTGGCGAGAGGTCAAGAAGAGCAAGGACGGACGGATGACCGCCACCCGCTCTTGCCAGAGATCATCCATCAGCGCGACCAATGCAGTCTCAGTACCATATCCAGGTAAATTGCAAGTACCGTATTTATTCGTGTATAACACGCACTCGTGTATAACGCGCACCCCTAATTTTCCATGAAACCTCGGTATAAAACAAATTTGAGCTTGAACGAAGCGTCATATGCACAACGTTTACGCTTGATACCCTGAGATGCCATCTAACGGGTACCAGTTATATCGGTGAAAAAGCTTGTTCATAAGAGCACGCCTTAAAACATTGAGGGAGGGGGGGATAATCAGACCCACCTGTTGCAGGGTAAAGAAAATGCAATCCGAAACGAGCACTTCCGACCCCCAGGAGCCTCGCTCCAACTGCGAGCTACCTCCGGGCCACGCCTCGTCTCCCGCGCCACCCAATCAGATCCCGTCAATTTCTTCAAAGCCACACCCCCGCCTCCCCTTCAATAGACAGCCGACCCAATTCTAAAAAGGAAGTAAAAGAGGCTCGCGACGGGGGTGGGACACCAGTCCTCGTTTATAACGCGCACCCAAACTTTGATTTCTTTTTTTGGTATAAAATTTTGTGCGTTATACACGAATAAATACGGTAGATAAATAGGGACCACTTCGGTGTGAAGGTAAACCCCATTCCGTGTGCTCCAGTGTCTAGTCATACCTGCCACATGACCATGGAAATGTCTGCAGAAGCAGACAGCGCTGGCTCTTTGGCTTTGAAACAAAGATGCACACTGAACCCTGGAGTTGGATATGACTGACTTTCGAGCAAGGAAAACCTTACCTAGGAAAGGGAGAACAACTCCCTGTCAGTCTAAAAGATATATCCTCCATCACTATTACATTTTTGTCTTGTTTTATATTAGTGCTTAGTTCTATTAATTTAATAAATTCCATAACCTTGTTCAATGAATGAACTTTTGTTTTGGTTTTGGTTGAAGTTGCTGAAGTAGACTATAGCAAATGATTGTGTTTAGTGCAGGAATGGTAGGAAATCTCCTAGATGGAAGGGGTATAAATAATAATAATAATAATAATAATAATAATAATAATAATAATAATAATAATAATAATAATAATAATAATAGTGGGGTTACTGGATCAGGGATGAGAACCAGAGTGGGCAATAAACAAAATATCAAACTAGGAGACCTGTTTGGCTATGGAAACTGACTATAGATGGTGACAATATTGAACCATTCCTTAAAAATCTCTTGCACCAAGAAATCCTGAGTAAGATTGACATAAATTGGAAGCAACCTGGTGGCACATAACAGCAGATTGGGAAGGGAAGAAATGTGTGTTGTACCAGATGTTTGACTAGGCAAGGTGGAGTTTATAGGAGATTCAACATCTGGGAGCACTACATTCCCAACCCTAGAACTGGCCTTATCCTAGCCCATTAATTACTTTTCTATTGTTGCTGCCAGGTGTTCCACAATGAAGATGTCATTCTAACCTGATGAACTAATAAAGGTTTGAAATTTTTAAGGAGTATCATATAGGATGCGAATGTCAAATTGCAAATGCCGATCTTTACTCAAAAGTATTATGGCGGCACAATGGGTGATGGCAATTTAAAGGAAAAGCGGAGATTATGTCTTGATCACAATGACAGGTCTTCCAAACAAATGGAAAACAATACCACTTTGAAAATCTTTTTATCGTTTTCTGATCATGACCTGCTTGCAACAGTTTGGCAATAAGAACACCTCACAATTGCGTTACATTGTATTACTTAGTGATTTTTTTAAATACTGTAAAATATAAATAAATTAATGTGGTGTTTGGAAGAAATAAGCACTTTCCTCTTAGTTGTCTCACAGCCAGACTTAATATTGAGATAGGACAGGGGCCGCTTACACTGGCAGCTCTAATGATTTCTGCTTTTTGCTGCTGGTAAAGAATTGAAAGGTGGTTGATATGAATCTTCCCTTCAATCTTCCATCAATAAATGAGAGACAAGGCAGATTCGAAAGTCCATCAGGGAGAGTCATGTTTTTATAATTGCATTTTGCCTTCAGGCATGTGAAATCCAGAGGGTTATGAGTGCTGTTTTAGAAAGCTGGATTAGGCCAAGAAGTAAGCTCAAAATCCTGAGACATAAATTAATTTGTTTGAGGTCCCATACTTTAATTTGCAGGAAGAAAAGAGGGACACTTGGCCATATTATACGTTTTTTAAAAATGATCTTGAGAAATATATGCCAACTCATTCCAACAAAATTATTCCCCCTCTCCTGTTGATTCTCACATGGTAATGGAACAATTTACAAAACAAATACAGAAACTCTGTAGGGAATAAAAAATTTTTACAAGGTAAATTTAACTGTCAAATTTCTCGAATGCTTTTAAAACATGCTAATCTTTTGACACAGGCACTCTGTGTCAAAGAAGAAGAAGAAAAATGATTGCTAGTGAATGTGTCTGTGATGAAATCAATGTTCTTTGGGAAATGAAGTGATACTTTGCACTGAAAACATTCAAATAAAGCTGCATTACGAAGATACAAGACAGCAAAGTGTTATCAAGGGATTCATTTTTGGAAAGAAAAAAATAAATGAAACTAAACTAACCCACCACGTGGCTTCTTCTACTTGTGAAGCAAATCTTATAGTCCTGGTTATAAAATTAACACCAATCCGTAAATAAATTTGCATTAATAATCTTGTACAAGGAAGTTGGCTCAGGGTAAAGGAAGTACACAAATGTGTCCTCACTTGAATACTATGTATGGCAGTATTATTCTGAAGGAGGTGCTACTTAAAATCACATCCAACTTTTCCTCAGAAATCCTTGTATTTCAAGCGATTTCATGCTTTAGCACCCACAGTGGCTAAATATTTGTAAGTTTAATTAAAAGGAGCCTATGTACTGCATATTCATGCAAAAGTTACAAATCCCTTTGCTTGAGAGTCTCTTTAGATTACATTCCTATACCTTCCTGAGACTCACCCCCAGTCACCCATGATATCTGATATGATGCCCCTGGGCACATCACAGTTGTGTTTGATGTTTTGAATCAATTTCCCTGATCAATATCTACAAGATAAAACATTGTTTCACTGAGTATCTTATGTGCAGTCTCTCTCTCTCTCTCTCTCTCTCTCTCTCTCTCTCTCTCTCTCTCTCTCTCTCTCTCTCTATATATATATATATATATATATATATATATATATATATATATATATATATATATATATATATATATATATATATATATATATATATATATATATATATATATATATATATATATATATATAAATTTAATTATATATTTTATTATACAGGCCATGCTGACACAAATGAGAGCTGTGAGCAAACTGAACTTCACATGTTGGTGTCTGGAAATTATACCTGCATTGAACACTTTACCACAGCTTTCTTTGTACAACTTAGAGCAGAAGTTTCTTCTTCTTCAACCATTGGAGTCTTCTGTCCCACTGATTTTTCTATCAAATAACTTGAATCTCATCATGATAGAAGGGAGGAACTGCAATTTTTAAAAGAATATTTATTTCTTTATCATTCGCAGTGACTCTGTAAGCAAGGAGAAAAGAGGATTAGTAGAAATACTGTGCATTCAAAGTGAACTACTAACATGTTTATAAGTCATTTATGGCAATTGTGCAGGTGATGACACATCATAGTTGCAGGAAGAAATAAGGATTTAAACAAATTATGCAGTCTAGTTTCCTGCATTTGGGGAAATCACAGGGGATTTAAAGATGAAGACATTCTTAGTCATGGTTATAAAATATCTTATGTTTGAGAAAGGCTAACTATAGCACCACTGATGAAAGTAATCCACATACAACAAAGCTTTGTGATCACGTTTGAGCTAGAAAGGAGCAAAGACTCTGCTCCTACTTCTACAGCAAGTACTCTCTGCTGTACAGGTTAAAGAAAAACAGCTCTCTTTGTAGCAAGATAAAGATGGATCTTGTATTTAGCCACAGGTGAAAGACAACATGGCTGCTCTGATAGTATTTGTTTATCAAATGACATCTACAAGCTATCTTTCAGGGCACAGCCTTTCCAAGACAACTTACATACATAGCCAAATAATTTACCAAGGAGGAGGGCCTTCTCCATGTCCGCCCCAACCCTGTGGAACCTCCTGCCAATAGACTTATGGCTACAGACAAAATTGCTGCCCTTTAGGAAAGGGTTGAAAACCTGGCTGGCAGGGCAAGTATGGGAGGCCGACGGGGTGTTGACTCCCGCGCATTGGCTCTGTTGAGTTATATGTCCCTTTTACTGATGGGTGGGCAGGGGAGGGTCTCTTTTAAATTTGGGATGGTTTTAAATAGTTTTTCATGAAATTTTTTACGGGGGTTTGTATTTTATTTATGTTGTGGTACGCCACCCTGAGTCGCCCTAGGGCGAGAGGGCAGCATATAAATCCAAATAAATAATAAATACATAAATAAATGAAAATACCATCCTTATGGGGAACAGTATTCTTCTCATTGACTTTTTGTTTACATCTTACAGATCACTAAGGATTCTTCAAAATATCTTCCCATATAGGATTATGTAGCACCACTTTGTGAATATTTTTTAATATAAATATAAAATATAAATATAAAAGAAATAATGATTTTCACTTTACTTTAAAATATCAGTTTGAAGATAAATGTAGTTTAGAAATTTGTTTGTTAGCTATACGTTGTTAAACCAGATGTGCTATAATATGTTCTCTTTGTAGGCATAAATTTGACCTATAGCAACTTGTATTTGATAGGAATACTGACTTCCTAAGACTTAAATGAAAATTAATAGTAAATCACTTTAGATCAATTTATATATCTTTATTCAGCATATGAGAGACAGTGGTGGCTTATTGGTTAAGATGAACTTGACAACTGGAAGGTCAGCAGGTAAGTAGTTTGAGACCCGGGTGCCACAGATGGAGTGAGCTAGCAGTTTGAAAGCAAGAAATTGCAAGTAGATAAATAGGTATCACTTCAGTGGGAAAGTAAACAACATTCTGTCCGCTCTGCTGTCTAGTCATGCCTCCCACATGACCACGGAAACATCTGCAGATGCAGATAATGCTGCCTCTTTGTCTGCAAACGGAGATTAGCACAGAACCCCAGAATCAGATATGACTGGCTTTCAAGCAAAGGATAACTTTATCTTTACCTGTTCAGAATATGGTGTCACACAGTTCACTGACCTTTTTGACCATGTATAAGATCAGCTATGACTCTTATGGACAATAAATGAGATAGGCTCAACATTTGAAGAAAAGTAACAAGCTTTTGGTTAAGATGCTGAGCTTGGTGACTGGAACAGGTCTGCAGCCAGGAGGTGGCCAGGGTGGGCTTGGCCCACCCTGAGTTAGCACTTTGCCCACCCTTGCAATGCACGGTTTCCCATAGGAATGCATTAAAAAGAGGCTTTGTTGCCCATCCTGAAAAAATATTTGCCCACCCACATCTAGAATCCTGGCTATGGCCCTGGACTGGAAGGCCAGCAGATCAGCAGTTTGAGACCCAAGTGCTGCATGGCAGAGTGAGTTCCTGTCATTTGCTCCAGCTCTTGCTAACCTAGCAGTTTGAAAGCAAGAAATTGCAAGTAGATAAATAGATATGGCTCTGGTGGGATGAGTAACAGTGTTCCGTGTGCTTCAGCATCTCGTCATGCCTGTCCAATGACCACAGAAACATCTGTAGATGCAGACAGCGCTGTCTCTTTAGGTGTAAATGGAGGTGAGCACCGCCTCCTAGAGTTGGATATGACTGGCTTTTGAGCAAGGGAGACCTTTACCTTTACCTAAATCCCATGGGGAATTTACCATGCAGATAAATTTTAGATGTGGCCAATGTTCTAACATGGATTTCACTGGCAGTTAGGAAAACAGAGCACTTTTTACAATCTGACTCCAAAGTGTTTTGACTTCTCTCAGCTCACAAATACACTCTTCCTGAAGACTGAGGGCAGCAGAGACCTGGGATGGGAAAATATGAGAAGGCAAACATCTTTCCAAGATATCAAAAAGCTCCCAACCTGAGATTTCCATTAAAAAGCCTCTGAGAAAGCTCAGAAAGACTGAAGAGCATGCATAATCAAGATGGGACAACTTCAGCCATCTTTGTCTGCAATCAGCAATCTGCGAATAAAGTCTGCAGAAGTCCCTTTGCTTAACTGTGTACATTTAACCTTCTTTGAATTGTGCCCTGTGTGAACAACAAAAGCTTTTCCAATCTTGGGAAACCTCATATAAGAGAAGCTTATCTCTTAAACAGAAATATTAAATTAATGAGATTACAGTTGAAACCCCATTATCCAGATGTTACAAGACATATACCATCTGAATCTAGCAGATGGTTATCAGAATATAGAGATATTGTTGTCAAGGGGAATGGGATAAACCCCTTCCGTCTTTGTATCTAACCAAGGGCTTCTGTGGACATTTTCCCCTTAATCGCCATGCCTTAAAGACACATATAGGGCAAAGAGACAGACAGAGACAGAGAGAAGCACACTTAGAAACTTTGAACATATTCAGATTTGGTGATTGTCATAAGTAGAGAATTAAAAGGGGCTATTCTCCCACCTCCAAATGTTTGGCAGGTGAGCAGACTTAATAACATAACATCATAACTGTACCAATGGCACAGAGGAGGAAAGCAATCATGACAGACAGACAGACAGACAGACAGACAGACAGACAGACAGACAGACAGACAGATAGATAGATAGATAGATAGATAGATAGATAGATAGATAGATAGATAGATAATGTTAGGCCACGACTAAAACTCACCAAAGCATCCTCCGTTGGATCCCTCGGGCAAGGCAGAGGGACACATCATGGCCTGCCTAGCCAGCGGGTGACATGATATCCGAATGGCTAAAAAACCATTTCGCAAGGGCATTTGCATGTGCAGAATGTCGTCACATAATGTAGTCTACCAATGTATGGACTCCTCACGGAATAACAACTCCAAGGTATCCAAGGTATAGAGGTAGAGGTAGAGAGATAGAGAAAAAGATAGAGATACATATACATGTCTGGATGTCCGATCGCACATGGGAGTTCCCAATGCAGTCACATTGGACATGTCCCTTCATAACAAGCCTTGCCCAATCAGCTTGTATATTGGGGGGTGGGGGATCCCAAAGAATGTATAGTTGGATCTTTCCTATTCAGAAGGAGCTGCTGCAAGTGTGAGGGCCTTCAGCCATGAAACAATCTGATGGCCAACTGCTGCTGTATTTTACAGTCTTAAAAAAAGCCCCAGCTTATTTTGTTTATGAACAAAACAAAAACAAGCTGTCTTTTAGGCTACTCTCTTTGTTTTGACAGAAGATTGGAGCTTTAAGCCAAGACTCCAAATTGGTTTTGTGAAAACACTTCCACTTGTCAGAAAGTGTATATATAATGGATATGTGATCAGTGTAATGTGATGTTGAAGTAATCTCATGAGAAATGGATGTCCCTCAGGAGGCTCAGTACTGTGGTGGGTACCACAACATGCCAGAAAGATAAAATTGGTATTCTAACAATATGGAGAAAGCCCTTCAATTGCAAAAAAAACAAACAAACAAACAAACCAGATCTCATTTATAATCTCAGTTGCAATACCTGGTATGCTGTCGTCCCCCCCCCCCCCCGTCTTTTTTTTTTTAGAAAGTGTTTTGCTTTTGTAGGAAATGGAAGTGACAGTATTGGAGGTCCTTTCCAACTTCATACAGGATCTGAAACAACAGTCATAATTCTGTAGTATCCTCATGCCAATATAGTCTTGTGGGAAGTATAAACGTCTGTTAACTGATAAATGGCTACATGTAGATGTTAGTGCCATCCAATCTGCACTGAGTTCAAAGAAACAGATTACTATGGCTCTGGCTCTTGTACAAAAGCAAAAAAAGGCAACTAATGGCTTTAAGAATAGGCTTTAAAAATAGACTGACAAATGTGTTTTGGTATATATTAATGTGGGGTTTCAAGATCAGAACATAAAATCAGAAAGCAGAGCCTCCCATTCTTGTGTTACTGTTACTGAAGATATGGGTGGGATGAAGAACAGCTCTGTTTCTGATCCATCTTTCATACCTTTGGAAAGAACACTATCTAGTTTTCTGAAAGAGGACGAGTGATGGCCCAATAGGAAGAGGATGTGATCTAGGGTTGTGAAGAAATATCTCACAATCACTTGCTTATAGTAGGACAGGCTGTCTCAGTGCTAGTGATGCAAATCCTTGCAATGTCACATACAAGGGGACAAAATTGCAGGAGAAAGAAAAGAACTGCTGAAAATTAAACAAAATTATGAAACTATTACTTGATTGACTATAATGGAAAAGAGCAATGCTTGCTTCTTTGTTTCATGGACTTCAGAACAACTGAAACTGTTTACATCTCCAAGGGGAAGGATTCTAAATTTGTGCAGAGAGTTTGGACAAATTATGGAGATTTTGATGAGAAAAAATAATACTTTTTGTCTCCCTCTTGCCTGGAGGCAAAGAATCTTGTAGAGCTTGGAAATTCACCATTAAGTGTTATATCCAGCTGAGACAGACAAAGTGCCCTCTTTCCCTTGAAATTCACACACAATGTTTTTAAGCAAAACAGCACATATACTTCCTGTGAAGCAAAGCACATAGAGAGCAGAAAAACTGATTGCTCAAAAAGACACAAACAATCCATCTGTTGCATCTGTTTTTTAGAACACCATGCAAGAGGGCAGCTGTTATAATAATTTTGCATTTTAAAAATTATTCAAATAACATTTTGTGAGTATGCATATTATGCAATTAACTCAAAAAACATTCTTGCAAATATGAGAAGTACTATCAATAGTAGCAAAAAAATTTTTTTTACAATCTTGAAGATGAGGAGAAAAATGTGGTTTCTCATGCTTATGCATGAGAACATGACACACAAGGATTTACAACATAGTGCACTCCTATGGTTCAACCATGGGCCAATAAACTGTACTCCATCTGACTGGGATTAATGTGATGGCAATCAATGTGATAACTACATTCTATTGACAAGGTAAGTGAGATCTTTGTTTTTATTTGTTCCTCCACAAGATTTAAATAATGTGGAGTGCTTTGTTATTATTCCAAGCATCAATAACAAAAACAGCAAAGTAGTCTGGCAAAGTTATTTCTTAATTTTGATTACAATGCAATGATGGTAATGACACAAGTCATAATGAAGTGTCTTAATTGTAGGATTTGGGGTAGGGGTGGGGAATAGAAAACCTTAGCCACCTTATCCAAAATGGTAAATCCTCCACCAGAAAGTGTTTTCAAATTAAGTATCAGACAAATAACATGTTCTTGGAATCATCACATTTTTAACTAAAGCTCCTCCTATCCCAGCCATCATGGGCATCCTTCACAGGGACATCTGACACCATAAGAAAAATTTATTTTTTAGAATTTGTCTGTATCAGGAGGAAGGAACAAGTCTGATAAAGCCTAAGAGAAAATACAAGTTTGTCATATTTGTCCAAGGCTGAGAAATGTGCTCAATGCAGACCCTTTCTCCAAGTGAAAGTTACAGTGAGGCTGTAACATTTCACTAACATGAATTGATAAGGTGACCCAGGAGATTAACAGTAAAACACAATTCTTTAATAGATAGAGAAGGCCACATTCCTCTCCCCAAATTGGTTCATTTGGTATGGCCTGTGATGCCTCTATTGCACCTATTAAAAATAAAATGCAATTAGAGTCAAGTAGAAGCATAGTGGAATTGTGTCCCTTGTTGTTGCTAACCAGTTTGTTATACTATTATTGTCGCCAGAATCTCGTGTCCCCCCTTCTTATTTGTTAAAAATGTGAGCAGATTAAACAAATTATGAACAATGGAAGGTTAGGTGGGAATACTTTGTAAAATGGTCAAACCAGCTTTTAGAAAACTTTTAATGTTCCATTTCCCAGTGGTGAAATGCCTGGCCCCATCCTCCTCTCTTTCACTTGCCCTCACCACTTCAAAATGTGTCTGGAAACAGCTTTGCAGATGGCCTCATATGTTTTACAGGAAATATTACTTAAACATTGGAAAGGATCAAATTTCTCCTTTTAGGAATTACAAATCTGGATTTCATTTTCTCCTCTAAACCATGGGAAAAATGTTACTGTTTCATATGTCACAAAGGAAGTATTTAAAAGAGAGGGAGGGAGGGCGAGTTTAAACCCTTGTGTTACAAAGTATGCCAGAGGATGTTAGAAATGTTCTTGTATTTTAATAAAAAAATATAATAGCAAATCAAAACAATTGTCTGAAAGTAATTCCACCTTCTCTAAATGATAGAAGCTAGAAAAATATCGCACATGGTATTGATATTTTGATTGTTATGTCTGTGACCAAAAAATAGCAATAAAGTTCTGTTTCAACTCAATAGCCCATTACTTAACATTTCAAGCATTTCCTCCATTCAGAACTTGATTCTGGTGATTTACAAGAGCTGTTTAAGTCACAGGTGGAAGGGTGGAGGAACTCTATTGTCAAAGGAGGGTGGGGGAAAGCCCCAGTGTTAGTAAAACACACAATTAAAATAGTAGCAATTGGTGTCTGGTTTACAGGTACTGATATTAATTACCCGCTCATAAACCCACTATTTCCACACCAATATTGTTCTTTAAATTTGAATCACCAAGTGTACATATTTCCCAGGTAAAATAACCTATTTATACTAATTCATTAACTCCCATCTTTCATTTACCTTTAAGCAAGCAGTTCTCTTAACAAAGAATGAAATTACCAGCAAGGCCATAGGAAATTAGCCCTGGAGCCCTTTTATTTAATACGCTGGTTTAGAAGATTATAATTTCTTCAAATCAATTGAAGCAACACTTTTTGTCAGTTTATATTGTTTTTTTTAAAGAAAGAGCCAAATATATGAGATTTACTTTAAAGAGGAGGTAATCATAAGAAGGTTAATCTGTGTGAAACTGTGCCATCAACTAGCATTTAATAAAAAACAAAGTGTTTATTTCAATTTCAATTCAATTTCAATTTTAATTTATACCCTGACCTAACTCAGCACAGGGCCAACTCAACTTTGTTTTTAGTTGGCATGTACATGCATTACTTCATGCATTGCTTCAACATTAGTAAGTGCAAAGTGATGCACGTTGGGGCAAAAAAAACCCAATTACATTTATAAACTGATGGGGTCTGAACTCTCTGCGACAAACCAGGAAAGGGACCTTGGTGTCCTGGTGGACAGCTCAATGAAGGTGTCAACCCAGTGTACCTCAGCAGTGAAAAAAGCAAACTCAATGCTAGGGATCATTAGGAAGGGTATAGATAATAAGTCAGCAAGTGTCATTGCAGGCGCACCCCCCAAAGAAAGACTCAGACACTGGTATATGGATAAAGGCATTGGGCCACTTTTATTGAATAATGCCCTAGTCCGAATTATAACTTTCAATTGGTGTATTCATCCAATTGTAATTCTTAAGGCAAGCAGGCCGCAGTAACACTGGTAAGGTTCCTCCCAAAATTGCCAATGGCAATTGGCTACAATGTATCCGTTTGTACCAATTTGTTTGTTGACACAAACAAATTGTTGACCGGAGTCAATAAACTATCTACTGACCCCACCCTATGATGTGTATCAGTCAAATCACGGGGTGATGCATGCTGAAAAGCTCCTGCCATCACCCCTTGCCTGGTTCGTCGTTGACCGGTCAAAGCTATTACACCTGTACCTGTCTAAGTGTTGGCCAGTCAATTGCGAACCTGCCGGATACCTATGGGTCATAAATATTTACCTTACCAGTGCTACCTGCCTAAAGTGACCAAAGTCAAGGACAAAAACCCCTTTGCTCAAACACTAGCAACAGTGTGGGATGGGCAAAAAAGCCAGAAACCAAGGGCCAATTGTGGTTCAGGCTAAAAATTCCCACCCGGCCCCGAAGCGACCAAAATATCATACTGTTCACTAGGGAGGGGGTGGAGGGAAAAACTTCTCCTCTCCGTCGCTATCCCCTGGACCGGGGCTCCTTGCTTATGGTCACCCTTGCTCTGGTTACTTCCCGACTAGATTATTGTAATGCGCTCTACATGGGGCTGCCCTTGACGACCATTCGGAGGCTGCAGCTGGTCCAGAATGCGGCAGCCCGGGTGGTGATGGGATGTGGGCGATATGCCCATGCCTCACCGCTACTTCGGGAGCTGCACTGGTTACCAGTTTGTCTCCGGGTGCAATTCAAGGTGCTGGTTTTGACCTTTAAAGCCCTATATGGCAGTGGGCCAGGATACCTTAGAGACCGCATCGTCCCAAGAGTGTCTGCCCGTCCAACCAGAGTGGACCAGAGGGGCTCTCTAATGGTGCCATCAGTTAGGGGTGCACATCTGTCTAGCACCCGAAGGAGGGCCTTCTCCGTGGCCGCACCAACTCTCTGGAACCTCCTGCCATCAGATCTAAGACTTCAAAGAGAATTGCTGCCCTTCAGGAAAGGATTGAAGACCTGGCTGGCAGGGCAGGTGTGGGGCCCGAATGGGATCACGGTCCCTGCCTGCTGGCTTACGTAAAGAATTAAGAACTCTCTCTTTTTTAGAGTGGGTGGGATGGATGAGTGGGATAAGGGTTTTTTTTTAAGTGGGTGGGATATGGGTTTTTTAAAGTGTTTTTATATGTTTTTAGAATTTGTTGTAATGCCGCCCTGAGTCGGGTTCTGCCTGAGTGGGCGGCATATATAAATACGACTAAATAAATAAAATAAAAATAAATAAAATGGCAGCTCGTCTGCCTCGTGGCCACCCATTTTATAGGGGGGTGGCCACGCCCCCTAACTCACCCGGATGTCTGAGACCGGGTGGGGGGGCACAAAGAGTGCGGCGGCCATTTTGGCGCCGCGCTTTCATTGCAGGCGCACCCCCCAAAGAAAGACTCAGACACCGGTATATGGATAAAGGCATTGGGCCACTTTTATTGAATAATGCCCTAGTCCGAATTATAACTTTCAATTGGTGTATTCATCCAATTGTAATTCTTAAGGCAAGCAGGCCGCAGTAACACTGGTAAGGTTCCTCCCAAAATTGCCAATGGCAATTGGCTACAATGTATCCATTTGTATCAATTTGTTTGTTGATACAAACAAATTGTTGACCGGAGTCAATAAACTATCTACTGACCCCACCCTATGACGTGTATCCATCAAATCACGGGGTGATGCATGCTGAAAAGCTCCTGCCATCACCCCTTGCCTGGTTCGTCGTTGACCGGTCAAAGCTATTACACCTGTACCTGTCTAAGTGTTGGCCAGTCAATTGCGAACCTGCCGGATACCTCTGTGTCATAAATATTTACCTTACCAGTGCTACCCGCCACACGGGGAGGCGTCCGTGATGACTCACCGCCCCCCCGACCGTCAGCTCAGTCGCCAGGCCTGCTTGCACCACACCCAGAAAGAGGTACATACCTCCAGCCGACAGGTGGACCCCTTCTCCTGCCTACCAGCAAAAAATTTTGTAAGCCTATCCGCAGGTGTCCAATGGCTGTCTCCCAGCCATGCTCAGCAAGGGACCGAGCAACAGCCCTGTCCACTGACTGCCGGAACAGTCCGAACCACGGAGATCCACGTCTCCCCTAAATTGGTGTCTCGGCACGATGTTAGACCATAGCGACCGTGTGTAAGCCATACATGATATAAAACGCCAGGTCACTGCCCCTCGACAGTTTAGGAATAGCAGTGATCCGTATAAGATCATTGCCGCCGAGGTGCCTAATAAGAACATCGGGCGGTCCAGCATCTCTGACAGACATCAGGAATGGCCACAGTTCCCGCCCCCTTGTGCCGCGCATACCATACCATCGCGTACGTGCGGATGCACACAGCCCAAGTCGGGGTCCACTCTCTGTCGCCGCAGCATATACTGCTGCCCAGTGTACATAGCTGCGGCCCACCAGCCCCACTGCCACCGGTGTGCAGAGATACACAGTATCTGTAAAAGAGGAGAAGAGGTGAAGGACATAACTAGGTACTCATACAGTGAGGGGACGTACATATAAGAAATTACGCGTACACACATATCTGCCTCCGAGTACCCCAAACGTAGCCGCGATTAACGCGACGCCTATCCTAAATAAATGGGTGCCAAAACGGGCCCCACACCGCGAAGCGCGGCACCGGTCACCCTCAGTAACTTTACTTTGGTAAGGGTAGACCCATCCTGGTGGCAGAAAAACAGGCTGGGGCGCGCAGCAGGCACTGCCGAAAATTCATGTAGGGCACCAACCGGACAGATGTCTCCAATGAAACTTCGTAGCAGTCTGACTCCACTGCCTACGCCGTGCTGAACAACCCTTGAGGACCGTATCCCCAATTGAGCCCACTCATGTGTGACATAGACATCGTCGAGTTC
The DNA here is from genome assembly GCA_035047345.1 of Bradypodion ventrale. Lineage (NCBI taxonomy): Eukaryota > Metazoa > Chordata > Lepidosauria > Squamata > Chamaeleonidae > Bradypodion > Bradypodion ventrale. Next base: position 105,370,909 of record JAWDJE010000003.1, on the reverse strand, counting down.
CAGTGCCCTACGAGACACATCCGCCTTACACAGATGGTACCAACTCTGGCACCCACTCACTGATGCGGAGCGCTCCAAAAAGGCTACCGTGGGAGCTGCGTGACCAAGAGCCACTTCACACCTATCCGAACATAAGTCATGCCAGCCTCGTGCAAGGTGGGTCAGAAACTCTGGCGAACTGGGGTGATGCGTGTCTGGGCGGCGGACACGTTCACATGTCCACCCCTCCAAAACACGACACATGCAGAAGTAACTCACGCAGTCATTGAACCCCCCCACGTTGGCCATAAATGCCAGTGCCGAAAGCCTGAAGGCTATAGTACGGGGGGGGCCAAACCCTGACTGCAAAGATAAACATGCATTGTAAAACCTGGTCCACAGATATTGACCACACTTGAAGTAACTGTAGTTACTCGCAAAAGTTCTAAATCGTATGAAAGCATGTTGATACACCTTACGCGTGCGAGGTGCCAATGAAATGCCCGGTTCACCTCTCCTCACCAAACGTCCAAATATTGGCCGGTAGTGGCGAGTGGAATTCCTCTGCTTCAGGAGCAAGGCACGGAACCGGGGGATCTGCAGGCGGGATAAAGCATCAGCGATATCGTTATTAATACCTGGAACATTTCTGGCCCTGAACAGCACATTTAGGCGTAGGCTTCTCAAAGACTTGACAAACCAATGCCATGACCCTGGGGGATTTGCACGTCTGGGTGTTGACAATGTGCACCACTGCCGCATTGTCACACCAAAAATGGACCACTGAGTTGGCCCACTCGTCGCCCCATAGCATCAATGCTCCCTAATTTGGGAAGAAACTCAAGGAAGGTAAGATCGCGGAGGCGATCCGTGCCCAGCCATGCATGAAACCCTCAGTCGTAAGTCCCCCTACCCTCAGAGTAAACCCCCATAATCCAGGGAGTCGGAGGCATCCGACCGTACTTGAAATCTAGGGCAGACCATAAGGTCTGATCTCCAGGAAGAGACCCCATTAAATCACTGGAGGAATTTGAGCCAGACCGGAAGGTCCGCCTGTATGCTCCTGATCAGCCAGACCCTGTGGTGACGTTTAACAGGCCAGCCATGGCGTCACACAGGCGCCTGGCCAATGCTCTGCCGGGTGTAACCACCCTGCAGGCAAAGTTAAGGTGGCCATGAAGTAGCTGCAGCTCACAAGGGGACACTTTATGTTTGGCAAGCAATGCCAAAATCGCCGCAGAGATCCGAGCCACATTATCCATGGGTAACCCGGATGCCTGTGCGACAGAGTCAATTCCAATGCCTATAAATGTGAGCTTAATAGCTGGGCCCTCGGTCTATTCAGGCGCTAAGGGGACACCCAGTTCCCACATGAGTGTCTGAAATGTAGTGAGTAGACACGTGCACGTGTCCAAGCCCCGTTCACCCCCGAACCACAAGTCATCGAGGTAATGGGCTAGAGACCGGGTCCCCGACCTGCGAGCAAAGGCCCACTGAATGAAAGTACCGAATCGTTCGAATGCTGAACATGGAATAGAGCAGTCAAAAGGCATGGCCTTATCTAAGTAAAATTCCCCTTGGAACCTGAAACCCAATAGCTCAAAATCCCCTGGGTGCACAGGCAATAAACGGAAAGCCGAGTGCATATCAGACTGTGCCAGGAAAGCCCTGGGGCTGCATGAGTGTACCACCCTTAGGGGCTGAACAAACGACGTTTACCTGACTGAAAAAGGCCATCGGGCGTGGCATCCCTGACCGAAGAACCCACAGGGTAAGCTAAATGGAGGATTAAACGACATTCACCCTGGTTCTACCTCGGTACTAGCCCCATAGGGGAGACCTTCAAATTAGGAAAGGTGGTTCCAAGAAGGGGCCCGCTACTCTCATAGCCTCAACTCCCTTAGTTGTGCTCAGTGGAGCAACCTCTTCGTTACCTTTCAAGGGAACTAGATTAGTAGCATCTTGAGGCGCCTAACACCCCCGAATGGAATACAAAAGCCCCATTGGAAACCCTCCAGCAGGTACCCCGCATCATCCCTTCTTGGATAAGCTGAGTGCCGTCGCTCCAGCATGAGTACACTAATTGGGGAGGGGGGGCTTTGACATGGCCAGTTCCGTCAGACGGAGCTCTGATCGCCCCCTGTGCACCCCTACCTCTGCCCCGTAACCCACCAACCCGTGGGCACGCAGAGGCGGCGTAGGGGCCAGCGCAAAAGGGGACACCCAAGTCGGTAACGACACTGGCGCTTATTACACACGTCGCTAGCTGAGCAGGTCCAACACAGCAGGCGAGCTGGAACCCCCTGCCCCACCAGTTAGCGTGGAGCCTGTGTCTGAGCAGCCCGCTGCACAGCATGACCACAATGGTACCTATCACCAGGCGCCAGTCACGTGGGAGTCATGTACAAGAGCAAAAATTGCTGACAGGGCTCATCCCACCTCATCTCAGGATGTAGGGCCACTCTCATCCAAATTCCTCATCGTAAGCCAACTGCGATGGGCCCATAAAACAACCATCACCCTGTAAATATTATCAAGGGATTGAACCATCGGGATGGCCCAATCAGGCCGGGCCCTGAGGCATACCACCGTATATATAAGGTATGCCGGCAACCAGTTGGCCCAGGTGCGCGGTGGCTTACGACGACGGGACAGCTCTTTGTCTCTGTCGTTCTGTCCCTCTCTCTCTTCCTCAGTAGCCTCACAGTTCAATAGGGAGAATATCCACGTACTCCCCTCCAGATCTTATCCCTCGTGACCTGCGACAAATGATCACCCAGGGGCAAGGAATAACCAGCCGTCAGCAAAGCCATCGACGGCACATTCTGTACCTGGACAGCACCTGTGATGCTCGGCACTACCCCAGGGGCGGACACCCCCATCCTTAATGAGGGACCATTTAGAAACCATGGGATACCGGGATAAGATGGTAACTGATGCCCGCTCGCATCAACTTGACGAGGCCAGGGCCACTGAACCCCACCACTGTAAGTGGGCTGTGGTGTTGGTGCACATAAATTGAACCTGATACTCACTAGGTGCACCCCCGTGAGCCGCCCCCACCGGGGGTTCCAGCCCATGGCGGGCGTCGTAGCTCGCGGCCGGAATCGAGCTCTGGGATCACCCCCCGACTGCCCCCAGCCTGGACATCATATAGAACGGGGAGCTGCGAGACACCAGCTGGGCCGGCCGGACCGTCTCACGCAGCTCAACCAGGTTGGCCGCCCGCTGAAGCATAGCGGCCGGCAAGGTAGCCGGGGTCGACGAAGGGGCCCCTGTTGAAGAAAGAGAAGCGCCCCCCCCCCTCCACAGGAGGCTGTGCAATGCCCAAGGATGCTTCCAGCACTGCTAAACGTTCTAACAGAGCATCCACTGCCACAGAGCCCCCAGCATAAGGCGGGCCGGGTGGGCAGGATGGCCCACTAGGCAGTTTGAAAGGTAACCCGAAAGGCGAGCCAGGGCCATAATAGGCCCATGCCCAAAACTCCGGCCCATGAGGGGCCGGAGGGAACGGGTTGTATGCCCACACCAGGCCCTCCCACGCTGCCCTGACCCATGGCCGGTAACTGTGGGCCGGGGGCCGAAGCCCCTGAGGGGCCGGCCTGTAGCTGGCCAGCCACCGAGCTGGAGCCCGGCTGCAAAGTGCCAGCCTGAGTAGCCCCACTGGTATCAGTGGGCAAGGCTGGCACAGTGCCCTGCCGCGGGGGCGCAGCCCTGGTCCTCCGACCCGATGGCTGTCCCCCGTCCTGTGCAGGGCCAGTAAAAGTCCTCCCCTTTGGCCGCGGCTTCATCGCCGGTGCCTCCCGTTTGGGAGGCATGTATGTAAAGAAAAAATAGGATCCCTTTCAAGGGATCAAAAATCCTAGCGCCAAAGCACGCAGTAGCCAAGCGAACCAAGGCTCTGCGTGCGCGAATCCTCCTTTCCCAGCCGGGAAAGGCTCAGGGCTAAACAGCCGAAGACTGGGAAACAAACAGCAACGGAGAAAACTTCTCCTCTCCGTCGCTATTTCTAAAATGGCAGCTCGTCTGCCTCGTGGCCACCCCTTTTATAGAGGGGTGGCCACGCCCCCTAACTCACCCGGATGTCTGAGTCCGGGTGGGGTGGGGCCGCAAAGAGCGCGGCGGCCATTTTGGAGCCGCGGTTTCATTTTGCCTCTTTATAAATCTATGGTGAGGCCCTATCTGGAATACTGTGTACAGTTCTGGTCGCCATACCTCCAGAAGGATATTGTGGAGCTGGAAAAAGTGCAGAGGAGGGCAACCAGAACGATTAGGGGACTGGAACACCTTCCTTACCATCTGAGGCTGCAACGGTTGGGCCTCTTCACTCTTGAACGATAGCGTCTAAGAGGTGACCTGATTGAAGTTTATAAAATCATGCACGGTGTGGACAAAGTAGATAAGGAAAAACTGTTTTTATTATTGCACAACACTAGAACTAGGAGGCACTCCATGAAACTTTTGGGTACTAGCTCTCAAACAAATAAGAGGAAGTACTTTTTCACCTAGAGGATCACTGGTCTATGGAACTCCCTGCCAGAAGAAGTGGTGACAGCTGTCAGTCTTGACAGCTTTATGAATGGATTAGACAAGTTCATGGAGGACAAGGGTATCAATGGCTATAATTATGGATACCTAAGGACAACCTCCGGGTTGGAGAGATAGGCAGGATATCTCTCAATGCCATTTCCAGGGAATCCTAAGCAGGTGAAGGCATCTGCTTGGGAATACCCTGAAGCAAATGATGAGCCACTGTGTGAGACAGACTGCTGGACTAGATGGGCTGTGGCTTGTTCCAGCAAGGCTGTTCTTATGTTCTTATCATCTTTGTTATCTTCTCAGAAGAGAAGTATAGTAGTGACTTACACTCTAAAGAGAAGAAGGATACAGTACTTTGAAAGATGGTATTTCATTACCAAAACAAATTTTAAAAATGAAGTTTTTAACTCTTTTCCTTTTCCTTAATTTTTGAAAAGAAGTACAAAATGTAATGAAATATAATGTGCTGTGGGGGCAAAACCTTCCAGAAAGTGTAGCAGTGTTTCCCAATCTTTGTTTTTTAGACTTCAATTCCCAGGAGCCTAAATCAATTCTCCAAAGCACTTATCATCTGGGCATTGAAGTCTTCCAATGTTCTGGGGAACAAAGTTTGGGAAATGCTGGATTAGAGTGTGTCTTTTCATTTTGCCATAAAACTAGATCATTTATCTCAGACGATTCTAAACTGGAAGGATGCTCACAACTTTGTTATCTTTTTTTCTTTTTAACTTGTTGCTTGACATAAGTGCCCGTGTGCATTTGTGTATGTGCATTCATGCATTATGTGTGTGTTTTCCCTCAAGAAAGTATTATTGTCATTATAATTAAGGCCACCGATAAAATTCTGGAACTGGTTATTGGTGTGTAACACAAATCTGCCAAATAATTTGGCACCATTTTCTGTCATTGGCAGCTTCCACTGAAGAGACGCCCACCCCTGAAATGGGGTTGTTGAGAGCAGCTTCTCAGTATGCTGAAATTTGGCAGAACTGATGGAACTTAAAGCTTTTACTGTGGTAACACTCACACACATGATCTGTATCTGGTGACGTACAGTAAATTTGGCTGATTGTTTAGGGACAATTTCTTTCCCAGACATAATAAAATAAATGAATTCAGTGTCAATGAAACAAGGATGGTCTTTCACCCTTAACTTTGAATTTTTGTTCCTTTGTACCTGTCATAACCTTAACATGGGGGAGGGGAGAGTTGTGCTTAGTTGTAAATCTAATGACTGCTGATGAAGCAAGGATAAAAATTATAGCTCAATCAAGGGGTATGTGAAGGAAAATGGATTTTACAAGTGCACACTTTTAAGCAAAGGAGCCAGTCTGAAACATAAATAAAGAAAGCCCAGGAGACTCTGCCTCTGGCATTAAAAATCTTGTTAAGAGACCCATTACAGAGCACATTTAGGAGACACTGAAGAAAAATTTTATGGTGTGGTAGTGCTTCTGCACAACTCCCATTCATTTCAGTGGATCCTAAACAGGAAACCTACCCAAGGATGTGAGGCCATTCGCTGATATTCATTGAAGGATAAGCACAACACTTCCATAACTTTATTTAGTAGTGTTAGTGCTAATGGGATAGTATATAAAAGATTTTTTTAAAAAAAATGATGAGAAGAAAACAAATGGGAACCAAAAAGGAATGTGGCAATACTGTCCAGAATCAATTAGAATACTGTATAACAGGATCCTCTCCTATTCAATGTCTATATAATTCTATGTGTTTTCAAAATGAATGGTGTATGAATTCTAAATGCTCTTTTATTGTGGATTCAGATGTAAAGCATCTTTTGAATGTGCATGTGTGTGTGATGGAAATATTTTCCTTTTCTAAAAGCAAATTTGTGAATGGGTGGGAGATTTGAAATGCAAATATATATTTCATCTTTCAAAGGTGATGATTTCATCCTTTTTTGTCTAGACTGCTAACTCTAACCCTAACAAGTGGAGGCATGGGGGTAAGGGATGGATATTCTCATAGCACCAAGTCTGAAAGGAATAATTCTAGTCTGGCATCAGTTTTGACTGTGTTGTAGCACACTGCAAAAAGAGAGCAAAATATTGCTACCAAAGAAAAGCCATGGGTTTCCATTCAGTTGAAGTAGCATGGCAGAAAGGGTATCTATTTATTTGTAACTTGATAGAAAATGATACCAAATGTTGTAAAGCTATGAACAAGCTTGGCTTTTTTGTTAATTCCATTTCTCAATGTAAAATTCATGTCAGTAATTTTTCCCATTCTCGTTTTTCTTGTCATTTCTAGAGAAAAGGAAATTTATTCACCTCTTCATATTAGGTACATTAAGGGCACAGTATGTATTAAATATATGTTCAGATGTAACTACAGCTGTTAGTGAATACATATTTCTGGAGAAAGCTTGCATGGAAAATAATGAAGCAGAGTAGAGTTTGGCGACAATAAAATGATGTGCCCACCAAGAAATTAACCACCCCCATCAAATGGAAGCGATTTTGCCATTAAAAAACAACAACCACTTTCATTTGAATTTGAGGAAATTGCTAATCTGTCTCATTAATACAAACAGCAGACCAATTTAGAGTAGACTGCAGTAAAGAATATTGGTGCTTTGTGGCTTTTGTCATGCAGGTATTAATAGAAGGTTAGGACTTAGCAAGGCTTTAAATTGAAAAATAAATACATTCACCTTTTCAAAAACAACAGGCTACACAAAACACAGCAGTATAATAAAAAGGCAGTTCCACTCACACATGTAATCCACATGCATGCATACACACATAGGCATATACACACAGGTTCTTTGGCTGGCAAAGGCACATTGCTAAGGTTAGTTAAAACACAGTTCCATATGATCTAAGCTATTGTCAAAAGGTACCATTATACTTTAGCCAAGCCGTGTTAGCTGGCATGCTTTCACAAGAGAGCCCACTGTCTCTTTGCTCTTTTCTGCTTGTGCTGTTCCCCTAAATCTGGGCAAGAAAAAAACAAGGTGGATGTGTTCCATCCGTGGTGATTTCTTTCTTTCTTACTTACAAAAGGAACACTTTTGCAGAAACACATACATCATGCCACAACCATGCTTTGAATTCCCTTTTTCTCTTCCCCCCACCCCGCCCACAAAGCTGGAGAAAAACCTATATTGTACAAGAATGCACACAGCTATGAAGTTCCCCTCCTGCTAACAGCTATCTGCCTGGCACAGGCCTGCTAGATCTCAGCTGGGACTCTGCTAAGGATCTCGCTTTCATGGGCAAACATAGCTTCACCTGCCCTCCAAATCCCTCTTCCCTCCTTCTCTTTCCAGCCCTCCCAGCTGAGCTATGTTAATCAGGTGGGGGACACAAGGTAACATTGAAGTAATTCAGCCAATTAGGCCCTGAATTGTTTGCATCCAACAGCATTTTGTATTTCTGCAAATGTGTGAAATGCAAAATGTGCCCTGCAGCAAAAACGACAGCAGCCATGTACTGGCGGCATGTCAACAGATCCTCGGAATGGCTGACGGCTGATACTGATGCATACATATGTTTGAGAGAGTGTGGACTTTTTAATGTGCACGCTTCTCTACCGAGAGAAGTCAGAGCTGGGGGTCTTGGTGGCAGATGGGCAAGGGTAACAGAGATTGGCTAATCCCAAATCTGCATTCTCTTCTTCACGTAGCAACTGGGGAAAGATGGAGCCAGCTGTCAAATGGAAGACTTTCATGGTCCCTTGCACACAACAGCTGCACAGGGCCTGCCTGCTTGGTTCTAAATTATTAAACATCTTTTTAGTTTGTTCCAGCTGCAGGCATCAGTGTGTTTATGCAGCCTTTGTGCATTTTACATATGATTCCTTCTCCCCTCCTCTCATCAAAATGCTGTTTGTAAAAGTCATTATCCCATCTGTGCCCCACTTTGGCCAAACAGCCAAAGACAAAATTCGACACTATTCTCCTTCCAGGACAATTTGGAAGCAAAAGATGATTGCAGTGACTTGAGACTTTGGTGGAGGGGAGGAGGGAGGTTGGTACTTATCCCCCACCTTTTCCCCTCCTTGCTTTCCACTTTTCCACCTGTAAGTGGTGGTGTCATCTTTGCAGCTTAAGGGTACAGACATGTAATAAAAATCTTTGCAAGTAAGATTTTTATCCCTTCTAGTACAGCTCTAAGAAAAGCAGAGGAGGGAGGTGGGCAAGGGGGTGGATCTCCCTTCGTCTATCTGTCTGGAAGGATTCTGCAAGCATCCCCCTACATTTCTTCTCCTGAGTACTTCCATTTGGGGGGGGGGCAGTGGAGAGCCCTGCTTTAAATAATCTCTCACTGCCAGCTACCTTCCCTGAAGATTTAAACAACAATAATACTGTTATTATTTTCACTCAACATGAATATTAACAGGCTAGGGAGAAGCCTAGCCTGTTTGAACGGGATAGTTTTGTGTGAAAGCCAGTGACTCCTAACTCTTGGACTAACAGCTAAAATATATCGGTGAGGTAATAATGTAATAAACATGCTACGGGCAGTAGAAAAACATGACCTGACATATTAATTATATTACAGAACAACAACAACAAATTTTAACATATGAAATGGCTGCTTCCTGAAAGATATTCTGGACCGAGCCAGATTCAAATGGCAAATGGGTTTCATTCCCTCTTGCAAATGAACCAATATCTCTGAGCTGGATTGCTTTCCATGAGCATTAACATTATCATTTTAAAAATAAATATATCAGTGGCTGTATGCCTTAAAACCAAGCAAGCTGCATCAGATGGACTGGTGCCTTTTGCATTTGTCATCTTTTCCTCTTTCACCTATGAATTATGCCATCCCTGCTGGATGGTGTCCAGGACTTTTCTTTGGCTAGAAAAGACACGTAAGGCATTTCTGGTATGGCAGAGCTTATGCCAGTGCTTGGCTGAATGGTTTGGCCAGCTAAATCATAGTTCTAATGCCCAGGAATTAAAATGAATCCCCCCTGTAAATAAAGTGACATCTACAGCAACAGTAAATTGGGGCCACGTCCATCCAAAATTGCCCAACAGCAGTGATGGTGAACCTTGGCACTCCAGCTGTTCTTGGACTTCAATTCCTAGAAGCCCAAGTCTCTGAATCCACACGAATGGGTTTACTGTGCATACATGCAGTAAATCCATTCGTGTGGATTCACAGGGACTTGGGATTCTGGGAATTGAAGTCCAAGAACAGCTGGAGTGCCAAGGTTCACCATCACTGCCATACAGGTAGCCTGGTGATTCACCCCCTCCCCCATTTTCAGTCTGAAAGCTGTTCTCACCTTCTCATATACTTCATTCAGAAACATCTGACCTGTGGTATATTTAATATACAGTATTTTTAAAAATCCAAAGTGCAATGTGGCTGCCAGACACCAAATCATTAAATCACATATTTAATATTGCAGTCCAAAACCACAGCCTGCATTGTTGTTTTGAGGGACCAAAATCACACATCACACACATTAATATCCACCCTGCACAGTTTCCAATGCTTTCAACTAAGTTGTCTGTGTGCATCAAGGAGGGTATGCAGGTGGATCACAGATATCAGCCGCATTGTATTCTGATGCCTCTGGCATTAAATCCATGGAGTTTGGTTTTGATGAAATATATGGCAAATATCAAGAGAGGATATCTGCAGGTAGAATAAAAATGGTAATCCAACTTGTCATGTTTATTATTCCAAAGTGTCTCAAAATCCAGTGGCCTGGGTCCCAGTGGCTAGAAATTTCACAATTTCCTACAATAATAAGTAACTGGCCTATATCAGGAGTTCTCAGCCTTTTTAAGCCGGAGGCTGGTTCACACTCACTTAGACAGTTTTGGGAGCTGGATGGCCATTTTGCCCTTCCTCCACCACATGGCACTTCCTAGTGTGGTGGAGGCAGTGGGGGGCCACATGAAATGGTGTTGCAGGCCGCATCTGGCCTGCAGGCCACAGGTTGAGAATCCCTGGCCTATAATAAGATTACAAGTAAAGGGATATTGTGAAAATGATCAGCAAAACCCAGAAAACAGCTTTTATGTAACCAATAGGTTCCATTTACCTAATTGTCCAGGTGTCCATTTACCTAAAAGTCAAGGTGTCAGACTAAAATGACCTGAAGTGTAACATTTTCAAGTATTTTAAACAATGAACAGAAATACTGTCTAGTCTGGAAACAGAAAAAAAGGCATGTAAATAATTGTGTTTTGTGTTTGTAATGCTACAGGATGTTTTTTTAAAAAATATTGCTGTATTTTGGATGGAACTCAAATTTACGTCATCTTGGCAAGTTTCATGCATTTTCTATAATTATGGTTGCCATATTCTAAGGACTCTGAATTTAACCTCCTGTTTCTTTTGGATTACAATATAGCTGTGACATTGGTATAACAACCAAAATGTTGGGTGGAGGGACAAACTGCCATCTGTGTACTCCTTCCTGTGCTGGAACATCCACATAACCTTACACCTGAAACTAGTTGTAGATTCGCCAGACAACAGGAGCCAGCAGTTATAAACTTCCATTTTAAATGGTCTGAATTAGTATATGCTGCAGACGGAATTGCTGCCCTTTAGAAAAGAACTGAAAACCTGGCTGACGGGGCAGGTGTTAGGCGCCGATGGAGGGGTGACCCCTACCTGCTAGCTTGTTTAAACAATTGAGACTCTCTCTCTCTCTCTCTCTCTCTCTTTTTATGAATGTGGGTGGGGTGGGTAAATTAACTGGAATTTTTAATGGGGTTTATGTGTTTTTAGTTAGCTTTAATGTTGTCTATTGCTGTAAGCCACCCAAAGTCATTGTCAAGTTGGGCGGCAATAGAAGTACGAAAAGTAAGTAAGTAAGTAGGCAAAATAAGAAAATAAAATGGTCACATTTTAATTATTTGCATTAAGTTTCCTAGAGTTGGTCTAGCTTAGTGGGTTAGAACATCTCCCAGTTTGGGGTTTGAATCCCAGCGTGCCTCTTTGAAAATTGACCAGAGGAGATCACCTGGAATGTGTGTGGGCAAGGAAGGGCTAACCAGCCACACATTCCCAGAATGCCACCAGAATAGAGATGAATGTGCCAATTCTGAGTACTTTATGTGAGGGAGGCTCTCTAGAATTTACTTGATAGCCCATAATTACTATTAGGTTTCCTGAACAAAATTCTAGATCCAATTCACACATCTTCAGTTTGTCACAGTTACTGAAAGTGACATCCAAGAGCAACCTTAATTTTTGTAGGACATTGTGGGAAATTTAAAATGGGGACTCACTTATGAGGTGTCACTGCTGTCAGTCTCTATCGCTGTATTAGGGTCCCTGCAGCTAACAAAAATGACAGGTACTGTCACTGTCTGTATCATGAGATATAAATGGAATCTAGGTTGACCCACCACCACCCCAAGCCTCCTCCCACATACTATGTATTTGAGTTCCCCATATTTTGAAAATGGCAGGGGTCAACACACTCAAAGTGGAATGGATGGATCTAAATTTTCATGATCAAGGGATCTTCCCTGCCAGGTACCACATAAATGACCGCTTTCTAGCTGACAGGCTGTTATAGAATATAATATAATAGAAGTGGTATTAGGCACCCTAATCACTTCCAGCAACTTAGAGAATGAATCCACAACCAACAAAAATATGGCACCCCTAAATGGACCTGCAAAATCTATGTGCTTTCCATTCACAAAGATTTCAAGGAGGGGCTTGTGGTCAGTTACAATGGTAAAAGGTCTTCCGTAAAGGTAATCGTGGATTTTCTTAGTGCCAGCCACGATTGCCAATGCCTCCCTGTCTGTCTGAGTGTACTTTTTCTCAGGCTTTGAGAGTGAATGGGAATAGAATGCTATGGGGGCTTCCCTCCTGTCATTTAGTACATGGCATAACACAGCTCCCACCCCCACAAGGGATGCATCACACACAAGTACAACTTCCTTGTTAGGATCAAAATGAGTTAATACAGAATCCGAAGATAGAAGCCTTTTAAGTTCTAGGAATGCTTTCTCCTGGCAATGGCCTCAGTGCCAAACAGTATCTTTCTTAAGAAGCCGATGTAATGGTTTGGCAACTGAGGCTTTGTGATGGAGGAAAGTGTGATAGAAGTTTAACAATCCTAGAAATGATTGCAATTCGGCTTTACATTTTGGCCTGGGTGCATTTTGCACGGCTGCCACCTTGGAGTCGGAGGGCATGATACCTTGGGGTATAATTCGGTACCCCAGGAACTCCACTTCCTGTGCCAAAAACACACACTTGTCTCTTCTGAGATGTAGACTGGCCCTCTCGAAACGTGAGAGGACTCGATCGAGCCTGGCCGTTAGTTCGATGGTGTCCTTAGCGGTGATCAGGACATCATCAAAATATGGCAGGATACTGGGCAAACCATTTAAAATACGTTCTACAAGAGATTGAAATATTCCGGGGCCGCATTCACCCCAAATTGTAGTCTAGTTACCTTAAATGCCCCCCTATGTGTTACTATGGTCTGGGCTATGGCAGCAGCAGGAGACACAGTCAATTGTTGGTAAGCCTGGGCAAGGTCAAGTTTTGCGAAGCAATTTCCTCCATGCAAGGAGGCAAGAAGGTGGCTTACCATGGGCACAGGATATGTGTTCGGGTGAATAGCTTTATTGATGGTACACTTGTAGTCAGCGCATATCCTGACCTCCCCATTACTTTTCAAAGCAGTCACTATTGGTGTCCCCCACTCTGCAGAGTCTACTGGCACTAGGATGCCCTGCCCCACCAGTTTGTCCAGTTCGGCTTCTATCTTCTCCTTTAAAGCAAAGGTTACCTGGCGTGGCTTCATCCGGATGGGCCAAATGGTTGGGTCAAGCTCAAAGTCCACAGGGGGTCCTTTGTATAACCCTAAACCCTTTTTGAACACCTCAGGATGTGCAGCACAAACATCCCGGATTGGGTCAGCATCTATTGCGTGAATGCCAGAAAACCGGATTCCCAGGGGCCTAAACCATTGGTTCCCAATAAGACAGTTAGTGCCCTGCTTAACTACAACCAATGGCAAGGAGGTGTGAATGTTTTTGAATTAGACCAAGAAATTTCCCACCCCCCGGACCGGAATCTGGCAACCTTGCACATCCTGGAGGGAAGTTTTAAAAGATTTGAGCTTGGGGCCGAGAGGCAGGGGGAATTCTCAAAAACTCCCGCTGTGGGATTATGGAAAAGGTAGTCCCTTATTCCACCTCCATCTTGAAGGGGACGTCCTGCAGGCTCAGGTCTGCGAAGAAATGCTCACTGACGATGGCCACTTGGCACGGCTCAGGTTTTGGTAACACTTTGGTGATGGACGTTTTGTGGTGATGACTCTTCTTGGACACAGGTGCTGGAGTTCTTTGCTTTCGCTGTCAGCATACTTTAGCAATGTGCCCTTGTCGCCCGCAGTTGTGGCATTCTGCGGTGCAGAAGGGGCACTTCCTGCAGTCATGCCAGGCTCCACAGCCATCACACTTGCAAAGGAATTTCTTCTCTCAATCATCACAGTGCTCTTGGTGCTTTCGTCGGACCACTCGGATGTCTCCCTCTGCGTCGCTGGACTCTGATGAAGAGGTGGAACCAGGCGATGCTGAGGAGGATGAAGATGAATTTTGCTGAGCTTGCACAGCTGAGTCCGTGGCACTGGTGGTGGAGTGGCCTCAGACGCTACCACCTCTTTTAGGACAGCCTTGAAAGTTAGCGTCTTCCTGATCATGAGCCGACATTGAGCATCTTCGTCCCTCATGCCGGCCAGCAGATAAGAACGTAAGAACAGCCTTGCTGGAACAGGCCACAGCCCATCCAGTCCAGCATTCTGTCTCACACAGTGGCTCACCATTTCCTTCAGGGTATTCCCAAGCAGATGCCTGCTTAGGATTCCCTGGAAATGATATTGAGAGATATCCTGCCTATCTCTCCAACCCGGAGGTTGTCCTTAAGTATCCATAATTATAGCCATTGATACTCTTGTCCTCCATGAACTTGTCTAATCCTTTCTTAAAGCTGTCAAGACTGACAGCTGTCACCACTTCTTCTGGCAGGGAGTTCCATAGACCAGTACTCCTCTGGGTGAAAAAGTACTTTCTCTTATTTGTTTGAGAACTAGTACCCAAAAGTTTCATGGAGTGTCCCCTAGTTCTAGTGTTATGCGATAGGGAAAACGGTTTTTCCTTATCTACTTTGTCCACACCGTGCATGATTTTATAAACTTCAATCAGGTCACCTCTTAGACGTCGTCGTTCAAGAGTGAAGAGGCCCAACTGTTGCAGCCTCAGATGGTAAGGAAGGTGTTCCAGTCCCCTAATCATTCTGGTTGCCCTCCTCTGCACTTTTTCCAGCTCCATAATATCCTTCTGGAGGTATGGCGACCAGAACTGTACACAGTATTCCAGATGGGGCCTCACCATAGATTTATAAAGAGGCAAAATGACACTTGCTGACTTATTTTCTATACCCTTCCTAATGATCGCTAGCATTGAGTTTGCTTTTTTCACTGCTGAGGCACACTGGGTTGACACCTTCATTGAGTTGTCCACCAGGACACCAAGGTCCCTTTCCTGGTTTGTCGCAGAGAGTTCAGACCCCATCAGTTTATAAATGTAATTAGGGTTCTTTGCCCCAACATGCATCACTCTGCACTTACTAATGTTGAAACTCATTTGCCACTGTTTTGCCCACTCCCCCAGTGTCGAGAGATCCCTCTGGAGCTCCTCACAATCTCTCACAGTTTTCACTACCCTGTATAATTTAGTGTCGTCAGCAAATTTGGCTACCTTGCTTTTTACTCCTACCTCTAGATCATTTATGAAGAGGTTTAAAAGCAGGGGTCCCAGTACTGAACCTTGGGGGTCCCCACTCTTTACTTCCCTCCACTTGGAGAAGTGTCCATTTAGTGCTACCCTCTGTTTCCTGTCCCTTAGCCAGTTGTCCAGGACAACACTTTATTCCATGACTGGTAAGTTTATTCAAGAGCCTTTGGTGTGGGACCTTGTCAAAAGCCTTCTGAAAGCCCAGATAAACAATGTCAACTGGATCCCCCTTATCCACATGCTTGTTGACACTCTCAAAAAATTCCAACATATTAGTGAGGCATGATTTGCCCTTGCAAAAGCCATGTTGGCTCTCCTTTAGCAGCGCCTTCTCTTCTATGTGCCTATTAATTCTATCTTTTAGGATGGTTTCCATCACTTTACCTGGGACACATGTCAAACTGACAGGTCGGTAATTCCCTGGATCACCCCTGGATCCTTTTTTGAAAATTGGTGTTACATTCGCTACCTTCCAGTCATCAGGCACGAAGCCTGATTTGAGGGAAAGATAATATATTTTGGCTAGGAGATCAGCAATTTCATCTTTAAGTTCCCTGAGAACTCGTGGATGGATGCCATCTGGTCCTGGTGATTTGTTAGTGTTTAGTTTAACAAGACATGCAAGGACCTCCTCCCTGGTTATTTCTATCTGGCTTAATTCTTTGGTTTCCCTCCCTACGAAGATAGGCTCTGTTTTGGGCATGTGGCCTCTGTCTTCTTCAGTGAATACTGAAGCAAAGAATTCATTGAGTCTCTCTGCAATCTCTGTTTCCTCTTTAATAACCCCTTGCCTTCCATTGTCATCTAATGGTCCAATGGCCATCCTAGTTGGGTTCTTACTTCTAATGTACTTAAAGAAGTCTTTGTTATTTCTCTGAGTATTTTTAGCTATACGCTCCTCAAAGTCTTGCTTTGCTTTCCTGATTGTTGCCTTGCATTTGTTCTGCCAGAATTTATGTTTTTGCCTGCTGTCCTCATTCGGACAAGCCTTCCATCTTCTAAATGAGCTTCTCTTGCTCTTGATCACTTCCCGAACAGCTCCTGTAAGCCACATTGGAGTCCTCTTGGATCTGGCAGTGCCCTTTTTCCTTTTGGGTATGCATTCCAATTGAGCCTCTGTTATTGTTTTTGTAAACAGCCTCCATGCCTCTTGGAGTGTTTGGACTCTCTCAATTTTCCCTTTCAGCTTCTTTTTTACTAGTTTCCTCAACTTTGGGAAATTTCCTTTTTGAAAATTTAAGGTCTCTGTGTTAGATTTTATCGGTGACTTGCGGTCTATGATCAAGTTAAACATAATTGAGTTGTGGTCACTGTTCCCTATTGGATCAGTCACATTAACATCTTGCACCAGATCCTGAGTATTACTCAGGATCAAGTCAAGGATTCTTGTACCTCTAGTTGGGTCTTCAACCATCTGTCCCAGGGAACAATCATTTAGCATATCTAGGAACTTTATCTCTTTATCATGTGCTGAACAACTGTTCACCCAGTCTATGTGAGGGTAATTGAAGTCCCCCATTATAACCAGGTTTCCCTTCTTGGATGCCTCCTTTACAACATTCTCCAACTGCCAGTCTCCCTCAAGAGTTTGGGTCGGAGGCCGATAGTATATGCCTACTGTTAGACCATCCTTGTGGCCTGGTACTCTTACCCACAGAGCTTCTAATGGTGACTCCAAATCACCTAGATATTCCAATTCATACGATTTTATCACTTCTTTGACATACAAGGCCACACCACCTCCCATTTGCCCCTTCCTATCCTTCCTGTACAGTTTGTAGCCTGGGATAACTGTATCCCATTGGTTATCATCCGTCCACCAGGTTTCAGTGATACTAATAATATCAATATTCTTATCTATTGCTAAGTATTCCAGCTCCCCTATTTTGTTCCGGAGGCTTCTGGCATTTGTATACAAGCATTTATATATGCTTTTCTGACACAGTCTTTTGTGTCCAGTTGCATTGTTAGACTGCCTCTTGCATCCTTCTGCTAGAATGCTAGTGACTAGCTCCTCGCTCTGCTCAGTAAATTTTGCATCCTCCTCACTATTCAAGTACACACTTTTCCGAACCGGATGCTGCCCAGCTCCTGTCGGCTTTCCCCCAGTTATCAGTTTAAAAG
The DNA here is from genome assembly GCA_035047345.1 of Bradypodion ventrale. NCBI lineage: Eukaryota > Metazoa > Chordata > Lepidosauria > Squamata > Chamaeleonidae > Bradypodion > Bradypodion ventrale. The sequence goes on along the minus strand of JAWDJE010000003.1, from coordinate 105,353,502 downwards.
CTGCTCTGCAGCCTTTTTGATGTTGAGTGCCAGCAATCTGGTCCCATCATGGTTCAAATGCAACCCATCCCTCCTGAACAGATTTGGCTTGTCCCAAAATGTTCTCCAGTTCCTGACAAATCTGAAACCCTCCTCTCGACACCACCGCCTCATCCACACATTGAGGCTTCTGAGCTCTGCCCGCCTGGTAGGTCCTGCGCGAGGGACAGGCAGCACTTCTGAAAATGCTACCTTGGAAGTCCAGGACTTCAATCTTCTTCCTAACAACCTGAATTTGGCTTCCAGGACAGACCGCTTGGCCTTCCCAACATCATTGGTACCAACGTGTACCATGACAACTGGCTCGTTCCCAGTTCTCTCTAACAATCTATCTAGATTTCTTGTGATGTCTACAACTTTTGCACCTGGCAGGCAAGTCACCATACGGTTATCATGTGCATCACAAATCCATTTCTCTGTATTTCTAATTATTGAATCGCCTAGTACAAGGAGCCTCTCTCCTGCAATCTGTTCATCTATATGCACCTCATCAACCATATTAAGGGAGAGAAACTCAGTTTGTTCCTGTTGTTTATCTTCCTGGATCTCATCAAGTGTGATGAAGGAGAGATCATCAGGTGGAACCAGTTGTTCCTCTGTGTGTTCCTCATCAGGTGTGATGAGGGAAAGAGCCTCAGATTTATTCTGTAATTTCAGACTCTCAGAGTGATCCCCTACTCTTTTCCTCCTTTGAGTCACATTCCTCCAAACATCTCCCTCCTGAGTTAGTGAAGGGCCTTCTCCCTCAGAACTGTGCCCTGTCTCTACTTTGTCCAGCATAGTCTGTTCCGCTCTGTCCAAGAACAGCTCAAGCTCCTTAATTTGTTGATGGTTAGATATGTGGGCCTCTAGCTGCTGGACCTTCTCTTCTAGTAGTGCAACCAGCTTGCACTTGCTGCAAGTGTAGTTCTCCATATGCTTTGGCAAGAACACAAACATGGCACAAGTATTGCAGGTAACTACAACTGTTCCCTCAGAATCCATTTTAACAAGTGCAGTATTCAGGGCCTCAAAAATGTACACGTTTACTACCTTTCTACCTAGTAAGACTATATTCTTCCTTTTTTACTAGTATGAAATCTCACGCGCCGTTAGGCGCACGGGCCTCTAAAGCAGCTCTACTCCAACTGCAAAACTTACCAGTGCTCACTTCCTTTGTTTGGCTCTCCTCAGCAGCAGCTCTGCTTAAGAGCACATGCAGAGTCAAAAGGGCTGACCCTGAAAGAGCTTAGAGCTTTTAAAGGCTAGTGTGGCTCTGCCCCTATGAGTCACAGTTCAGGGAAGGGCCTGGTGTGGCTCTGCCCCCCTGCTTCTGGAAGCTTCAAACTGCTTCCTCTGTTTGAACAGAGGTGGCTCTCAGCAGTTTAAATTATCAATTTAAATTAGTGGAGGCCTCTAAAGCAGCTCTACTCCAACTGCAAAACTTACCAGTGCTCACTTCCTTTGTTTGGCTCTCCTCAGCAGCAGCTCTGCTTAAGAGCACATGCAGAGTCAAAAGTGCTTCTTGGTCCTGGAGTGCTTCTTTGATGTTGTCCCACTTGCACGGGACAGCAGCAATGCCCAGAGTGGCGACGTAGTCTGCAATGGACTCCCCAGGTTGTTGCTTCTTTGTGTGGAAGGCCACCCTGGCCAGGAAGATCAAGACCCCTGGCTGCAGGTGTTTCCTCAGTGTGGACATGATTTCTGCAAGTGGCACCACATCCACGTCCCTTGGGAGAACGAGGTGGGTTGCCAGCTCAAGCATCTCAGAACCGCACTGAGCGAGGAAACAGGAGCACTTCTGGTCTTTGTTGGTGATCTTCTGCGAGGCCATTGTGTGGCGGAATCGGCATTCGTATGTTGCCCATTTCTCTGGATGTGCTGGGTCAAATGGGCCGATGTTGCTGCGCCGATGTTGCTGCCATGTGGGGATGCCATCCCACCTTCATTGCCAGTTTCGTGTTCAGGGAATGATGAAGCAGACAACTGAAGTAGTGAAATTCAGCTCTTTATTAGTGGGGTTTGAACAAAGTTTGGATGGGGAAAAATCTGACTTATATACACTATAAACAGTAACAGTAACAATATACAACAAGCGCATTGGCTAACAGAGTGTGCACATTTTTGATCCACTTATTTGCATAATAATAGATACATGAGAAAAGATACATTTTGCTCCTATAAACAGTAACAGTAACAATAATACAACAAGCCCATTGGCTAACAGAGTGTGCACATTTTCGATCCACTTATTTGCATAAGAATAGATACATGAGAAAAGATACATTCTGCTCCTGTCAGAAAACACAGTTAACATACATAACAAGTGTAGAAAAGGCCCCCAGTCTTGCTGTTCCTTTTTTACCATGTTCTTTCCTTAAGAAACTACCAATTTCTGGGTAGCTCAACACTTTTTCCAGGGAATTTTGCACAGACTCCATTTTACAGAGGTATTCTAGTAATTATGCACCAATTGGAGGGGGAAATGACCATGAAATATTCTGGAGATTTCATAAGATTTTTCATAACAAACAACTCTCACAGGATGAAATCTCAGTGCAAAGAGGAAACAGAGGGGTTTTCCACTCCCCTTTTGGCTTTTCACTGTGAGTGAAAGGCAGCAAGATTCACATCCCTATCCTAATATTCCCTTGCTCCAGTGAGATGTATTTCTGCTTAATTACTGTAATTATTCTAAATGTGCATCTATACATACCAACTAGCACAAGCAATCATTCTCTGAGGTATTTCAAGAAATGCTTTTAATGCTTCAGAGTATAGTACCCTTCTACTTTCCTGCTGCTTTTCATCCAGCATTCTACAGTGTAAAGACTGAATTTTTGCTCCTGATTTTCAGTGTGTGCTATCTCTTAATATTTCTTACTTTGTACGCCATCCATTAAAAAAAAATATTGCATGCCACTCAGAAAATGTGTGTTAGTTGGTGGTTTAAAAAATACAGCAAATCAGTTTTAAAAACCTTTCTCCTCTTTCTTTCTGTTTTGGCTAATGTATAATTGCCATTAAACCATAATGCTTCAATTGTTATGTGAAAACTTAGCACCCTGCCACTAGCAAGGCTCTCTTTCCAATCACCTCATATGTTCAGTTAAACTGACCTGGAGGTGAGAATGAGGTAGTATTATTTCCCCTTAGCTTCAGGTACAGCCAGGTAAGTATCCTGTCTGAACCCCTGAACAGTTGTTGCAAAACAAAGTTGACAGTACTGACTTAGTTGGACCAATGATTTGATTCAGTATAAGGCTTCTTCCCGTGCTCTTAGGTTTTGTTGATGCTTTGTTGTAATTGGTGTTTGTAGACATGCTGACTTTGGTTCCAGACATTTGCACTAGAACAAGGACTCTCAGCCTGCGTCCCATGGAACAAATGCAGCCCACGGTGCCATTTCATGTGCCCCCACCACCGCTTCCACCACACCAGGAAGTGTCATGTGGCGGAGGAATGGCATAATGGCCATCTGGCCCCCGAAGCTGTCTAAGGGAGTGTGACCCGGCCCCCAGCTTTAAAAGGTTGAGAACTCTTGCACTAGAAGTATGTAGATTTGCAGCTAAATCTGACTCAGGCTGTTTCAGCAGGATGAGATACTTCATTGAGGAAAGCCCAGAAGACTCCTAATTGAAAACAAGCTTCTTACACTTCACCATCTTTGTAATTTGTGGTGATGTCTCTGGAATTCATTCCCTATGAGGAACACAGGTAAAAGAGGATTCAGTTTAAGTAACAGGACAAATTGCCTACATTTAAAGCAGCCAGATTTGCACTGGGAAATGCCCTTCACCAAAATCATTAATCAGCTGAAAAAAGCAACATACAAGATTCGCTGGGGAAGGGTGTTCATTTGTGGGTTGTGGTGGACAAGGTAGCCTTCGATATACCTGCCATGATATTCTATTAACCTTTTATTGATTTTTTTTGTTTAGAATTTCTGATAAAACCTGTAACAATGTTCTTAACAAGAAAAATAAAACAATTCATTTTTTCAGAGAGAGAGTTTTGTTATTAATGAAAAATCGAAAATTATTCTGAAGCAGTCCCACTTTATAATGGATTTATATTTCTGCACAAAATAGAATTTTCTTAAACAAACAAAACACGTCTTGAGAGATATCAAAATAATAGCTTTCAGTAAGTGGTTATTTCTTTATTGTTTTCAATACTTTATGCATAATGTGCTAGCAGACATCCTGGTCTATTTTGTAGGTAATGTTCTGATTGGTTTTGAAATATCACTTACAAAGGCATGCTAAGTTCTAAAATGCCCTAATGACATGCTAAGCATTTCCTAAACTGCCCTCACTTTAACTGCAGATGGTAAAAGGTTTCCTTTATTGTCCTCCCCCAGAGGATGTTGGGAAACCAACATTTCTACAAATGTAAATTCTAGCCTCAGCTAATTTTGATGACAGTGACTTCTCTTCTTTATGAGGTGCATAATGAGTCGGACCACAGTTTTGCCAAAAGCCATGACAAGCTTTAAGCATGGCCTTTGCTGATTTCTGTACCCAAGGTTTACATGCAGACTGCCTCCAGACAAAGTACATGAAGAACCACACTCCGGAATAGACAAATGACTCTTTTGTTTTACATTCTTTTTTTTAATTAGCCTCTTTTTTAATGACCTAAGTTAATATGTGTCGAAAGGTGCAAAACACAGCATGACTTCAGTTTTAAAAGAGAGTGTTTGCCTTTAATCTCGTAAGTAAAGCAAGTACCCTCTTTAACGTGCAATTACATTGTGCTTTTTATATTGTGCGTCTCTTGCTGTCTACTGAGCTGGGTAAATGGACAAGAATATAATGATATATGGGGATGGGGGAGCTTGAAACAGCACAGCACATTCTACATGTTTTCCATATTATATTAAACTCTTGTCATAATAAAGCTACAATTCTAAGCACATGTATCAAAGAATGATGCCCGTCAAATTCTTTCAAAGGAGTAGTTTCTATTTTATCAATGATATCTTAATCTGAAGGACCATATTTCTCTGTATGAACCTGTGTAACTCTTATGGACTACTGTATTTGGTTCAGCTCAATTGGCAGGAAAATCCTAGGAAGAGGCTATGATTCAGGATTTTAATTAGAAAGAGCTGGAGAGCTGTTAACTGCTGTTTGCACCTTGCTTTAGTAGGGGCACTGAAAGAGTGAATCTACATAGTGATCTTATGGATTTGTATTTCCATTTTATTTCAAGGTTTCAGAGGCTATATATGTTGAGCCAATTCCTCTATGTTGTGGATATCCTACTTTGCAGGCGCACCCCCCAAAGAAAGACTCAGACACCGGTATTGGATTAAAGGCATCGGGCCACTTTTATTGAATAATGTCCTAGTCCGAATTATCACTTTCAATTGGTGTATCATCCAATTGTAATTCTTTAAGGCAAGCAGGCCGCAGTAACACTGGTAAGGTTCCTCCCAAAATCCCAATGGAAATTGGCTACATGTATCTATTTGTATCAATTTGTTTGTTGACACAAACAAATTGTTGACCGGAGTCAATATACTATCTACTGACCCCATCCTATGACGTGTATCTGTTCAATATCAGGGTGATGCAGGCTGTGCAGCTCCTGCCATCAACCCTTGCATGGTTTGCCCTTGACCGGCCACTCTTATTCCCCTGTACCTATCTACGTGTTGGCCAGTCAATTGCAAACCTGCCGGATACCTATGTGTCATAAATCTGTTACCTTACCAGTACTACCCGCCAAAAGTGACCAAAGTCAACTTACCCCTTATCTCAAACACTAGCGACAGTGTGGGATGGGCAAAAAAGCAAGAACCAGAGAGCCAATTGTAGGTTCAAGCCAAAAATTCCCACCCGGCCCCGAAGCGACCAGAAAAATCACACTGTCCACTAGGGAGGGGGTGGAGGGGAAAACTTCTCCTCTCCGTCGCTTCGACAAAATGGCAGCCGAGCTGCCGCATGGCCACCCCTTTTAAAGAGGATGGCCACGCCCCCTAACTCACCCGGATATCTGAGTCTGGGTGGGGAGGGCCCGCAAAGAGCGCGGCGGCCATTTTGGCGCCGCACTTGCATTGCAGGCGCACCCCCCAAAGAAAGACTCAGACACCAGTATTGGATTAAAGGCATCGGGCCACTTTTATTGAATAATGCCCTAGTCCGAATTATCACTTTCAATTGGAGTATCATCCAATTGTAATTCTTTAAGTCAAGCAGGCCGCAGTAACACTGGTAAGGTTCCTCCCAAAATGCCAATGGAAATTGGCTACATGTATCTATTTGTATCAATTTGTTTGTTGACACAAACAAATTGTTGACCGGAGTCAATATACTATCTACTGACCCCACCCTATGACGTGTATCCGTTCAATATCAGGGTGATGCAGGCTGTGCAGCTCCTGCCATCAACCCTTGCATGGTTCGCCCTTGACCGGCCAATCTTATTCCCCTGTACCTATCTACGTGTTGGCCAGTCAATTGCGAACCTGCCGGATACCTATGTGTCATAAATCTGTTACCATACCAGTGCTACCCACCACACGGGGAGGCGTCCGTGATGACTCACCGCCCCCCCAAGACCATCAGCTCGGTCACCAGGCCTGCTTGCACGTCCTCCAGAAAGAGGTCCAAACCTCTGGCCGACAGATGGACCCCATCTCTTGCATATAGACCATAACCCTGCAAGCCTATCCTAGGATGTTGAATGGCTGTTCCAAAGCCATTGTCAAAAAGGAACCGGGCTACAGCCCTGTTCAGTGACCGTCGAGCACGATCCAAACCACGGAGGTCTATGCCTCCCTTGTAACGGTGTCTCGGCATGATGTCAGACCATAGCAGCCGCGTATACGGCCATAAGTGATGTAAAAAGGCCAGGTTACTGCACACCGACATTTTTAAAGAGAGGCCAGTGATCTGTCCGAGATCATTGCCGCCGAGGTGCAGAATCAAGACATCAGGCGGTCCAGCATCCCTGATGGACATCAGGAATGGCAACAGTTCCTGCCATCTCATGCCGCGCTTACCGTACCAATGTATACGTGCGGCTGCACGTAGCCTGAGATGGGGTCCCCAGTCTGTCGCCGCAGCATACTGCGCTGCCCAGTGCACAAAACTGTGGCCCACCAGCCATACTGCCACCGGTGTGCGTAAACACACAGGGTCTGTAAAAGAAGGAAAGAAGGGGAATTAATGACATAACTAGTACTCATGCAGTAAGGGGGCGTACATATAAAGAAAAACACGCAGACCCCCATCTGCCCATGTGACATATATCAGCATCAGAGTACCCAAACGCAGCCGCAGTTGAAGCGGCGCCTATCCTAAATGTGTTGGTGCTGTAACGAGCACCAGGGAGGCCAACACTGTGAAGTGCCATACCGGTCACCTTCCAAAACTGGAATTTGGTCAGGGGAGACACATCCTGGTGGCAGAAAAACGGGCCAGGGTGCGTGCCACGCACTGCCAAAAACTCATGTAGGGCACCAACCGGACAGATGTCAGCAATTGTACAGCGTAGCAGTCTGACACCACTGCCTACTCCGTGCTGATCGGCCTTTGAGGAACGAATCCTCAACTGGGCCCACTCCTGGGTAAGAAAGACATCGTCGAGTTCCAGTGCCCTACGAGACATGTCCCCCTTTGACAATGTGACAAGCTCACTGATTCACTGATACAGAGCGCTCCAAAAAAGGCCACGGTGTAGCCACATGAAAGAGAGCCTCCTCATACCTATCGTAACACAAGCTATGCCAAAGCTGAAAGCCTAGTGGCAATGGTGCGAGGGGCTAACCCTAGATCATGGAGGTAAACCATGAACTGCAGAATCTGGTCGACCAGGATCGGCCACACCTCAGGCAACTGCCTTTGCCCGCAAAAATTCCTAAATTGTAGGAGTGCATGTAGGTACGCCTTACGCGTGCGAGGTGCCAAAGACATGCCGATTGCCCGGTTCACCTCTCCTCGCCAACTGTCCAGATCTCGGCCGGGAGTGGAGAGGGCAGTTCCTCTGCTTCTGGTGCCAAGGCTGGAACCGGGGGAATCTGCAGGCAGGATAAAGCATCGGCAATATCATTATCAATGCCTGGTACATGTCTGGCCCTGAAAAGCACATTAAGGCGTAAAGACCTCGAAACAAACTGGCGAACTAATGCCATAACTCTGGGGGATTTAGATGTCTGGGCGTTGACAATGTGCACCACTGCAGCATTGTCACACCAAAAGTGAACTACTGAATTAGCCCACCTATCCCCCCAGAGCATCAGGGCACCCAAAATGGAAAAAAAACCTCCAGAAAAGTAAGATCGTGTAAACGATCTGTGCCTTGCCATGTCTGAGGCCATTGGCCGTAGGACCACCTCCCTTCAAAGTAAATCCCATAACCCAGGGAGCCGGAGGCATCCGACTTACTTGGAAATGCGGGCTAAGCATAAGCTCTGATCTCCAGAAGGAGATGCCATTAAAATCCTGAAGGAATGTGAGCCAGACCATCAGATCCGCCCGTAAACCTTTTGTCAGCCGAACCCTGTGGTGGTGTTTTAAGAGGCCAGCCATGGCGTGGCACAAACACCTGGCAAATGCCCTGCCAGGTGTTACTACCCTACAGGCAAAGTTGAGGTGGCCGTGGAGCACCTGTAACTCTCAGAGAGACACCTTACACCTGGCAAGCATAGCCAGAATGGCATCAGAGATCCGTGTCACCTTTTCCATGGGCAACCCGGATGTCTGGGCAACCATGTCAATCTCAATACCTAAAAAGGTGAGAGTGGTGGCCGGTCCCTCAGTCTTTTCAGGCACCAGAGGCACACCTAGTTCCCGCATAAGCACCTGAAAAGTAGCTAGTAGCCGAGCGCACATGTCCGTGCCCTGTTACCCTCTGAACAAAAAGTCATCGAGGTAGTGGGCTACAGACTGGGACTCTGATCTACGAACAAAAGCCCAGTGAAGGAAGGTGCTAAACTGTTCGAAAGCAGAACATGAGATAGAACAGCCAAAAGGCATGGCCTTATCTACATAAAAACTGCCCCGAAAACGGAAACCTAACAGCTCAAAGTTGTCCGGGTGCACTGGCAACAATCAGAATGCCGATTTGATGTCACACTTTGCCAGTAGCGCCCCTGGGCCACACAGGCGTACCATCTGCAAGGCCTGGTCAAAGGAAGTATACCTGACCGAACAAAGGTCATCAGGTATTGCGTCATTGACCGAAGAACCCGCAGGTTAAGAAAGGTGGTGGATTAACCGAAATTCACCCGGGGACTTCTTAGGGACTAAACCCAAAGGTGACACCTTCAAGTTCGGGAATGGTGGGTCAGCAAATGGCCCAGCAACCCGTAGCGCGGTGACCTCCTTAGCTATAGCTTGGGCAGCGATATCCTCATTACCCCTGAGGGAAATTAAGTTCGGGGCGTCTGGAGGCCCGCGTACCCCCTGAAATGGTATGCGGAAGCCAAATTGAAACCCCTCAAGTAGATACTTGGCATCATCCCGTCTAGGATAAGCGGTAAGCCAATGTTCCAGCACCTGGACATCAATTGGGGAGGGGGCCTTTCTGATTGGTTGCACCGTGAGAGGGAGCTCTGACCACCCCCTGCCCGCCCCTACCTCTGCCTCATGACCCACCAGCCCGTGGGCACACGGAGGCGACATGAGGGCCAGAGCATGAGGGGCACTTGTGCCGGAACTGACACTGACGCTTGTTGCACACTCCGTTGGCAGAGAAGCTGCAACACAGCAGGCGGGCTGGAACCCCCTGCCCCGCCGGTTGGCGGAGAACCTGTGTAGCAACCACCCGCTGCACGGCATGGCCACAATGGTAGCGATCACCCGGCACCGGCCGCGTGGGGGTCATGTACAAGAGCCACAATTGCTGGCAAGGCTCATCCCACCTCATCTCAGGATTTAGGGCCACTCTCATCCTAAACTCCTCGGCATAGGCCAACCATGACAGTCCAGGGAAATCAACCACCACCTGATAAATGTTATCCAGGTATTGCACCATTGGAATGGCCAGGTCAGGGCGAGCCCTCAGGTATACCGCCATATAAATGAGGTAGGCCGGTAACCAATTGGCCCAGGTGTGCAGCGGCTTACGACGACGGGACAACTCCTTGTCCCTATCGTCCTGCCCTTCCCTCTCTTCCTTGGTGGGCTCACGGTTTAGGAGGGAAAAAATATCAACATATTCCCCCCTCCAAATCTTCTCCCTAGTGGCCTGGGAAAGATGGTCACCCAGGGGCTAGGAATAACTGGCCGTAGGTAGGGCCGCAGTTGGGACAGATTGAATCAAGGGTGAACCCCGTGGTCCCTGAATAACCCCTGAAACATTGGGCATATCCCTAGGGGCAGTCACCCCTGTCATAACTGGGGGGTAAGTGGGTAACCAGGAGCTAACAGGACAGTATGGATACAACTGTCCACCCGTGGTAACCTGTTGTGGCTATGGCCACTGCACACCCCCCCCCCCAGTGTGGCTGGGCAGTGTCACTGGTGTACTTAGTTGACCAGGATACTCACCCGGTGCACCCCCGTGAGCCGCCCCCACTGGGGGTTCCGGCCCACGGCGGGCGTTGGAGTTCGCGATGGGAATCGAGCTCTGCATGCTGCTATACCCTTGCCACGCAGGACCAGGCCCCTGCGGCAAGCCCCGCTGCGATGATCTAGCAGGGAGCTGCGAGGCACCAGCTTGGGCTGGCCTGATGGCCTCAAGCAGCTCGACCCTGGCAGCAGCCCGCTGGACAGCAGTGGGCGACGTGCGGGCTGGAAATGCAGGAGGTGCAAACCCACCTTCCGAAGGTGGAGGGGCAGTGCCCATTGATGCCTCGAGCACCAAAATGCGTGCTAGGAGGGCATCAACGGCCTCAGACCCACTGGTATAAGGTGGGCCAGGTGGGCCACCGGGCAACTGCGGAGTTACCAACCCAAGTGTGGATCCTGGGCCCGAATAGGGCCATGCCCAATAATCCGGCCCATGTGGGGCTGGGGGAATGGTGGGGCGTAAACCCGCACCAGGCCCAAGTGAGCCGCACTGCCCCGAGCCGGGCAAAGACCCCATAGGGGTGGTGACCCCCAAGGGGCCGGCCTGTGCTGCCCCTGCTTGGAGCCCGGCGTCGGGCGGGTAGGCAGCAGACTGTCCGCCCACATTGGTGGTAGTGGGTAAACCAGCCCTACCACCAGGGTTCAGGGGCGCCGCCCAAGCCCTCCAGCCCAGGGGCGGCCCCCTAGATGTGGGGGGTGGGGTGGGCAGAGCCCTCCCCCTCGTCCGCGACTTCGGAGCCGCTCTTTCTCGCTTGGGAGCCATGTCTCCCAAGCCGAAGTAAAGGGAGAAAAGGAAAAAGTCCCTTTTAAAAGAGAGCAGGCGAAAGCCGGGGGGAAAAGTGACGGAGAAAACTTCTCCTCTCTGTCGCTTCGACAAAATGGCAGCCGAGCTGCCGCATGGCCACCCCTTTTAAAGAGGGTGGCCATGCCCCCTAACTCACCCGGATGTGGGGGAGGCGCAAAGAACGCGGCGGCCATTTTGGCGCTGCGCTTGCATTGTCTGATAAATGCTTTTTGGACTTTGTTCTCATTTGGGTCCCAAAGAGACATTTGAATTCTTCTGGAATAATAACCGTGTTAGTCTGTGTTTCAGGGATATCAGAAAGCAAAAACAAAAAACAAAAATGCTGCTGCACTTTAAAGACTAACTGCTATATTATTAATCTGAGATGTGATTTATGCCATCTCTTGCCAAAAATGTCCTTCTACATAGGATAAACAGGACAAGAGTTAATGGACATAAATCAGACATCCAGAATGGCAACACAGAGAAACTTGTTTCAAACCATTTCAGTCTACCTGGACACTCTATCTAAGACCTGAAAGTTGCAATTCTGGAACAGAGAAATTACAAGACTAGGATCCAGAGAGAGACAGCAGAAACCAAATACATCCATCTGTTGGACACCCAACAGATTTTTATGTAAATCAAAGCAAACTCATAGGGAAATGAATTTTTATGTAACTTGAAGCAAACCCATAGGAAAAATAATCTTTATGTAACTCGAAGCAAACCCATAGGAAATCATGTAAATCGGGACATAGTTTTAGCACAAAATCATTGTGTAAGTCGAATTTTATGTAACTCGAGGCATATGTAAGTCCGGGTTTTACTGTATTACATGGGGAGGGTTGGTGGAGTGCTTCAACACCTCCGCTCCTGCTCACTACAACCAGAGAGCAAAATTAGCTTACACAAAGGCTTGAGATTCTTTTTGGGATTTGTTAAATAAAATCACATTTCTGTGATGCTGATCATGACCACCTGCTATGCAGGGTGTTAAATAGGCTACCTCATTTTCATATGTCCATATGTAACTTAAGTCTCCTGCTCTTCCTGGCTGTCCTTGAAAGGGCTGCCAAGCAATTGAAAGGCACATATTCCATTAGAATAAGCATTTTTCAGCATAGCCATCATTCCCTGCCCCAAGAGCAACACCATCAAGAAGGGAGGGGGGATATATTTGCAGAGCGGTGTTAAATTCCAGAAAACTTCCTATATTTACCAGAATACTACTATGTATTTTATATTATGTTTATGATGCTGGGAAGCTTCCTCCATTTTTTCTAATTGCTTTGCTTTCAAATTAAGGCAGAAAGGCCTGTAACCTTGCCCTGAACAAGGCACTGTGAATGAGCATCTCCACATGTCTCTTCGCAGAGTGGCAGTTCTGCATCCTAAATCTGTAATGCCTGAGCTATTTTAGCTCTGGGCTTCTCTTTAGAAGGCCCTGCCAATCTGGCAGAATTGTGCCAAATTATGTGTTGATTTTGTAATGCAAACTAATTTCCGCTAGAGAATAGGATGAGACTCCTGAAATAGTTTTCACTTTTGACTACAAATCGGCTGGGAACTGAAACCCTGCAGCCAAAAACAAAACAACCCACAAAAAAACACCAATACAACCTTCCCCTTCTAAATGTTGGAAACTTTCCAGCCTGCAGTCAGAAATGACTCTGAGGTTCACTTCTGCTTGTAACTAATGGCAGGCATTAGGTCTAGAGCTGAAAAGCCAGCAGACTAATTCATTGAGTCACCTGTGTACTTTAAAATATTGATTGGTTCCTGCAGTTAACCAAGAAAAAATTGTAACAAACACAGTAACAATAACAAACACAGGTACTTTCCAGTGTATCATTGATATATCAAGGATACTAATACAAATACACACACAAATGTGTGTGTACCACTAAGAAAATAATAAGGTTGCCTTTCTTCTGAACATAATTTTCCTGTCAAGAGACAATACTATGATGCCTGGACAGCAATAGATATTTACCAAAGGAGGAGATCATTTTAGAACTCATAGTAAAATGTCTTTACTGTTCAGCTTTCATACCTATACATAGTAACTGTGAATACAATAATGGGGATGATCTTGATCTTAGTCTCCAGTGACACATCCCTACACTTGATGAGCTTTTCTAATTATTTCCTACCTTCATACCTCCTGAGTCTCAATCTTTTTTCTGATTTTCCTGATGGTATTCTTAATTTGGGTTGCTGATCAAACCAAAGTATATAGATTCTATCACTATCTTAATTTCTTCGTTGCCAACATTACAGTTGTGTTGTTCTTCTATACTCATGATTTTTGTCTTGTTGTCCTTGTTGTTCAACTGTCGTCCTGCTTTGGAACTTTCTTCTTTCAATTTCCTTAAAAGTTATTGCAACTCATTTCTGCTTTGTGGTATCCACGAGCATAATTGGCATAACTGTCCCTGACAGAGGCTACGTCACGTGAGCACACTCCGGGCCTCTGGGCTCTGCGGAGACAGAAATTGGGGAGTGGATTAATAGTCATAAGATTGATTCACCCATATCTGACCTGACAGGCAGTCCAAGCAGGAGGAAATTGAATGTCTAACTAAGCAGTTAGGAAATAGGTAATACTGCACCTGCGGATTACCCCAAGCCCTAGCGCAAATAGTGGCCATATTTACTCTTGTGTAAGCTAGGAACAATGGACTCCCCCTGCCAGTGTTTGCCTTAGTTAATTAACTTCCCCGAGAGAGATTCCCAATTAACCCGGGTAAACATGTGATGTGATTTTCTGTCAGATGACGATTCTATCACACGCTGCCTTGAATTCCTATATATGATGATGATTTTCCCTCAATAAACCACTGTTCTTCGCTCCATCTTGTCTCGTGTCGTTATTTGACCAGTCTCCTCCGGGACCCAACAGCCACTTTGTGGCCCCAATCCAACACTGCTTTCTACTACTAAAATTGTATCCATTCCTCCTCCATCTGAATCTAGTCTGTCTTAAATAAATGTGTAGGTGCAGAAAATTTAAATTAACAATTTCAAGTCTGGAAATTTTTTTGATTCTGTGGGTTTAAGTCAGGGCTTGCTATACATTTGAAAATTTAAGAAGATTGCAAATTTGACGTTGGAGGCAATAGTTTGGAGAATTGGTGGAATGACTCACTTGGGAGGCACGTATTGTGAGGGCATACAGTCAGCTGTGTTCATATCCATGAATTCTCCAGTTTGGGGATTTTTTTAAGTAGAAGAGTTAGGAAGGGTAAGTATTTGAGATGGCACACATTTGCTGTCAGTCTTAATAGAAAGACAGCTGAATTAGACAGGCCTTTATATGATACAGGCATGTAGTGTTTGTGTGTGAGACCTGGGCCATAGCCAGGGGGTGGCCAGGATGGGCATGGCCCACCATAAGTTAGCAGTTTGCCCACCCTGCGAAGCACAGTTTCCCATAGGAATACATTGAAAAGAGGCTTTGTTGCCCATCCTGAAAAAATATTTGTCCACCCACATCTAAAATCCTGGCTATGGCCCTGTGTGAGGTGCATGAGAGAAAGTTAGAAAAAAGAGAGAAATATATTGTAAGAGACATGAAACATGTGTAGGAGTGCAAAGTCACTCCTAAAACATGTTTTTGAAAGTTCTTATTATGTATTTTACAGTGTCATTCTGTATGTGCATGCTCAGAAGTAAGCTCAATTGAATTTATCTCAAACATGTCTGTATAGTATTGTAGCCTTTAAAATCCATCAGATCTACATGCTTATTTCTTTTTCTGGACATTTAAAATTATATAAATTAGCAGTTTGTCTTGGATTTCTATCCTTTTTAAAAATTATTCTCTTTCCTATCCCCACTCAGACAAAAAATTCCTTAGTTGACCTGTGTCATTAAGCAGAGAAGTATACTATAATAATAAAATTATCAACCAAGCTTTTGACAAGCAGTCATGTGCTTGTAAATGAAATTTATTTAGGTGCCACTCAAAACATTGTAATTAAGAGGTACAGAATGTATTACCAGATGGTTCCTGTTCAGTATCTATTTCCTTTGGAAAACAAGGTGATTAGGAGTAAGCACTAACTTGTAATTGAGCCCTAAAACACCCCTAAAAGTCTGATCCTGCTCCCATATTAAGCTGATGTGGCAAGTGAGCTAAATAAAAAGTATTTCTTTCCAAACTACAGCAAAAGTTTGAATACTTGGAAACACAGCTAACATGTATTTGCACTCACCCACTTTGCTCTCAATATCTGTTCTGTTTTTTGGAATAGTAGTCATGTTAGTCTGTGGTTCAGGCATATCAGAAAACAGAAAACAAAAAACACTGCAGCACTTTAAAGACTAACTGCTATATTTTTAATGTGAGCTTTCATGGATCAAGTCCACTTCATCAGACATAAGAGTGAAATAGGAAGTATAATACACCAAAATATAATATATAAATATTACACCAGAATATATAATACTAGCATAGGTTGCCCGGTGTTGCCAGGCTGTTATAAACTGTGTTTAGATGTTTTGGGTTTTTTAAAGTTAAAAATCAACAGAGGATGCTATAAATCTTTTTATTTTATTTATTTAACATATGTATGTTATTTGTGTAAACTTTTTATTTATTATTATTTTTGACTTGTTTTTACTCTTGTTGCCTCTAGGTGGGGCTGTTTTGTTTTTGACTTGTTTTTAATATTCCGGCCTGCAGGTGGGGCTGTTAGCAACAGTGTTGTTGTTTTTTTGTTTCACTTGTTTTTTCTCTCCTGGCCTCTAGGTGGGGCATCTTCCGGTAAGTAGTCTTTGTTTCTTCATTTCTGTTCCTATCTTGTGGAGGGAGGACGTGCTGGTGAGTTCTCTGGTTTTATTTATTCTTGGATTTTTCTTTGTTTTGATTTTGTGGTGGTGGGCTGGGAGGTGTTTCTGTTTGTTCTTTTGTGGTTTTGTTGAGCTTTAGATGTGTGTAATTGGTTTGTTTATTTCTGGTTTGGTTTATTTTTGTGATTTCGTTGGTGTTTATTTGTGTTGTTTGTGGTAGTTGTGTTGTTAGAGTTAGGTATTTTCATGTTGTAGTTAGCTGTTTTTTCTGTGCTTTTCTGGTGTTGTGGATGTTTTTGTTTGTGGATTTTGCTGTTTACTTTTCTGTTTATTAATGGTTTTTAAAAATTATTTATTTATTTGTGTTTCATTAATTTTTATTAATTTTGGTGTTTGTTGTTGGTGTCTACTTTTGCACAGGGCTGCCTGTCGATTCCTCTTTTCCCCATTGCTGCTTCGAATTTTGGTTTCGATGCAGCAATGGGGAAAAGGAGGAGCCAGCAGTCAGCTCGTTCTTCCCCTGGTAAGGTTCATTAGGTAGGTCGGGGGAGAAGGAGACAGAGAAGAGCTATCTGCCTGATGTTGTTCTCTCCTCTGTCTCCTTTTTCTCCTGGCTTACCTAACTGGAGATCGCCAGGCAGCAATCCGTAATGGGTAGTGCTCTTCCTTGCGGATTGCTGGCTGCTGCTTTTGTATTACCTCCACTGCTGTTTTATGTTAGTTTTCGAAACAGTGGTGTCGGAATTACAAAGGCATTCACCAGGGAGTGTGCTTCCCCTGACGAACTGCTGCCTGCTGTTGGTTTTTTTCCACCCTGGCTCAAGGTACCTTGAGGCAGATAGTGGTCTCACCATGTCTTCGGCAGGGTAGCATGGAGGTGAGGGAGTCCCTCTTCTCCCCGTTGCTCCAGGAAAGAAGGCCATCGGTGGTCTCACTGTGGTTTTTTGTGGGTGTTTGTTTTGTGAGTCTGTGAGGTGCTGCGTCCGCCTGCGGCAGACTTGCGCTCCTGTTGCGGGATGCTGCCGTTTTTTTCATGCAGCGGCTTTCTCAGTGTTCTGTGTGCTCACGCCCTTCAACCTGATTGCCTGAAGTGCTCATGGCACGTAGGACGCTGGGACTTGGAGTTTTGTGTTTTTTGTTTGCGTTCGTGCGGCGGTTTTTTCTGTGGCTCAATTTCAATTGGCCACGCCCCATTTCCCAAAGTTCTTTTTGCTCGCGCTTCTCAGCCTGATTGGCTGAGGTGTGGCGCAGCACAGAGGATGTTGGGAATTGAAGTTGTTTTCATTTGTTCATGTTTGTGGGGTTCTTGCCCCACTGGCGGCTTCGGCAACCCTGCATTACTCTGCGGGCCGGGTTCGGACGAGTGCAGGAGGCTCGGTACGGGATAGTATGGACGGGCGCAGAAACGTATAGCAAATTCCAACGGTTAATCCTTGGAATTATAGGTATAGATATAAAATATAAAATATAAAGCCAAATATAGCAATCTGTGTATCAAAATTTATAATGTCCCAGAAACCCTTGGCTCAAACATCTGTGGTGAGTGTCCAACAGATGGATGTATTTGATTTCTGCTGTCTCTCTCTCTGGATCCTAGTCTTGTAATTTCTCTGTTCCAGAATTGCAAATTTCAGGTTTTGGATAAAGTGTCCAGGTAGATTGAAATGGTTTGAAACAGGTTTCTCTATGTTTCTGAGACATTAACAATTTTGCTACATATATTGCTATATGCTGCAATATATTTTATATATTATATTCTGGTGTATTATACCACCTTCACTAACTTTCCTGTAATATTCTCTTTCACAACATGCCAAACATGCCAACATGTGCTCACACAATAAGAGGTTAAAATCATTAGCATATGATCAATACCATGTGTTGGTTTTGCAACTCCCCACTTTTAAAATTGAAAAGGGAACATTTAGAGCTAATCTGAATAACAAACCAGAGATCATCTGCTACTGCTAGCTGTGGGAAGCTGTACTGATATGCATGCTTATCTGTCATTCTGATTGATTACACTTTACCTCTGTATCTGATGCCTTGAAATTTCACTCTTATGTCTGATTAAGTGGACTTGATCCACAAAAGCTCACATTAAAAATATAGCAGTTAGTCTTTAAAGTGCTGCAGTGTTTTTGTTTTTGTTTTCCGATATATCTGTTCTGTGTTACCTCTAAATTTTCAGCTTTCTTGCCTTAAAAACAGCAGGTGGCATCCTGCCAAAAAGGATGCTTGAGATTTGTGGCTTTGGTGGCCAATAATGTCAGTAAAGGTAAAAGGTAGCAGTTGCCCTTTCTCGAAAGCCAGTCATATCTGACTCTAGGGTTCACTGCTCATCTCTGTTTATAGCCAAAGAGCCAGCGCTGTCTCTGTCTCCAGATGTTTCCGTGGACATGTGGCAGGCATGACTAAACACCATGGTGGTACTGAATTCCAATTCCAGTGGGAACTGCAACAGTGGTAAATATATTAAAGGTAAATATATTAATGTCTGAGTCTACTCAGCTACAAACATCCTTGAACCAATTATTTGTGGAAGAAGAAACATGTTACATTATGTCCTATTTCCTTTTCCTATGATGCAATATGTTTTGTGACTGGAGCAGGAGGGTGGCCCTCTGAAATTCTGGCATGGGCTCAGTCCAAAAACTCTCTCTAAATTCTGCCTTTCAGCATTTTGAAGACAACTGAATGAAGCTTGTATGATAGAGGTAGGTTGCACCTATGCTGCTTGAACTTAAGAGGGCAGCTCTGCAATTGTGAAACTGTCTTCTGAATCTGAAGAAGAGTAGACAGATATGTAGGAGGAATTGTTTAGAGTTTTAAACCAGGTGCAAAGCCTCCACAGGCAGAAACATTTCCCAGGTGTTGCAGCTAGTGCTTACCTAGACAATGACCTTAAGAGAGCAAGTGATAAGGGATTTGCAAATTTGCATAGGCAAACGTTGTTCCCTGAGGAGCAGTTCAGCCTTAGAATATTTGGAGGGCCACACTTCCACTATCTTTGTGGCTCTACACAGAACAAAATTGCCACTATAAAGGAAAGCCAGCACTGAATACAATATAATCCATTTTATTCACTGGATTTTTTTCTATGAAACATTGGCTGAAATACTGCTTCAGGATCAGTGATGCCATCCCTGGCATTGAATAATTTCTAGTAATGACAAACTTCCTACTACTGTCAGGCAGAGTTTCTAATTTTCATCTAACCCAGTGGTTCCCAACCTTTTTTTGGGTCATGTCCCATCTAAGCATCCCATCCCGTGGCCCGGGAGGCTCCGAAAAAAGACACCGCCGCAGCCGCAGCCACAGCCGCGCTCTCCCCGCCCCCACCACCGGCGGGGAGATAAAGGGAGGCTCCCGTGGCCCGGGAGGCTCCGAAAAAAGACGCCGCCGCAGCCGCAGCCACAGTCGCGCTCTCCCCGCCCCCACCACCGGCGGGGAGATAAAGAGGCGCTGCCTCTTCCCGGGGCCCACGCCATTCGGCCCGGGAATGGGAGGCAGGTGTGTCTCACCTCCCTTTGGGCCCTGCCTGTTGGGGGGCTTAAAAAGGAGGCGCCGCCGGAGGCCCGGAAACCATCGCGTTGCCTCTTCCCGGGGCCTTCGCCATTCGGCCCGAGAATGGGAATGGGAGGTAGAAGCAGACGACGCTGGAGCCGCCGACGCTGACGCCGCTGCCACGCAGGATTGGCCCTCCCCGCCCCCTGCCACTGGGCGGGGAGGTTGGAGGGCCCTTCGGGCCAAGGGAGCCAGAGACGTCGTGGCCATCGCGCTAGGCCGTCCCTCCCTGCCCCTTGCCATCGGGCGGGGAGGCTGGACGGTCTCCCAGGCCAGGGGAGCCGAAGACGTTGCAGCCATTGTGCGAAGTCGTCCCTCCCCGCCTTTTACCATCAGGCGCGGAGGTTTAAAGGGCTCCCGGGACAAGGGATCCGAAGACGCTGCCGTTGCCGTTGCCGCCGCCGCCGCCACGCAAGGCCGCCCCTCCCCGCCCCCTGCCATCGGGCGGGGAGTTTAGGAGGGCTCCTCGTGGCAGTGGGGAGCCGAAGACGCCGCCGTGGATGTTGTCTCCGCACATGGACATCCCCTCCAGCTCCCTGCCTCCGCCCTCCCTATCTGGGGGGAAGAAAAAGGAGATGTGGACGACAGGACTCGCCAGCGCTTTCTGTGCGTTCTGGGAGCCCATGTTCGTTGCTGGAACTGGGGGGGGATGGCGGATGGGGAGGGAAGAGAGAGTGTTGGCCCTGCCAGCCAGGAAGGAGGGGCAGCATTCCGTCGAGGGAGGTTCCGGATATTCATATAGGTGTTGTGACGGGCATGGGGCGGTATGGCGGGTACCGTGGGGCGGGCCGCACTCGGGGAATGCGGGTCCGATGTCTAAGTGCGGTCCCTCATTCCAGCCCTGCAGGTACATCTCTGGGTCCTGAGCAGCAGATCCGGAGTGACCCCGCCCTTAGGCTGCTGCTGGTGAATGCCAGATCGGTCTGTAATAAGGCCCCCCTGATTCAAGATGCCATCCAGGATGGGCGGGCCGACCTGGCATGCATCACCGAAACCTGGCTGACTCCTGAGGATGGAGTACCTCTTTCGGACATGTGTCCAGCTGGGTTCGGTATTTGGCACCAGCCTAGAGGGGAGGGGAGGGGCGGTGGTGTCGCCATTGTTGCCAGGGAGTCTTTGGGAGTTGCTAGGGCCACTGCTCCACAAGTGTCTGGTTGTGAGGCCCTGCTTCTACGGCTGGGCCCCAAGGGTCAGTTGGGGATCTTGCTCCTGTACCTGCCCCCTTGCAGGGTAAGGGATGCCCTGCCTGAGCTCCTCGAGGCCACCTCGATGCTGGCGTTGGAGTTCCCGAGACTTATGGTTCTGGGGGACTTCAATTTGCCATCGCTGGGGATGGCTTCTGAGGTGGCAAGGGAGTTCATGGCTTCCATGGCAGCCATGGGCCTGACTCAGGTAGTTCGGGGTCCGACCAGGGGCAGTGGTCACATGCCAGACTTAGTTTTCTTGTCGGAGCAGTGGCAGAGTGATCTGAGACTACAGGATTTAGCCATCTCACCTGTGCCATGGTCGGATCACTACCTGGTGACTCTTGACTTCCTGGGGGCGACACTTCATCGTAGGGAGGCAGGGCCTATTAAAATGGTCCGCCCTCGGCAACTAATGGATCCAGATGGATTCCAGAGGGAACTGGGGGATGTTCCTCTGGATCGGCTACACGATTCACCCGAGGCACTTGTCGACCTGTGGAATAGGACGACAATAGCTGCCTTGGATGAAATCGCGCCACTGCGGCCTCTCCGCGCCCGTGGAACTAGGTCATCTCCGTGGTTCACAGAGGAACTGCATGAACTCAAACGGGCAAAGAGACGCCTAGAGCGCCGCTGGGGGAAGACCCAGGATGACTCCGATTGGACACTAGCTAGAGCCGCTATTAGGGCCTACCTAGTGGCGATGGGGGTGGTGAGGCGGCAATACTTCACCGCCCTTAATGCCTCCGCTGATAATCGCCCAGCCGCCCTGTTCCGGGTAACCAGGTCCCTCCTCGGTAGAGGGAGATCGGTGCCCGGTTGGCAGGGTTCGGCTGAGGACTTTGCTGACCATCTGGTGGAGAAAATCGATCGGATTCGTTCAGGATTGAATCCTGGCGTGGATGGGGCGGGTCGGGGGGGTGCCGGGGCACAGTCTTGCTGTACGATCTGGGATCAGTTTGATCCTGTTGTCCCTGATGAAGTGGACAGGCTCCTTGCAGATGTTCGTGCCACTACATGTCCTTTGGACCCCTGTCCCACCTGGTTGGTGAAAGCATCCAAGGAGGTAACAGGGGGCTGGGTTGGGGGGATAATAAATGCTTCATTACGGGAGGGGGCATTTCCTGCACAGCTAAAACATGCTTTGGTGCGCCCCCTCCTGAAGAAAACGTCCCTCGACCCAGCTGTCCTTAACAACAACAGGCCGGTTTCCAACCTGCCCTTTTTGGGTAAGGTTTTGGAGAAGGCAGTGGCGCGCCAGCTGCAGAGTGTCCTGGAGGAAGCAGATTATCTAGACCCCTTTCAATCAGGATTCAGGCCCGGATATGGAACGGAGACGGCATTGGTCGCACTGTTGGATGATCTCTGGCGGGAGCGGGACGGGGGTTGTCCATCCGTCCTTGCTCTTCTTGATCTCTCAGCGGCCTTCGACACCGTCGATCACGGTATCCTGCTGGAACGGCTCGAAGGACTGGGGATCCAGGGCACTGTGTTGTCCTGGTTTTCCTCTTTTCTGGAGGGCCGTACCCAGTCGGTGTGGTTAGAGAGTGAGAGGTCCAGCCCTAGGCCCCTCAAGTATGGGGTGCCTCAGGGCTCTGTGCTCTCTCCTCTCTTATTTAACATCTACATGAAGCCACTGGGTGAGATCATTCGTTCCCACGGGGTGCGGTACCATCAGTACGCGGATGATACTCAGCTGTACATCTCGGCCCGTGGGGACCCCAGTGATGCTGTTGAAATCCTATCCGGATGCCTGGAGGCCATTGGGGTCTGGATGGGGGCCAATGGGCTTCGACTGAATCCCAGCAAGACAGAGTGGCTGTGGATAAGGGGCCCCATGTTATCCAAGGAGTTACCATCTTTGGTACTGGATGGGGCTGTTTTGCCCCAGACAGACCCAGTGCGCAACTTGGGGGTCCTTCTGGACTCACGGCTGCGGCTGGAAGAACAAGTGGCGGCTGTGGCCAGGAGGGCTTTTGCCCAACTTCGGGTGATTTGCCAATTGCGCACGCTCCTGGACCGGGGCTCCTTGCTTATGGTCACTCATGCTCTGGTTACTTCCCGACTAGATTATTGTAATGCGCTCTACATGGGGCTGCCCTTGACGACCATTCGGAGGCTGCAGCTGGTCCAGAATGCGGCGGCCCGGGTGGTGTTGGGGTGTGGGCGATATGCCCATGCCTCACCGCTGCTTCGGGAGCTGCACTGGTTACCAGTTTGTCTCCGGGTGCAATTTAAGGTGCTGGTTTTGACCTTTAAAGCCCTATATGGCAGGGGGCCAGGATACCTTAGAGACCGCATCGTCCCAAGAGTGACTGCCCGTCCAACCAGAGCGGACCGGAGGGGCTCTCTAATGGTGCCGTCAACGAGGGGTGCACATTTGTCTAGCACCCAAAGGAGGGCCTTCTCCGTGTCCGCACCAACCCTCTGGAACCTCCTACCAACAGATGTAAGACTTCAAAGTGAACTGCTGCCCTTCAGGAAAGGAGTAAAGACCTGGCTGGCAGGGCAGGTGTGGGGCCCGAACGGGACTATGGCTCCCGCCGGCTGGCTTTTATAAGAACTCTCTCTTCTTCCCTCTTGTATAGTAGGTGGGATGGGTGGGTGGGATATGGGTTTTTAAAAGGGGTGGATGTGGGTTTTATAAGGTTTTTGTAATGTTTTTATGTATTTTTTAGAATTGTTGTAATGCCGCCCTGAGTCGGGTTCTGCCTGAGTGGGCGGCATATACAAATGTGACTTATAAATAAATAAATATAAATAAATAAATAAATAAATAAATAAATAAATAAGCATCTCTAAAATCCTGATACCCCAACCCCCACTGTGACATATAATTCTTATTATTCAAAAAGTGAACTCCTATTCATGTGGAGGAAGCCTAAAAGCCATTAACTTGGTCTAATTTATTCTTGAATTGTCCCCCTTAAAAATTAAATTGCCTCCCTCTGGGGCTTGGGCCCCGCATTGAGAACCATGGTTACAATCCCTTTCATCACATAGAAGCCATAGAAGCTGTAGGATGGAATGAGGAAGTCATTAACTATAAAAATGGCTGTCAGAAGTGGATATTATCAGCAAGGAGAGGTGTGGGTTTTTTTAAAGGTGTTTTTTAAGTACAGTAATACCTCATACAACGTCCAAACTTGGTTCCACAAGTTAGGACGTTGTATGAATTCTGACATTGTATGAAGCATGCAATATCCTAGCCGTGATGCCTCATACAACATCCAAATTATTGCCACTGATGCTTTGTATAATGTCGTTCCCATAGAGATACATTGTAACAGCACAGACTGCAGGGCAAAGTCAAAGAAGCACAGGAAACTAACAAAACTTTAAGAGGGCCCAGAGGGGTGCGTTTCTCCACGAGCAGGGGGGATAATAATAATAATAATAATAATAATAATAATAATAATAATAATAATAATAATAATAATAATAATAATAATAATAATAATAATAATAATAATAATAATTTATATACTGTACTGCAATTCTCTGCCAAAAGGGAGACTCAATGTGG
Organism: Bradypodion ventrale; assembly: GCA_035047345.1. Lineage (NCBI taxonomy): Eukaryota > Metazoa > Chordata > Lepidosauria > Squamata > Chamaeleonidae > Bradypodion > Bradypodion ventrale. The sequence goes on along the minus strand of JAWDJE010000003.1, from coordinate 105,329,100 downwards.
TTTACATCTCCGAAGGTGGGGAGCTGCTTTTGGGGCCACGGAGAGGCGAGCCCCAGGTGTGGTGAGTTCTTTCTTCCCTGCCTCCTCCGGCCAGCTGCCAGTCCCAAAAGCGGCTCCCCGCCTCCAATGGACCCCTCCGACGCCGGAGCTTGGAGGCCCCACGGAGCTTTCCTATTTTAGTATTTAATTTAATTTAATTTAATTTAATTTAATTTAATTTAATTTAATTTAATTTTTCAACTTGTTCACCGCCTACTCAGACAAGCCTGACTCAGGGCAGCTTACATAATCTAAAAACCCCACAACAATAAAAACAGTTAAAACCCTCACTCACATTAAAAGAAACATCCCATCTACCCCAAGAAGCAGAGAGAGGGTACATCTTATGGTAAGAGCCAGCAAGCAGGGGCCACATTACCCTCAAGGCTCCACACCTGGCCCACCAGCCAAGTCTTAAGTCCTTTTCTGAAGGGCAGCATCTCCATCTGCAACCATAGCTCTACTGGCAGGAGGTTCCAAAGGGCCGGAGCAAACACGGAAAAGGCCCTTTTTCTTGTGCCAGAGAGATAGACCCCCCCTGGCTGATGGAACAATTAGGGAACCCCTCCGGTCCGCTCTGGTTTGATGGACAGATGTTCTTAGGGTGATGCGGTCTCTTAGGTATTTTCATTCAGTTTCAGAACTCTTCAACTACACTTTAGATGACCAAATTCAATGGATCTTTTTTTTAAAAAAAAAAACCACCCCAATCTTTGTGACATCATAAAGCTTCATGATTATTAGCTGAATTTATGCAAAAATAGGAAAAAGAGAAAAGAACCCACCCATTGCCTTGTAAAGAGGCTTTTATACATCTGAAATATTTTTTTGCCTCACTCACTGATGTTCAAGAGGATAACAAAACTGTGTTTGAGACAAAATAATGCTTTATCTTCATGACGGCTAACTTTTAACTACTTAAATTCAGTTGCAGTTAATGAAACCCAAAAATTACTCAAGTCTCCCTAGTGGCACTAAAGTTTTGGTCCCCCCACCCCATGTCATCTTGCATGAAGCAACCCACATTTGTTAGCAAATAGTTGCTCATTAATGTTTTGTCACCCTATAAATGCACAGAAAAGGTTTTCATTTGCAGTAGTCATGTGAAAACCTGCTTCAGAGTTTCTTTGAAGGGATTCAGATGAACAAGGAGGTGGTGACTGATGGGGCAAATTCACCACGGAGTAATATTTTATGGAGCAGTAATCATCTGTTTGCTTGTACTGACATATCTGTAGGTGTGTGTCGAGACTGCAGCTCACTGTGTCCTGTTGAAATTGTGCCAGGAGGCATCCCACCATCATTAGGTAATGAATTCCCTCAATTAATTATGTATTACCTGACAAAGTACTTCTTTTTGTTTCTGCAGAACTTACTGCTGCTAATCAATTTCATTGGCTGGCCCCAAGTTCAAATGTTTGAAGGGAATGACCTCTGCCTATGCATCCTTTCCTGACATTCCTGAATTTGCAAATCTTTTAACCCATGCTCTCTTAAGACATTTTCTTCTCCCCAAGCCATATTAAAAGCCCTCTTAAACCTTTCCTCTAGCCATCAGCCATATCATCTTGGCCATACTTTTCTGTATCTTTTCCAATTTTATTATATCCATTTTTTAGATCAATCCAAAGGATACACAGCTTTTTTCTCATGTGATAGTCATTGATCAACACATCAATGCAAAGATTTGTTGCGCGTTAATAGCCATTGCCAAGTATCGCTATGTTTTTTACATTTTAATTCCCCCTGACCAATCACCTCAACCCCCAACCTTACCCCGCCCCCTAGTACATTTGTGTAATTATCTGGCAATTAAAATAACATTTCATTTATCTGATCTTCTTCTTCTTCCATGTCTAGGCCAGACATGAAAGTGCCAAAATGAAGACAGCTCTTGGTGAGTTCATTCCACATTTCCTGTCACCTGACCTAGTGTGAGAAAGGTTACCCGGCAGCACAAGAGTACTGTTACCCAGGTACACCCAATTATAGCTCAAAAATACCACAATCTTTGAAGAGGCTCTTTCTGTGTACCCCATTCATCTGAAGAAGGGGACTGTAGTGTAGGCCAAAATAAAATATAGCAATTTTTATACTGCCACAGGTCTCTGCTATTTTTCCTGTGACAGAATAACATGGGTATTCCAAGCCACCCTGGTGAGTCATTTGTGGTTTTGGGAGTCTAAACTACCTTAAAGCCATATTTATTCAAGGTTTAAGGTGGATCCCAGTATGCCATGAAGTGAACCACACAATGTTATCATGGAGCCATCTCCTGTGGCAGGTATGAAATGAGACAGGCAGGATTTAACACCCGGACTGCAATGGACTGCCGCAGCCTTGAGGATATGAACAAGGTGCGCCTTCACAGCCAGTCCATTGGCATGGCCTCTTCTGCTTCCATTATGGTTGGGAATTAGAATAGTGAAGTGGTTCCTCTTCCACTCATTTTGCTGTTGGCCCCAATATGATGGTTTCCAGTGGCATTTCCTCCACTGAGGGGGATCATTGCTCCACCTAAAGGGGCTCATCTGCCCATAGCCATTTGCCCCTTTATGGAGTCAGGTTATTTACTGTTGCCCAACACTTGGCGTTGAGTCACTGTCTGTACGGTCTACATCATTACCATAGCGGCATGTCTGGCCAGACACTAGCCACTACACTGCGCTGAAGCTTCACAACACTATGCACTAGTACTATTATTTTTAAACAGTACTTCTGTTTACTTTAATACAGGACTATAGCCAGGATTCTAGATCTTGGTGGGGGGAGGGGTTCAGGAGGGGCAAAATATTTTTTTGCGGGGGCAACAATGTCACACTCACATATATAACACTGGTACCACAGGGGGGTGTTAGCTCAGAAGGGTTTTTGGGGGCCCTGGCTACGGCCCTGCCTTCGTACCAGGAATTTAAAGCAGAATACATAGTTCTCCAAATCACCACAATTTTTACATCATACAGTCTTGAGTAGTGTGCTGAGGTCACTCAGCGTTTCACAGATATGTGTAGATATTATTTAAAAAATACAGAATAGGCCATAGAAATATTTGAAAAGTAGGCTTATTACAGAATGTTACAGATTGCTTCGGTCAAGTGGGTGACCAGAAAGAATGAAAGCGCGGTGCCAAAATGGCCGCCGTGCTCTTTGCGGGACCCCCCCACCCGGACTCAGACATCCGGGTGAGTTAGGGGGCGTGGCCACCCCTCTATAAAAGGGGTGGCCACGAGGCAGCCGAGCTGCCATTTTAAAAGAGCGACGGAGAGGAGAAGTTTTCTCTGTCGCTGTTTGTTCTTTCCCCTTGGTCCTTCCCGGCTGGGAAGGAAGGTTTTGCACGGAGCCCTTGGCTTGCTGGCTCCTCTGTGTCTTTTTGCGCTCTTCGATCCCTGGAAAGGGATCCTGCTCCTTCCGATATGCCTCCCAAATGGAGGGCCTCGGCGACGAAGCCGCGGCCCACGGGGAGGAATTTTGGCCCTGCGCAACGTGGGGGCCAGCCCGCGGGTCGGAGGACCAGGGCTGCACCCACGCAGCAGGGCTCTACCCCCACCGATAACGGTGGGGCGATGCAGGCTGCTTGGTCCTCGGCCGGTCAGCCTTCGTATGGCCCTTCTGGGGCTTCGGCCCTCGGCCCACAGCTACCGGCCATGGGCCCGGGCAGCGGGGGTGGGCCCGGTGCTGGTGCACAGCACGTTCCACCTCCGGCCCCTCATGGGCCGGAGTTTTGGGCATGGCCCTATTCGGGCCCAGGCTCTCATACCGGGGTTCCTGGCCCAATGCCTGGTGGGCCGTCCGGCCCACCCGGCCCACTTTATACAGGGGGATCTGTGGCAGTTGATGCATTGCTAACGCGTTTAGCCGTGCTTGAGGCATCCTTAGGGATGGCACACAACCCCGTGCCTGGTGGCCCTTCATTTGCTACGCGGGGCCCTTTGGGTCCACCGGCTACCTCAATGGCCGCCACACTGCAGCAAGCGGCCAGCCGGGTTGAGCTGCTGGAGACGCTCCGGCCTACCCCGGCCGGTGTCTCGCAGCTCCCTGTTCGGCCAGAGCTACAGCAGGAGAGTGGTCAGGTGCGGCCCCAGAGCTCGATTCCGGTCACGAGCTCCGACACCCGCCGTGGGCCGGAACCCCCAGTGGGGGCGGCTCACGGGGGTGCAACTAGTGAGTATCAGGTTCAAGTTAATGCACCCACATCACAGTCCACTTCCAACAGTGGGGTTCAGTGGCCATGGCCTCGTCATGTTGAGGCGAATGGGCATCAGTTGCCACCCTATCCCAGTGCCCCTTGGTTCCATACTGGTGCAATGTTGGGGGTGGGGATTTCAGCCCCCGGGCCACTGCCGGGCATCGCAGGGACTGTCCAGGTTCCGCTGCGTATGCCCCGGGTACCTAATGTGCCGGTGACGGCTTTGCCGACGGCTGGTTATTCGTTGCCCCTTGGTGATCATTTGTCCCAGGTCACGAGGGAAAAGATTTTGCGGGGGGAGTATGTGGATATATTCTCCCTATTGAACCGTGAGCCCACTAAGGAGGAGAGAGAGGGACAGGATGACAAAGACAAAGAGCTGTCCCGCCGTCGTAAGCCACCACGCACCTGGGCCAACTGGTTGCCCACATATCTTATTTATATGGCGGTGTATCTCAGGGCCCGGCCAGACCTGGCCATTCCTATGGTCCAATATTTGGACAATATTTACAGGGCAATGGTGAATTTTCCGGGCCCATCGTGGTTGGCTTACGATGAGGAATTCAGAATGAGGGTGCCCTTGCACCCGGAGATGAGATGGGATGAGCCCAGTCAGAAATTGTGGCTATTGTACATGACCCCCACGCGTCCGGCGCCTGGGGATAGGTACCATTGTGGCCATGCCGTTCAGCGAGCTGCTCCAACACAGGCTTCCCGCCAGCTGGCGGGGCAGGGGTTCCAGCCCGCTTGCTGTGTTGGAGCTTCTCGGCCAGCGGTGTGTGCAATAAGCGGCAGTGCCGATTCAAACATGAGTGTCCATCTTGCGCTGGCCCCCACGCCGCCGCCGCGTGTCCGCGGGCCGGCGGGTCACGGGGCAGAGGTAGAGTTGGACAGGGAGCGGGCAGAGCTGCTGCTGAGGGAGCTAGCCAGGCAAAAGGCCCCCTCCCCAGTTAATGTGTATATGTTGGAGCGATGGCTCTCAACTTATCCACGGAAAGAGGATGCGAAGTACCTTCTTGAGGGTTTCCAGTGGGGCTTCCGAATCCCATTCAAAGGAGTGCGGGGACCCCAAGATGCACCCAATTTACTGTCCCTGAAGGGTAGAGAAGAGTTGGCTGCCCTGAGTATCGCTAAGGAGGTTGGGGCCAAGAGGGTGGCAGGCCCCTTTGCTGTGCCACCCTTTCCCAACCTGAAGGTCTCCCCTCTGGGGTTGGTACCCAAAAAGGCCCCGGGGGAATTTTGTTTAATCCACCATTTATCATACCCGGCGGGTTATTCTGTCAATGATGCTATCCCTGATGACCTTTGTTCGGTCAGGTATACGTCCTTTGACCAAGCCCTGTGAATGGTGCGCTCTTGTGGTCCTGGTGCCCTCTTGGCGAAATGCGACATCAAATCGGCATTCCGATTGTTGCCAGTGCACCCTGAGGACTTTGAGCTATTGGGTTTTAGATTCCAAGGGAAGTTCTATGTAGATAAGGCCATGCCTTTTGGCTGCTCTATATCCTGTTCAGCATTTGAACGTTTTAGCACCTTCCTTCAGTGGGCCTTTGTTCGCAGGTCCGGGTCTCGGTCTGTAGCCCATTACCTCGATGACTTTTTGTTCGGGGGTGAACGGGGCTTGGACACGTGCACGCGTCTCCTCACCACATTTCAGACGCTAATGCAGGAACTGGGTGTCCCTTTAGCGCCCGAAAAGACTGAGGGCCCATCCACTATCCTCACATTTCTGGGTATCGAAATTGACACGGTCGCACAGGCATCCCGGTTACCCATTGACAAGGTCACCCGGATCTCTGCGATGATTTTGGCCTTGCTGGCCAAACGTAAGGTGTCACTTAGGGAGCTTCAGGTACTGCATGGCCATCTTAACTTTGCCTGCAGGGTGGTTACGCCTGGCAGGGCATTTGCTCGGCGCCTGTGCGATGCCATGTCTGGCCTGACAAGGCGCCATTATAGGGTCCGACTAACCAGGGGCATGCGGGCTGACCTTTTGGTTTGGCTCTCATTTCTGCGGGACTTCAACGGGGTATCCTTTTGGAGGTCCGACCTTTTAGTTTCCCCTAGGTTTCAAGTCCAGTCGGATGCCTCCGGCTCCCTGGGATATGGGATTTACTTCCAGGGGAGGTGGGCTTATGGCCAATGGCCTCCAGCATGGCGGGGCACGGATCGCCTCCGCGATCTTACATTCCTTGAGTTTTTTCCAATCCTGGGAGCTTTGATGCTATGGGGCAAGGAGTGGGCCGACTCTGTGGTCCATTTTTGGTGTGACAATGCTGCAGTAGTGCACATTGTCAATGCTCAGACATCTATATCACCCAGGGTGATCGCTTTAGTTCACCAATTCGTGTTACGTAGCCTACGCCTCAACGTGCTTTTCAGGGCCAGACATGTACCAGGCATTGATAATGATATTGCTGATGCTTTATCCCGCCTGCAGATCCCCCGGTTCCGCGCCTTGGCTCCGGACGCAGAGGAATTCCCCTCGCCACTTCCGGCCGAGATTTGGACATTTGGCAAGGAGAGGTGAACCGGGCGATTGGCATGTCTTTGGCGCCCCGCACGCGTAAGGCGTATCATCATACTTTCCTTCAATTTAATAGCTTTCGTGTGCAACTTCAGTTGCCAGAGGTGTGGCCCATTCCAGTGGAACAGGTTTTACAATTCATGGTTTATTTACACAGTCAGGGCCTCGCTCCCCGCACTATAGCATCCAGGCTGTCAGCATTGGCATTTATTGCGAAGGTGGGGGTTTTTGCTGACAGCATGAACGATTTTCGCATACGGCATGTTTTGGAGGGGTGGACACGGGAACGTGGCCGCCGCCCGGACACTCGGCACCCAATTTCCCCAGGGGTGCTCACACACCTTGCACTGGCCTAACCTGTGTTTTGACAGGTATGAGGCAGCTAGTTTTGATGCGGCTACCACGGTGGCCTTCTTTGGAGCGCTCCACATCAGTGAGTTGGTGCTACTGTCTAAGGCGGATGCGACTCGTAGGGCACTGGAACTCGACGATGTCTATGTTTCTAATGAGTGGGCTCAGTTGAGGTTACGGTCCTCAAAAGTTGATCAGCACGGCGTAGGCAGTGGAGTTAGACTGCTACGATATTCCATTGCAGACATCTGTCCGGTTGGTGCCCTACAGGAGTTCTTGGCAGTGCGTGGCACACACCCTGGCCCATTTTTCTGCCACCAGGATGGGTCTCCCCTTACTAAATTTCAATTTTGGAAGGTGACCGGTATGGCACTTTCCAGTGTTGGCCTCCCTGGGGCTCGTTACGGCACCCATTCATTTAGAATAGGTGCTGCTTCAACTGCAGCTGCATTTGGGTACTCTGAGGCTGATATACGCCGTATGGGAAGATGGGGATCTATGCGTTTTGCATTATATGTTCGTCCTCTTCAGACATGAGTACCATTTAAGTCACTGTTCTCTTTTTTCTCTTACAGACCCTGTGTGTCCCCGCACACCGGTGGCAGTATGGCTGGTGGGCCACAGTTACGTGCACTGGGCAGCTCAGTATGCTGCAGTGACAGAGTGGGGACCCCAGCTTCGACTGCGTGCGGCCGCATGCATACGTTGGTACGGTAAGCGTGGAATGAGATGGCGGGAACTGTTGCCATTCCTTTTTTCCATCAGGGATGCTGAACCGCCTGATGTCCTTGTACTGCACCTCGGGGGCAATGACCTCGGCCAGGTCACTGGCCTTTCTTTAAAATTTGCGATTTGCAGAGACCTAGCTTATTTGCACTGTGTGGCCGTTCACCAGGCTGCTATGGTCGGACATCATACCACATCATGCTTACAGGGGAGGTATTGACCTCCGTGCCCTTGACCGCGCTCGTCGCTCGGTGAACAGGGCAGTTGCCCGGTTCGTGGCAGACAAGGGTTTGGGGATGGTCGTCTGACACCCCACCATTAGTTTACAAAATTACCATCTGTATGCAGGGGATGGGGTCCACCTGTCGGATAGAGGTATGAACCTCTTTTTGGAAGATTTGCAAGCAGGCCTGTTGACCGAGCTGATGGTCTGGGGGGGGGGCGGCGAGTCTTCATTGAAGCCTCCCCGTGTGGCGGGTAGCACTGGTAAGGTAAAGATTTATGACCCATAGGTATCTGGCAGGTTTGCAATTGACTGGCCAACACTTAGACAGGTACAGGTGTAATAACGTTGACCGGTCAATGACGAACCAGGCAAGGTGTGATGGCAGGAGCTTTTCAGCATGCATCACCCCATGATTTGATGGATACACGTCAGAGGGTGGGGTCAGTAGATAGTTTATTGACTACGGTCAACAATTTGTTTGTGTCAACAAACAAATTGATACAAAATGGATACATTGTAACCAATTGCCGTTGGCAATTTTGGGAGGAGCCTTACCAGTGTTACTGTGGCCTGCTTGCCTTAAAGAATTATAATTGGATGAGTACCAATTGAAAGTTATAATTCGGACTAGGGCATTATTCAATAAAAGTGGCCCAATGCCTTTATCCATATACCGGTGTCTGAGTCTTTCTTTGGGGGCTGCACCTGCAATGAAAGCGCGGCGCCAAAATGGCCGCTGTGCTCTTTGCGGGGCCCCCCCACCCGGACTCAGACATCCGGGTGAGTTATGGGGCGTGGCCACCCCTCTATAAAAGGGATGGCCACGAGGCAGCCGAGCTTCCATTTTAAAAGAGCGACGGAGAGGAGAAGTTTTCCCTCCACCCCCTCTCTAGTGAACAGTGTGATATTTTGGTCGCTTCGGGGCCGGGTGGGAATTTTTGGTTGGAACCCACAATTGGCCCTTGGGTTCTGGCTTTTTTGCCCATCCCACACTGTTGCTGAGGTTTGATATAGGGGTTTTTCTTGTTCTTGAATTTGGTCACTTAGGTGGGTAGCACTGGTAAGGTAAAGATTTATGACCCATAGGTATCCGGCAGGTTCGCAATTGACTGGCCAACACTTAGACAGGTACAGGTGTAATAACGTTGACCGGTCAACGACGAACCAGGCAAGGGGTGATAGCAGGAGCTTTTCAGCATGCATCACCCCGTGATTTGATGGATACACGTCAGAGGGTGGGGTCAGTAGATAGTTTATTGACTACGGTCAACAATTTGTTTGTGTCAACAAACAAATTGATACAAAATGGATACATTGTAGCCAATTGCCATTGGCAATTTTGGGAGGAACCTTACCAGTGTTACTGCGGCCTGCTTGCCTTAAAGAATTATAATTGGATGAGTACCAATTGAAAGTTATAATTCGGACTAGGGCATTATTCAATAAAAGTGGTCCAATGCCTTTATCCATATACCGGTGTCTGAGTCTTTCTTTGGGGGGTGCGCCTGCAAAGTACTGTACTAAGGCCAAGAAATCATAAAACATATAGACTGCAGAAAACTAGAAAAGTATGATCCCATAATGAGAAATGAAAAGTACTGGTTGTTAGTAATTGATCATTCAAGACAAAATGAATGGGAAGAGAAATGCCAGAATGAGAAGCTGGTTTTGGCTGAAGACCTTTAGAGACCAGTTTGATATGCAGCCAATATGCAAAGTTAGAATAGCCTACCTGGATAAAAGTGAAAGGGGAAGGATTTGGTTAACTCTTTTGAGAAATATGCAACTTTCAAGGCATTGGTGGGGTCTTTTGGTGGTCTTTTTGGAGGGGGTGTAGGTGTTTTTTATCCTCTGTTGCTACTGCCACCACAGTTGTTCTCCTTTGCACAGTGGGAAAAGAAAGTCAACATGAAGAAAAATGGCCAGATACCTCCATTTGTATTTCACCAACAAATTTCAGACTCTCAGTCATTACATAGAATGCAGTCACATTGATTTTAAAAAGTGGGAAATGCTCTAGGATTGGGACAGACTTATTTGTCTTTCTTTCCATTGACCACAGAATGTAAAAAAAAAAATACAGTAGAGCACCATATAATGAAAATAATTCGTTCTACGAGGCACTTCATTATACAATTTTCTCGTTATACAATGCAGGCATCGTACAATGAAAATCCCTGTGGGGAAAATTGTACAATGAAAATCTCTATGGGGAATATTGTACAATCGTTGTACGATTTTTCCCATAGATATTTTCATTGTATGATTTTTCCCATAGAGATGTATTGCATCGTGTAATGAAAAATTTTGTTATACTGGGCACAATGGTTTTTCCAAATCCTCTTTGTTGTACAACTTTTTCGCAGTAAGAGGCATTCATTATACAGGGTTCTACTGTATTAATATACAAACCAGCCCAAAGTCCTTCCATCTCATCAATAGTTTCTGCCTTCGGGGATGGGACTTCTACTCTTTTTCTTTTTACATTGGATTTGTTCACTTCTGTTCAGGTGGGATGATCTCTTGAATTGAGGCAGAAAATTGCCCTCGCTTTGTGCTGTTCCCCTCCAGGCACAGAATTCTATTTCTTTTTCTTTTTGCAGCTTGGTGCCAGTGTTCTTGCACTAGGGTACCTAGAAAGAATATATATATAAAAAGAGAAAGACACAGAGAACAATAAAAGGACATGAAGAGGAAATCGGCACTCTACCCTTCTTTGCAGTTTATTAGTAGGTCTTCTGTACCTGTGCTTTCTTATAGGACAACAAAATAGCTATCCAATTGACTCCTCTCTTTGTTGGCCAGATAATTCAAACAGGCCCAGGAAAACCCAAACATCCCTATGCAACATAACGGCAAGTGAATTCACATTTCTCTTGCTGTACAATTGCTCACTTAGTTAATAAAAATAGAACACTTATATGTCTGAAGATAGAAATAGAATAAAACCCAAACTTACATATGCCTCGAGTTACATAAAATTTGACTTACATAATGATTTTGTGCTAAAACCATGTCCCAATTTACACAATTTCCTATGCTGTTGCTTCAAGTTATGTAAACAAATAATTTTTCCTATGGGTTTGCTTCGAGTTACGTAAAATTATTTTTTCCTGTGGGTTTGCTTTGAGTTATGTAAACAAATAATTTTTCCTATGGGTTTGCTTCGAGTTACGTAAAAATTAATTTTTCCTGTGGGTTTGCTTTGAGTTACGTAAAAAACCTATTAAAACAAAAGCCTATGGAACTGACTTTCCCCCCGTAAGTAGGGTTTTTACTGTAGTTGATTTAAATGATACCGTCCTTTAAGTCTCTTTGTCCCATACCTGTCAAGCGGGTCTGGAAAATATAGGAACTGCTCTGGCCTGGGCACACATGCGCAGCAACAACTCCTTTGTGCATGTGCAGAACCCCTTTGCACATGCGCAGAACCCTTTGCACATGCACAGAATCTCTTTGCACATGTGCAGAACCCCTTTGCACATGCACAGAACTGCCTCTGATGGGTGCGCGTGAGCAGTAACCCCTTTCCCCACCATTCAAAATACGGGATGGTGGCGGGAAAGGGGAGGAACGAGTGCTGAAATACAGGCAATCCCGGCCAATACGGGATACTTGACAGGTATGGTTATACCCCACCATTCCAACCCAAGTTATACTGCCAAAACTTTCCCAGGTGTTGCAAATCAAAATTATATCCTGGAAATGAAAGATACATATACTCATTAAAATATTCATTAAGCAACTTCTTTGTCCTCAATTAACATTACTGAATTACTGTCCTCAATTAACACCACTGAAGTTGGTCTTTTTGGGTGTAGTTGTTTAGCATTATGAATTCACAGAAAATAACAGACAAAAGGGGAGTGGTGGAGGGAATTATGCAAGTTGCCTGGTGCTTTTAATTATTTGAATTAGGTCAGTCAAATATATCATTATTCATTCCCTGCATGTCATTCACTTTGTGCTGGGATGAAGTCTAGCACTTTCCTCAAAATTCATCCTTTTCACTGTTATCCCCCCCCCCCCCCCCACCGCCATGCAAGGACATTTCAATTAGCTGTCCTCATTCTATCAACCTAAATTTAGTCCAGACATGTCAGTCTCTGACTTTTAAACTTTCTTCTTTTCATACATTCTCAACATCATTTAATAATACTTTTTAATTTTTAAGACTAAAAAAAAGTTAGCTCCTGCAGGAGTTATAGACTGAGGAATGAGACAGTACAATTTAATATTTATTTGCCAGCATCAGCCTACTGCAATTTCTTCTTGTGTGTAATTATTCTTGAGAATGCTTAAACCTGGATCTATCAAGATCTAGTGAAATAATTTTCATATGTTTCATTTTATTCATTTGGGGAGCTTTTTGTAGTTCATTACATTATCATTTAAGTGAGCATTTTTTTATTAATATGAATAAAGTGAATATATTTGGAGCCTTCACCCTGCCAAAAAGAATGCTTGAGATTTGTGGTTTTGGTGGCCAATAATGTCAGTAAAGGCAAAAGGTAGTGGTTGCCCTTGCTCAAAAGCCAGTCGTATATGACTCTAGGGTTCTGTGCTCATTTCTGTTTATAGCCAAAGAGCCAGTGCTGTCTGCATCTGCAGACATTTCCATGGACATGTAGCAGGCATGACTTGACACTGGAGTGCACGGAATGCTGTTACCTTCCCACCAAAGTGGTACCTATTTATCTACTTGCAATTTCTTCCTTTCAAACTGCTAGGTTGGCAGGAGCTGAAACAAAGACGGGAGCTCACTGCGTTGTGCAGCACTCGGGTCTCAAACTGCTGGCCTTCCAGTCATCAAGTTCAGTTTCTTAACCACTAAGCCACTGCAGTCCCCAATAATGTCAGTACCATGTTTTAAAATAATTTTTTTATATGGCACAAACTTTAACTTTGCATAAAACAACCCCCCAGTTTGTTTGCATATTTTTGACTCCAATTCATGTTAACTAAACTATGTTTTTTTTAAAATTCTCAGTGCATAATCATATTGGCTTTTCTTTTGACAAGCAATAAGCTCGAAATTTTCCATATAAACACACCCTTTTTAAAAAGTTCGTTCTCCCCCAAAACCCTTGTCTGAACTCTTCTCCATCTTCCCCGCCATAATCAGTGTTTTGCTTGCCTGCCTTTTCCCTTTCAGCCAGCTGAAGACATTGCAAAGGCAATAATGAAAGACGCCGTGGAGCACCAGTTGTGCATGAAAGATGTGAAAATTTACTGCAAATGAGACAAGAGCAGTAAATTCATTTTTATTCAAATTACTGTCATCATACATTACCACCCCTCCTGTAAACATTGTGCTTCAGACAGTGTGACAGCATATTATTATTTGTGAGATTATACTATTATTAAGCTATTAACATGTCACCTCCTGCTTGAAACAATGACTCAGCTTGCTACTGCATAATAGGACAAGTTAGGGAGACAAGCTGAGGGGACGGAAAGGTTAGCGGTAAGAAGGCTGTCCAGGCATGGAATGACAGCTGGCACTTTAAGGCTAACATTTATTCAAAGGTACTCGCGTAATCACCTGTTACTATTATTACACTGTTATTATAGCTATTATTGCTGTACTGCCCCATTCATTTTCACCAACCAGCATCTCAACGTTCTGTTCACACTCATTATGACACTAATTTCTAACTGCTCATTATTTCAAGGAGAGAGGGGGAAAATAGTAAATATTTCTTCTAAGGCAAAGACGATCAGGAAGCATATATAGGGATGGTGAGGCTAAGTGATTTTTTTTATTTTAAAAAATGAATCCAATAATGCGGCTTCCTTCATGACATATGTTTGCCTAATTGTGATAAATAATAAAGAGAAGTTCAGCTTTGACCGTCCAGGGACTAGAAATGAATTGATCAACAGGGCCAATGCCATGTAATTGTATGGTCTCTCTTACTTTTGACAGAAAAGCTGCAAGTAGTCCTTTAGGTATTATCGCTAGATTCCCCCAGGAGATTGCTAATGATTAAAATTTTATGGTTTATAGACTTCAAAGGCATTTATTGTAGCATTGCCATCCACAGTTAGTGTGGCATGCAGATCACAATGCATCATATGCTCTAATTTTACCTTGTGTAAGTGCTTGTGACAGTTCCCCCCACGATAGCCTTGCTACTTAGTATTCTTTTGCAAAAGTTCATTTGGTTCAAGGGAATATTTGACTCTCATGTATAATCAGCTTCCATCAACATTAGGAAGGATCCAAGTGGTGGGCCCCTCCTCCACCAAACTGGAGATAAGCAACTGGGGCCAGCAGAGGCGCTTTGTTTTAATCTGGTTTCATTTTGGTTATGGCACTTAAAGACTGAACACTCCATTTTACTGAAATAGTCATTACCTGGCCTTGGTTTTAGGGAGGGAAATCTGGTTATACTATAACCAGAATTTTTTAAATCTCTGGATTATTAAATTTTTTTAAATAATTTTTTTAGACCATACTCCCAGCGATCAACACTGAGTGTCAGATGGCAGTTAACTAACCTGACAACCCTGAGGACTAACGGCTAGGGTGCAAAAGTCCACATGGAAGGGTGATGGATTAAATCCCACTTAAATCCATCTTGATGGAGGGCAGCAGCTTCATCAATCCTGGCCTGGGGCCGATGAGGACTTTGCATGCCAAAAGTAACTCGTGGAACTGGATCAGAGTCACGCTGCGATGTGGAAGGCAGATGAAAGGCCACTCCATTATTTTCTCAGGACAGTTTTCATGGATGATCACCATGATGATTGCCAGTATTCGGATTTGGATATGGCAGAAGAAGAAAAATAAGAATATTTTCTCATCATTTAGTCAGTGCCTCCCTTTATGAACCTCCCCGGATGTTAAGATCTTCAAGGTAGAAATTCCTCTTAATCTTACCACCCTAACTGGTGTGTTTGGTGGGGAGAAGGGAGTGGGGCTTCTCTATCACTGCCCTCAGAATCTGGAAATCCTCCCCATGGTAGGCCAAATTGGCCCCATCATTTTAATTGTGAATATTTAAGTTGTTTTAAATATTTGAACTATTTATTGTTTTTAACTGTCTTTTTAATTACATAAGCTGCCTTGGGTCCTCTTATGGAGAACAATGGGGTAAAAATATTTTAAATAAATAAATGACCCAAGCCTGGAAGTGGTAACTTCTGGGTCAAAAACTCCCAGAGTTCTCAAAATGGCCCCAGGACACACTAATTGGGAAATTGTGAGAGTTTTAACATATCCAAGCGCTGTCTTGAAATTATGGAATACATTGCCACAAAGTGGGTCGGTGTTCTCTAATGTTCTCTAATGTTTAAAATAGTTTTAAAAAATCATGAAACTATTCATAGAGCTAGTAATGGCTCAATGAAATAGAGTTATTACTAGTTCTATGAACAGCTCTATGAAACAGGAGTATTATTAGCTCTGGATATTAAGTATGGTGTAGTAGATGGAGGGGCCATGGTGGCATAGTGGAAAGATGCTGAGCTTGATGACTGCTAACCTAGCAGTTTGAAAACAAGAAATTGAAAGTAGATAAACAGGTACTGCTTTAGTGGGAAGAGTAACAGTGTTACATATGCTTCAGCATCTAGTCATATCTCCCACATGACCACGGAAACATCTGCAGACACAGACAGCACTGGCTCTTTGGCTGTAAACGGAAATGAGCATGCCCCCTAGAGTCAGACACGACAGGCTTTTGAAAAAGGGAGACGTTTACTAGTGAATGGAGTAATAGACTTGGACTCAGGAGACTTACGTTCAAGTCCCCACATGGCCATCAAACTCATGGAACTAGTAAAACTACTCTTTATATATCTCACCTACCTTAAAAGCCCTATTTGGGTTGGTATAAGTCAGTGTCTATTTGATGGCACATAACATGTTACTAGCTCTCTGGCTTACTAGTTTAATTATTGATTTAATTAATTGTCTTTTCTTTCTTATTCTAAGGAACTCAAAGAAATGGGTGTCTCTCTCTAACTGTTATTGTTACAATCAACCTTTGAGAAAGGATAAGAGGTGGTGAGTCAATCACAGAGCTTCATGGTGCAATTAGGATTTGAATGTTGGCCTCATTGCTCCTAACCTAACACTCTATTACGCCACACTGGAATTGCCATTGGCAGAAACAGAAAAGGCTGAAGCCAATGCTCTTACTAGTTAAATCAGGCCTTAGTGAAGTCCATGGGACTTACATTAAATTTAGCCAGTCTCATTCATTTCAGTGTGTCTGCCCATTGGATTTAGCCCAATAACTTCAAACCTTTATCCCAGGAACAAAGAAAAGTCATTTCTGGCATTAAGGAAAGGGAAAGTAAGTATGGCTATTGTCCTGCTAAGACTCTCTGAAAGCATTTGAGTAGTTATGGTCAAAAACAAAATACCCATCTATGATTTTTGCTCTGATCACTCACATATTTATATTAGAAGGAATATACTTGAGGTTTCATGTGCTTAGGCTAGCTGTAGAAATCCTCCAGATATTACTTTATATAACATTTATTGGTCTACATTTTTTCTTTAGTAAATACTTGGCCATTGGCCATGTAATTTGAGGCACATGAGAGTAAATGTCCTAGAACAGATTCCCTGTTTTGTAGTAACCTGTAGTTTGATCAGTTTTGCTGAACCCTGGCTACTATCTATTTTCCTTTGTTAAGAATACTCTGATTTTCTTTGTTTTAAAAAGGAACCAGTTCTTTTAATAAGTTTAAGCATATTTATGTAAATAGCTTTCTACCCTTTTTTGCTTAGCAGGTGTGGGGTGGTGGTGGAGAGACACTGTTTATAATCAAGTAAATAATAAAGCTTTCAACAGCTTTTAAAAAAATAGTTTAGAAAGTACCTTGTGTGAGGTAGAACAAACAGACACATATCAGTGTGTCATTAATGATACCTTCTTAAGCTTGCAAAGGAATAAAAAACCCAGTCTGTCACAAAAGGCTTGAACACCTCAAAGGATCCCCCTTTTTAATGTGTAGGATGCAATGAAAGCTACAATCCTTAACTACACTTCTTAGGCTCCATTCTCAGAAGTGTCATTTTAGTAATATTCCTGGACTTGAAGAATATGCCTTTGATGTCTTGAAAGCTTGGATAATATGTGCTGTTTTGTTAGCTTTGTCCTTAAAGGCTAAGCAGCTTCAAAATATGCAAATAAGAATAGCCAACAGGTCCCTTCTTTAAATCTTTGCAAAATTATGAACATAATTCTGAGAATATTTGGTTACCTACATATGAAAGGAATATCTGCACATCCTTATTGGAGACTTCCCTCCTCTCTCTCGTTTCATTATTTCTTTCATCTGTCTTTATTTAATACAGAATAACAGACACCCATTACAAAAAGGTTACATTACTTCTGGGAACTGACCTGCCTTGTAATTGACTCCCTCTGAAGACAAGAGATACTTCAAAATAAAGCCTAGTGATATATCTGTCCTTTCCTATGCTTCCATAGCTCATCCTGCCTCCAAACGGCACAGCTCCAGTTTCAGTGATACATCCCAGCTGTTGAAAACACTATGGCTCTCTGCCATTGTTAGACAACTCAGTTTAATCTCTTATTACCTCTTTATCATTTGTCTCTTGTATATATACATATAACTGAGGGGGGCATGTTGATTAGGAGAAATTCAAAACATTACATGACTTGCAACTACAACTGATGCTGGGTATACTTAACCCATGAATCTGTTTCATGCTACAACCTGAAAGGGAAGCTTACAATAATAGGACCAACATTGAAGAAGTGGGGAACAGACAATGTCTTGATGATTGACACCAAAGGTTGCTTTCTTATGTTTCATAATTCTAGGTTGCTTCTTTTCTGAGATCACTTGTAAAATATCAATAGCACAAGTGAATAGGAAGCCCAAACTCAGCTCTTGGAGCAACAAGTCTGACTTGAGGGAGTGAAATGGTTAAGCTCAATTTCTGTCTTTTCCCTTGAGCCCTAGAGGAAGATATAATGATGGTTTCCAGCATCTAGTTGCCTCCTATGATTACACCAAAGTCCAACATTAACAAGAAACTTGTATTTATTAATTTATACATAAATTAAATCAAGAAGCAGCACGATGTAATGCCAATAGTGGGCCACTAAATAATCTTGTAAATTATTGTAAGGAAGGCAAGCATTCAATCTTCATCAAGCTGGATGTTAACAATGGGAAAAAGCTGTAGCTTGTATTTTAAATGTATTCTGATGAGGAAAAAAGCACTTTAGATAACACTTCCACATGTATTGCCTCTTTCCTTGGCTGCATTTCTCTGATCACACCCTGGTATACAGTAAAGCCCCGACTTACAAATGCCTCGAGTTACATAAAATTCAACTTACATAATGATTTTATGTTGAAACCATGTCCCAATTTACACGATTTCCTATGGGTTTGCTTAAACTTACATAAAGATTCTTTTTCCTATGGGTTTGCTTCGAGTTATGTAAACATTCATTTCCCTATGGGTTTGCTTTGCTTTCATTTTTCCTATGAGTTTGGTTCGAGTTACGTAAAAAAATAATTTTCCTCTAGGTTTGTTTCGAGTTACAAAAAAATCAATTTAAGCAAAAGCCTACAGAATTGACTTTTTTTTGTAAGTAGGGGTTTTACTGTACTTCATAACCTGAAGCACATAAAGCAGAAGCTAGAAGGACCATTGCTACAGTTTGACAATGCCCTTGATCTGGATGCAGAAGTCTCTTGAAAACACAATAACACACACTGTTTCAGAAAGTTTTTGGAGGTTTTCTTGACAGTATTGTTCAAATTTATTACAATTTAGCAGCTTGAAGTTCCAATTTCATATTTTAGCAAGCATGGGGTGTTTTTTTTTTTTTTGAAAAATATAAACCTTTGATGCACAACCGAAGGAGCAGACATATTGTGTTGATTCTTCTTCTTTCGTGTCCTGATCAAACTCTGGACTGCCAAAATGAAGCCACTTTCTTCACTTTGCCATTGCTCAATGATGGAGCAATTGATTGAAATGGATCAATTCCAATGGATCAATTCCAATGGATCTATTCCTTGAAGACCATATGACTGAGATACATAAAATACTCAGTGAGAGGTCATGTGCAATTGAAACAATTACTCCAAGTGAGGCAACCACCTCAGGTGGCAGACAAGAGAGCAGCAGTCGCAGTCGCCTGAGTTTTCTTTATACTGTATACCCAACTTGGCACTTCCTGCCTAACAATAGAGTTGAATGCATTCTACCCAGCATGACTTGCAATCCCAAACCTGCCTGCCCTCTTCAGGAGTGGCAAAGGACATTGTTTCACTGCAGTGTTGCAGCTGGAGTCAACCAGCAGTTGACCCAGTTTATGTGCATGGAATGGAAAAGGACACTATCTTGTCCTTTGTTTCTGGCAAAGCATCTTGCTACACCTGGCTTTCCCATTCTGACAGCCATGATTATTTTGCCCCTTGCCAATTTCTCCTAGCCTTGCCATTTATAGCTCCCTTGAAATGTCAGCCACTATTCCATGTAATAACGAATCCAGAAATCTGAACAAATTATTTGGTGTGTGTGTGTGTGTGTGTGTGTGTGTGTGTGTGTGTGTGTGTGTGTGTGTGTGTGTGTGTGTGTGTGTGTGTGTGTGTGTGTGTGACAACAACTCCTTGAGTCCCTCAGTCAGGGGATGTGGGTACATGTGTTAAGTCAGTGTGCCTATGTATGTATCTAAGAATCATGATGATAAATTTTCTTTTCAAGAAGGAATGGACCAAAATGTACAATGTAGCTTATGCTAAGCAATCAGATTTTGGCCAGTGATTCATTGTTACATACTCTGGTACTGCAAACTGTCCCATAGGATATTGTTTATGGGAACAATATTATCCATAGGATCAGAACATAGTAAGAAGGCATTAGCTGCCATAAATTACTGCAACAATTTAAACCAACATGTCAGAAGTTGTGCTTACCATGCAGTAAAATGGTGGACCAATAGCACTAGTTCTGTGCATACACTATTTTGCCCCAGCTGTGGCTGCCAATAAAATGGAATCCAGTATCACTTAAAGTGCTGTTATTAGGCAGAAGACATGGACTTTGACTTGGACTGCAACTCATGCATTTATTAACTATTATTAAGGCTACTGTTAGGAAGGAGCCAGGAGCCAGGGACTGAGTCATGGAGTCAGAACCAAGGCTTAAGGAACATGAGCTAAGGTACCAAACCAGATGGTCCAATGCAGGGACCAAACAAAGAGATAGAGCTGAGGAGCTCACATACAGTACTGATAAAAGTATCCAGTGAGCAGCCTAGATGGATGGGGTAGTCCAGAACTAAGAGAAAGATAAATGTCAGGAAAATAGCCCAAGCTGCTGTGCTAATAGTTCAGTGATGGTGAAGCTTTTAGAAAATGAGTGCCCAAACTGCAACCCAAAACCCACTTATTTATCGCAAAGTGCCAACACAGCAACAGGGGAGGAAGGAAATGTTCCCATTGGGCTGCTGGGCAGAGGGGCAGAGCAACTCTGTGCTGGGGGAGGGAGGAAGTGCTCCCATTGGGCTGCTGGACAGAGGGGCAGAGCAACTCTGTGCTGGGGGAGGGAGGAAGTGCTCCCATTGGGCTGCTGGACAGAGGGGCAGGGCAAACTCTGTGCTGGGGTGACTGCACGCCAGTGCCCACAGAGAGGGCATGCATGCCATAGGTCCGCCACCACTGTAATAGGTCATCACTGCATTGGACAGTTAGACACAAATCCAGAAGATCCTGGTGTTTGTTTGCTTTTTTGTGGTTTCTGGGTCAATGTGGGCTCATCACTCTCACAATTGATTTATTTCAAGCCCTACGATAAGGTTGAAAACATTGGTAGTGGGAATTTAATGCATGCTATCCTTTATGTCGTGTTAGAAACTTTAGTATCTGCTGGCCCTCTCTCAGGTGGGACCAGCAGTAGCAGAGTCCCACTGCAATAATATCCTAACTTTACAAAAAAACAACTTTACTAGGAACAGCCTATATCATTGATGCCAAACCTTGGCACTCCAGCTGTTCTTGAACTTCAATTCCGAGAAGCCCTGATCAGCAGGTGTGCTGACCTGGGCATCTGGTAATTCAAGTCCAAGAAAATGTAGAGTGCCAAGGTTCACCATCACTGGCCTATATACTTAAGATATTACCTTCTTTTTAAAGTCCTTGGTTAGGTTTTGAACCTTTAATTTTATACCAGTCTTTGACTGTGAATCTAATGGTATATTTTTATGATGTTGATGACAATGACAATGTCTATGTGCTGTCATGTAAGCTCTGATTTATGGCAACCCTTTCCAAGGTTCTCTAGGTAGACAATTCCCATCTTCTGAGGGACACCCTGTGACTGTGTGGCTTACTCATAACTACACAAGCTGTTTGCAGGCGCACCCCCCAATAAAGGACTCAGACACTGGTAAAAGTGGATAACGGCATTGGGCCACATTTATTGATTCATGCCCTAGTCCGAATTATAAATTTCTATTGGTAATTGACCAATCATAATTCTTAAGGCAAGCAGGCCGAAGTAACACTGGTAAGGTACCACCCAAAATTGCCAACGGCAATTGTTACAATGTATCTATTTGTATCAATTTGTTTGTTGACAACAAACAAATTATTGACCGTAGTCAATATCTAACTAATGACCCCACCCTCTGACGCGTATCCGTGAAATCACGGGGTGATGCATGCTGTCTAGCTGTAGCCATCACCCCGCCGCCTGGTTCGTCGTTGACCGGACAACGTTTAACCAACTTATGCCTGTCTAGTGTTGTACCGGCAATTGCGAACCTGCCGGATACCTGTGGGTCATAAATGTTTACCTTACCAGTGATACCCACCCATGTGACCAAAGTCAACAGCAGCAACAGAAACCCCTATATCAAACCATAGCAACAGTGTGGGATGGGCGAAAAAACCAGGACCCGAGAGCCAATTGTGGGTCCCAGCCAAAAATTCCCACCCGGCCCCGAAGCGACCAAAATATCACACTGTTAACTAGGGAGGGGGTGGAGGGGAAAAAACTTCTCCGCTCCGTCGCTTCGCAAAATGGCAGCTCGGCTGCCTCATGGCCACCCCTTTTATAAGGGAGCTGGCCACGCCTCCTAACTACCCGGATGCCTTCGTCCGATGGGGGGGCCGCAAAGAGCGCGGCGGCCATTTTGGTGCCGCACTTGCATTGCAGGCGCACCCCCCAATAAAGGACTCAGACACTGGTAAAAGTGGATAACGGCATTGGGCCACATTTATTGATTCATGCCCTAGTCCGAATTATAAATTTCTATTGGTAATTGACCAATCATAATTCTTAAGGCAAGCAGGCCGAAGTAACACTGGTAAGGTACCACCCAAAATTGCCAACGGCAATTGTTACAATGTATCTATTTGTATCAATTTGTTTGTTGACAACAAACAAATTATTGACCGTAGTCAATATCTAACTAATGACCCCACCCTCTGACGCGTATCCGTGAAATCACGGGGTGATGCATGCTGTCTAGCTGTAGCCATCACCCCGCCACCTGGTTCGTCGTTGACCGGACAACGTTTAACCAACTTATGCCTGTCTAGTGTTGTACCGGCAATTGCGAACCTGCCGGATACCTGTGGGTCATAAATGTTTACCTTACCAGTGATACCCGCCCATGTGACCAAAGTCAACAGCAGCAACAGAAACCCCTATATCAAACCATAGCAACAGTGTGGGATGGGCGAAAAAACCAGGACCCGAGAGCCAATTGTGGGTCCCAGCCAAAAATTCCCACCCGGCCCCGAAGCGACCAAAATATCACACTGTTAACTAGGGAGGGGGTGGAGGGGAAAAAACTTCTCCGCTCCGTCGCTTCGCAAAATGGCAGCTCGGCTGCCTCATGGCCACCCCTTTTATAAGGGAGCTGGCCACGCCTCCTAACTACCCGGATGCCTTCGTCCGATGGGGGGGCCGCAAAGAGCGCGGCGGCCATTTTGGCGCCGCACTTGCATTGCAGGCGCACCCCCCAATAAAGGACTCAGACACTGGTAAAAGTGGATAACGGCATTGGGCCACATTTATTGATTCATGCCCTTGTCCGAATTATAAATTTCTATTGGTAATTGACCAATCATAATTCTTAAGGCAAGCAGGCCGAAGTAACACTGGTAAGGTACCACCCAAAATTGCCAACGGCAATTGTTACAATGTATCTATTTGTATCAATTTGTTTGTTGACAACAAACAAATTGTTGACCGTAGTCAATATCTAACTAATGACCCCACCCTCTGACGCGTATCCGTGAAATCACAGGGTGATGCATGCTGTCTAGCTGTAGCCATCACCCCGTCGCCTGGTTCGTCGTTGACCGGACAACGTTTAACCAACTTATGCCTGTCTAGTGTTGTCCAGTCAATTGCGAACCTGCCGGATACCTGTGGGTCATAAATGTTTACCTTACCAGTGATACCCGCCACACGGGGAGGCTTCCCAAAAGGCTCACCGCCCCCCCCCCAAGACCGTCAGCTCGGTCGACAGGCCTGCTCGCCAGTCCACTAACCAGAGGTCCATACCTCCCTGCGACAGATGGGCCCCATCCCCTGAGTAAAGCTCGTAATTTTGCAGACTGATGGCGGGGAGGCTAATGACGCGTCCCCCGCCCTTGTCGAAAAGGAACCGGGCAATAGCCCCGTTCACGGAGCGTCAGCTCAGTCAAGAGCCTCGAAGCCGAACGCCCCCCTGTAAGCGTACCGCGGTATCGTGTCCGACCAATTGAGGGACGTGGCAGGCCACACATAATGTGAGTAGGGCAGGTCACTGCAAACCGCAAGCTTCCGCGATAGGCCAGTGACCTGTCCCAAGCCATCGCCCCCAAGGTACATAACCGGGACATCGGGCGAGTCAGCATCCCTGATGTAGAAAAGGAATGGCAACAGTTCCCGCCATAACATGCCGCGCTTACCATACCACCTAAGACATGCGGATGCACCCAGTCCCAGTCGGGGTCCCCACTCTGTCACCGCAGCGTAACGCGCTGCCCTCTGCAGCGTAACGCGCTGCCCTGTGCAGCGTAACGCGCTGCCCCATTCAGCGTAACGCGCTGCCCTGTGCACGTGGCTATGGCCCACCAGCCATACTGTCACCGGTGTAAAACGACACCCAGGGTCTGTCAAGGAAAAAAGGGGGGGAGAAACAGTGCAGTGACTAAACTGGTACTCACGGTTGAAGAGGGTGAACACAAAACTGAAAACATTGTGATCCCCACCCTCCCATGCGGCGTATTTCAGCCCCGGAGTACCCAAAAACAGCTGCAGTAGAAGCCACCCCTATCCTGAACGAATGGGTGCCGCAGCGAGCCCCAGAGAGGCCAACACTGTCTAGTGCCTTCCCAGCACCCTCCAAAATTGAAATTTAGTAAGGGAGGACCCACCTTGGTGACAGAAAAACGGGCCATGGTGCATGCCACACAGTGCAAGGAGATCCTGTAGGGCACCAACCGGACAGATGTCTGCCAAAGAACATCGTAGCAGTCTACTCCACTGCCTACGCCGTGCTGATTCGTTTTAGAGGAGCGTATCCCCAACTGAGCCCAATATTGTCCAGACAGACATCTTCGAGTTCCAGTGCCCTACGACTTGCATCCGCCTTAGACAGCATCTCAAGCTCGCTGATGCGGAGCGCTCCAAAAAAGGCCACCATTGTAGCTGCATGAAATGGGCTGCCTCATATCTATCAAAACAGAGGCCAGGCCAGCCCCGGGCCAATCGGGTAAAAACCCCTGGGGAAATCGGGTGGCGGTCGTCCGGGCAACGCCCACGCTCCCACACCCACCCCTCCAAAACATGTCTCACACGGAAGTCAGTGGTACTGTCCACACGACCTCCCACCTTGGCCATAAAAGCCAACGCCGACAGCCTAGATGCTATGGTGCGAGGTGCAAGGCCCTGGGCATGCAGGTAAACCATGAACTGCAGTACATGGATCAATGGGATCGGCCAGGTTCCTGGCAGCCGGAATTGGGGACAGAATGCTCTGAAGAAATGAATGCGTGGTGATGCGCCTTACGTGTGCGTGGCGCTAGTGACAAGCCAATCGCCCGGTTCACCTCTCCTTGCCAATGGTCCATATCTCGTCCAGGAGTGGCGAGGGAAATTCCTCCGCATCCAGGGCCAAGGCACGGAACCGGGAGATCTGCAGGCGGGACAAAGCGTCAGCAATATCATTATTGACCCCCGGGACACGCCTGGCCCAGAAGAGGACGTTGAGGCGCAGGCTGCGCAACAGAAACTGGCGCACTAGGTCCATGACCCTGGGCGATGTGGAAGTCTGTGAGGTGACAATGTGGACAACGGCCGCATTGTCACACCAGAAATGGACGACCAAGTTGGCCCACTCCTCGCCCCATATCATCAAAGCCCCCAGGATAGGGAAAATTCCAGATACGTGAGACCACGCAGGTGACCCGTGCCTGCCCAGGCTGGTGGCCACCCACCATAGGCCCACTTCCAATTGAAGTACATCCCATAACCCAGGGATCCCGTGGCATCGGACTGTATCTGAAAGCGAGGGGAAGCCCGGGGCTCAGACCTCCAAAATGACACCCCATTGAACTCCCTCAGGAACTGGAGCCAGACAAGCACATCTGCCCTGATACCCCGGGTAAGTCTAACCCTATGGTGGGGCCTGAATAATCCTGCCATGGCATCGCACAAGCACCGAGCAAATGCCCTGCCCGGTGCGACGACCCTGCAAGCGAAATTGAGGTGACCATGTAGCACCTGCAGTTCCCTCAGTGATGCCATGCGCTTGGCCAGCAAGTCCGAGATAAGGGCCACTAGCCTCGACACCTTATCCCGCTGCAACCTAGAAGCCTGGGCTACCGTGTCAATCTCCACCCCCAGGAATACTAGCTGTGTAGATGGGCCCTCGGTCTTTTCGGGCGCTAAAGGGACACCAAGTTCCTCCATTAGCGTCTGAAATGTGTTGAGGAGACGTGTGCACGTGTCCCAGCCCCGTTCAGCCCCGAATAAAATCATCCAGGGAATGGGCTACAGACCGGGACCCTGACCTGCGGACAAAAGCCCATTCTAGGAAGGTGGTGAAATGCTCGAATGCCGAGCCCGAAATGGAACAGCCAAAAGGCATGGCATGATCGAAATAATATGCTCCCCGGAATGGGGGTGCAGGGACAGGGCCAGCGACCCTGCCCGCATTAACCTCCTCAGCAATGCTGGCAGAAGCCACCTCCTCCCTTCCCCTGAGGCACAAAAGGTTGGGGGCGTCTTGGGGGAACCTACCACCCATGAAAGGAATACGGAACCCCAGTCGAAAACCCCAAAGCAGGTAAACTGCATCTGCCCCCCTCGGGTACAATGCAAGGCAACGCTCCAACATGTCCACATTAATCGGGGAGGGAGCCTTTCGGTGAACCAGCTCCACCCGAGGCAGTCTTGCCAGCCCCCTGTCCGCCCCTCCCTCTGCCCCGCATCCCTCCAGGCCTGGGACATGCAGAGGCCACATAGGGGCCAGCACAGGCGGGACACTCATGTCTGTATTTGCAATTCTTCCCATTGCAGGAACCATTGTACGAGAAAGTCCAGCACAGCAGGCGGGCTGGAACCCCCTGCCCGCCACCTGGCGGGGGACCTGTGCTGGGGCCGCACGCTGGACCGCATATCCACAATGGTATCTCTCCCCAGGCGCGGGGCACGTGGGAGTCATGTACAGAAGCCAAAGCCTCCGGCAGGGCTCATCCCACCTCATCTCGGGGTGCAGGGGGAATCCGCATACGGAATTCCTCGTCATAAGCCAACCACGCCGGGCCCGGGAAGTCAACCATCGCCCTATAGATGTTGTCCAAATACTGGACCATCGGAATCGCCAAACCCGGCCGGGCCCTAAGGTATACCGCCATATATATGAGGTAGGCCGGCAACCAGTTGGCCCACGTACATGGTGGCTTGCGACAACGTGCCTGCTCCTTATCCTTCTCATCCTGCCCCCCCTCTCCTCCTAGGTGGGCTCTCTGTTGAGGAGGGAGAAGATATCCACATACTCCCCCCGCCAGATCTTCTCTTTGGTGGTCTGGGCCAAATGGTCTCCCAGTGGTAAGGAATACCCCGCTGTCGGCGAGGCTGACACAGGTACAGCAGAAAATGGGGGCATCTGGAAAGGGGGCTGGACTAACCCGGCCACCCCCAAAACATTCCCCACAGGGTAAGAAACACCCCCCACCACGGGGCCCTGGGTGGTAGTTGATGTCGCCGGGTGGGGCGTCATCGGCTGGACCGCCGCACCACCCGCGCGAGGCCAAGGCCATTGAAAATCCCCCCCCCCAACGTGGCCACGTGTGTAGGTGCACTAGCTTGAACTGCATACTCACATGCTGCACCCCCATGGGCCGCCCCCACCGGGGGTTCCGGCCCACTGGGGGCGTCGGAGCTCACGACTGCCGTGGAGCTCGTCGACGGGGCCTGACCCACACTGGCCTGTTGGTTGGGGAGCTGCGAGGCAGTGGCCGAGGTCGTGCCACGCGCCTCAAGCAGCTCGACCCGTCCCGTCGCCTGCCGCTGCCCAGCAGACGACGTATCGAACTGTACCCCAAAAGGGGCCCCAGGGTGGCTAGCCCGGGCCAGGGATGCCTCAATGGCCGCAACGCGGGCCAGTAGAGCCTCCACGCTGACATGGGGCAAAGGGCCAGCCGGCCTGCCCACTACAGGCATGGGTACAGGTCCCTGTACACCGGGGCCCGAATAGGGCCATGACCCCAAACCCGGGCCCGGTAGGGCCGATGGAGCAACCTGCCAGGAAAGGGGACCACACCACCCCCCAAGGCTGGAAGCCCCCTGAGCGAGCTGCACCCCTATGGAGGAAGGCCCAGCGGAATGGGCAACACCAGGAGCGGTGTCCACCGCTTGCAGGCCGAGGGCCGCAGCCCCTACTGGGCCCGTGCGCGGGCCCCCGGTCTCCGGCTAAGGGGGGATTAACCCCATCCCACCGATCGCGGTGAGTGCAGGCAAAGGCGGCTGCTGCGGAGGCGCAGCCGCGGTCCTCCGACCCGGATTGCGCCTCCGAACCGCACGAGCCACGCTCGCAGCCGCCTTCTTCTTCGAGGGCATCTCAGCCAAACGACGGGAAGCCGAAAACGAGAAAATTCAGCAGCCAAGAGGCTTCCCGGTAAAGGTAAAAGCAACGGAGGCAAGAGGGAAAAAACTTCTCCGCTCCGTCGCTTCGCAAAATGGCAGCTCGGCTGCCTCATGGCCACCCCTTTTATAAGGGAGCTGGCCACGCCCCCTAACTACCCGGATGCCTTTGTCCGATGGGGGGGGCCCGCAAAGAGCGCGGCGGCCATTTTGGCGCCGCGCTTGCATTCTTTTCCTAGGAGACGCAGTGGGGAATTGAACGCCCAGCTTCTGGCTCCACTGCGACATATCTAAACTGTGGTATATTCAACCAGCTACACAGCCAGCTGTAGAAAGCAGGCATTTTTCCTTTCTCTGCTTCCTGCCATACAGCATACTAGTCGTGCCTTTCAGAATTTGGGAACCTGCTGAAAGATGCTGAATTTGAGTCACCAAAGGCTTCATTCTGTTATGAATGCTGGCTCTCATGTGTTCACTGCTGATTAGACTACATTATTTCTATGATCCTATTGGGCTTCACAGGAGGCAAAGAGACACTTGCCCTTATTTGAAGCTAGCAGACACCAAGAGAATTTGCTGATTGCTAATGAGAAAGTGAAGGTTTTGTTGATATCATCTGGGACATTCTTGCTGTGGTCTGCTATTAAGATCTGGGGCTCTACATAACACACCATATTAAACAGGCAGTGATTTTATTATGGGATCAGTATAACTTTTCATGTCTGTTGTATTCCAAAAGCGTATGCTGAGACACCTTCCCACCCCCTAGAATATGAAACATAATATCTTGCTTCAAGCTGCATTATTTAAAAAGGGGCAATGTGGTTCATAATGTTACATTTACGGCATACTCTTTAAGCCACTTGACCCGTATAAATATTACTATAGAGTTGCCCTCAGTTATTAAATTCTTATTGCTTATAAAAGGGGCAGCAGGAAGTATATAATCTATAGAGTGAGGTGTGTTTTGATCTGAGTGCTTTGGAGAGAAGGGGAAAGTCTGGAAACAAATGAGTTTCATTTTTTTCCCATATTCTCCAAGTGAATATTTTTTCTGGCTTTAACTAACCAGCAGGCTATTCATTCAATTACAGCTCTTGGCTTGCCAAATGTCAATTTGGCTCTTGAGAGATTGGAGGGAGGGGGATGACCCATACCTTCAGAGAAATGGGTTAGAAGAACGTTTGCCTTGCTTTGAATGTGGCTGAGAAAGTTAGAACGAGAGTTCAGGGTTTGTCCTGGTTCAGTGACAATCCTTGCAAACACAGGAAATTTGGCGTGAGTTGGTGTGCAATCCTGGTGTCACATCAACAGTGGCTTCTGTGCTCATTTATTTTCACCCCTTCCTTGGAAAACACAAATCCAGCCACAATATCTATCTGTGTACATACTGTAACCTCCGATTTCCCCTCTCCCCTCCTGCATTTGCTGGAAATACATGGAGCAACTGACCATGTCTGTGACTTTGTCACACTCCTTTAAACCCTAGGGTTATCTCTCCAAGAGGGGATACAGTTATTCAAGCTAGCCTTCTTTCCACCTGGTTAGGTGAGCTAGAATAAATGAAACACTGCATTTTCTGGCAGCATTTGCTTATATACGACTAGAGAGTATTCTAAGGTTTCAAAGAACCTTCTCTAACAACACAATCCACATTCACTCCTGGCTTCTAGCTCTTTCTCTTCCCTTCACCTCTTTCTTACTCACTCACTCACATATGTATTTGGCAGAGACACAAACAACGTATTAACATAGGTAATTTCACTTCAGAGTTGCTAGGGGCAGAACCTCCAGACCTAGAGGTTACTGCTGTCAAAGCAGGACCTTTTACTTCCTGTCACTCCTTTCAAAGATGAAGGGAGAGATTTCCCTTAGCCTACAGCATTTAGCGTGGAAACGCTCCACCACAACATTTTGAAACTATAGAAATCATGAAACCAGCCTGTGACCTTCCAGTTCAGTGACAGTATAGGAATCCCTGGAGCAGCGGAGGCATCCTCTGATATTTGGGAAAGTGTCATGTTTTCTTTGCAGAGAAAACTGTCATATTGTTGTTGGCATAAAATGCAACACTTCCTGGAGTTGTGATTTCCTTGTTTGCTACAAAATGTCACCTGGGCAACTGACATGTTTTTCTAGGGAGGGGAGCGGGTTGCTTAAAGCAACTTGCTACTTAGGATATTCAAATAAAGCAGCTCTGGATAACTCAAGCCAGACTAGAAGAGGATAACAAATTACAAGGGTCTGAATTTCCATCTGAAGACATTCAGAGATTTGTAAAAGCTGGAATTTCATTGATAGGATGAGCTAAATATAGCTCCCATATCTTTTATGACATGTTCTATGCCACAGTTCTCCTGCAGAAAAGAAATTACGAATACAAGTCTGCAAGCATTTGCACAAGAATGCCTCCAAAATAAGCAATATCAACAACAAATTATGTAACTTAATTGAGATTCTGAACCTGTGTGATGAGCAGCCAATAGATGTACCTGTAATTGACACCTGTCCTCCCCACCCACACAAAAATCCCACTAAGTTTTCATTAAGGACATAATTATCCTTTGTTCTCTGTTCTTTAAAATTCCTTGTAAATTGTATAACAAATATTCACAAATGCTTTCCCCCAGCATATGCCTTTTTAAACACATCACTATTATTTAAGGTATCTTGTCTTTCCTTTTTCTCTTTTGCACAGATGCTACAACCAACAAGAAGAAAACGCTGAGAAAACAACAGCCAGCCAGGTAGTCCCATGCAAACAATGGAGAATCTGAAATAGCCCTGTCTCATAGAAACATTCCAGATACGTCAAACCAATCCTATGTGATAGAGAGGATATCCGATATAGCATGAGATTCAATGGTCCTTGTGGATTCAATGGTGTAAGTTGAAGGCTCTCTGCTTTCCATTCCCTGCTGTGTGTGGGGGGTGGGGGTGGGGGTGTTGACCTTCAGCTGATGCATCCTTCTTCTTCTTCATAAGGTTTAAATTAGGGGCTGTATGACCTAACACAGCCTCCAGTAAATAGCTTCATCATGGATGTTTTCTTTTCCTGTTATATAGCATTCAAGCAAAGAAGGCTAAGATGACCAGTGAGTCAATTTGATAATAGCTGTTATGGCACAGATTTGGAAGAATGAGTTAGGACGGGAGACTACTATTCTAACTTGTAGGTACAAGTTGTTTTGTTCTGTGTGGGTGGTGTTTCTTGTGAGTCTGATTTACAATTTAGGAATAAAATATTTTGTTGCAATTGATGTAGATCTGCAGAAAGAGCAGACTCCCCTGTCAAATGAAATTATTTTACTAAAATGCATAAGTAAACTAAAAAATGAAAATAAGAATGACTATGTAGACAATGTATGTTTCAGCAAACATTAGCTTTGTGTAATTTACTATGAATCACTAAAACTTATTGGCCTTGGAAGAAGAAAGCCCCTTATATATAAATTTGGGACACTTTTCTTTAGAGCTAGCCTATTGTGTAAACAGAGATTTGCTATATTCATTTGCCTAAGTAAGAAGCCAGTTGTCAGATTTAGTGCTCAAAATGATGCGTACATACAACTATATTTGTATGATTCATTTCTGGATGGCAGGTAGCACAGTTTAAAATTTAGAAATAATCAAGATTTATCATACAAGGTCAACCAAGAAAATTTCTTGTCAGCATTCACCTTGTAGATTTCCCCCAGATTTTGACTAAAAGTGCATGTTCTTGAATGTAAAATGTGCAGACAAAAAATTACACAGAAAATATATTAAAATCTCCTGATATAAGGAATCACATATTATGCACTAACAAGAATATGGTGTTTATTGATAATAATAGCCATCCCTTATAGAAGAAGCCTTCTCCTGAAATGTGATCATTTCAGAATGGGAAGATTTCAGAACTGCTGACCTTTCCCTTGTATAGATCTGGTTTTTTATATACTGTACATTAGTGGCTCATGGTCTTCACTGAAATTCTATGTGTCATCACCTGCAATCCTTGTCAGACCAAAATATCTGATGTGTTAGAGAAAAAGATGCTTTGTTTTCAGGATAGAAACAGTAAAATCAACAATTCTGGGAAGAACTTGCATTTACTAACGTGATACTTTGTGTAGCTCTATTCCAAGACATGTTGACTATAACAATTGTCATCCAGGAGTTTTTTGAAAGAGCTTTTTAAATTACTATTATACATTCTGGTTCCAAATGCTCTTCAATGTAATGAATAAAAAGAATAGAATTTTAAATGCAAGCATAATTTTGCCCATAATCATGGATCCTAAAATGAATGCAATTAGGTTCATAACTGTTTATTTAGGTTATATAGTAGTACATTTGAACTAATGAGTCATTTCACAGCACCTGCTAATGATATGGAAGAAGATGGAAGAAGCACTTGGATCAGTGTTTAAAGTTTTAGGAATGAGATCAGTTGTCTTTAGGCTTCTTATATTTTGTGAGGTCAGCTTTCTCACCTTTTCTTTCTGGTAGATGGACAGAAGAAAACTTTGGTGCTAAAGCTTTTCCATTCTCAATCTGCACTTATTTCATCTGTGTCCACTAGTGATGATATTTCATTTTAACATATGTTCTTTGATTGATGAAAGAAAGAAATTATATATATATATATATATACATACATATATATATATATATATATATATATATATATATATATATATATATATATATATATATATATATATATATATATATATATATATATATATATATATATATATACACATACATACATACATACATACATATATATATATATATACATACATACATACATATATATATATACATATATACATATATATATATATATATATATATATATATATATATATATATATATATATATATATATATATATATATATATATATATATATATATATATATATATATAATTGGACAGATGAGAAGAAAGGTTTATTAACTGATACTATGATATTAAAATGAATTTATAAGGAGAAGGTCTTTTTTCTCTAATTTTAACTCTACATTTTAAAAAATCAGTTGTTTGGTTTGCTTCTACGGGCAGGACTTCAACTTCTTCCTTTATAGTAATATATAGTTCTGAAATTCCAAAGGTTTCTGGTGCTTTTCAACTGTCACCTCAGTTCAAAATCATGGAGTTCAGCAATATAAAATATAATAAATTTAACCTGACCTAAGCAGGGGTTTTGAAAACAGCTTTCAAACATAATGCCTGTATATATGTGCAAGAGTTGATGAAAACACGCACACGCATGCACACTCACACACATTCTACTACCTTTCTCAGTGCTTACAAGCATGATTATTATTATTTTAAAAGTTCTCATACTTGCAATATTCCAAGACACTTCTAATTGTTTTAAGAAAGGAAAGGGACATGTTTGTCTCACATTTTTTTAAAAAATAACACAATACAAGGTGTTCCATCCTCACCTGAATTCCCCATGTATATACTTGCATGTTATGTCTTTAGTATTGAATTTGAACATGAAAATCACTGAGTACATAATGTAACCTTTACCCCAAATTACAGCTGACCTGCTATTTAGTGCTTGCAGAACTATCCCCTACAAAAAAATACGCACACGCTTTCTTTTTACACTTTCTTTCAACAGTTCACATTTAATCAATTTTTGTTTTGCAGCCTTTTTGGAGATTGAGTCTTTTGTTAGGAAAGGACATCTTGTTTCCAAAACATACTGGAGGCAATTGCTGGCATCAGAGTGCCCCCAAAAGGCAGTAAGAGAAATTAGCAAGTATGTTCTGACCTTTACAAAGACAGCTAAGGTTATGCACATAACATTTGCCTGTTTACTTTGCAAAATCAACAACGAGTTGCAAACTCAATGTTTGGTAAGTATCTTGTTGCAACAGAAAAAGAATTATTTACAACAACAACAAAATGCTAAGCCATTAGTGTAGTTTTTTTCCCCTTTTTTTGAAAAAAAATGTTCTTGCACATAAAGCCTGTTATCTGTTTTGCTCTGTATCTATCACGATGCAACTTTAATAACGTCAGCCAAGACTGCTCAGAAAATCACAGCTGTAGCTAGAGGCAACCCCTCCCTCCTCCAAACGAGGTGCTTCTCCAAAGCCTCACCTAGTGAGCAGAGTATTGGCTTATGCGTGAGAATAAGTAAACGAATCGATCGCGGCAGTAGGCTGATGGGTACTGGTCGTTTTGATGGATATGACTGTAAAAAAAAAGTCCAGATTGGTTCACAGTGGACCTCATACCATGTCAGCTAAAACCAAAGAGACACAAAAGTGACAGCTGTGGAGAGCACACTGCAGGCAGTCAATGGTTCCTGTGATTTATTGTTCCATCTGCCTTGCCGCTGTGAGGACAAGTTCCCCCTGATTTGGTTAAAATGAAAAGGACCTCAGAGAGCACAACATGTTTTTTGAAAATGTGCAGAAACTATTTTTTTATTTATTTCTTGATTTATGTCCCTTTCCCTCACCATAATGTTTGTGCCAATTGTTTCCCAGTAATGATAGCTGGGGGAAAGGGGGGGTGTATAAAGCTTCCTGATCAGTAAGTTCTTCCCCACCCACCCAAAATAAATGAAAGAAAATAAGTGAAACTGAAAAGAAAATTTAAAAATGCAATTTTAGCTTGCAATTTCTTACAAATTTAATTTACAATCACAAAGCAGAAATGAGGAATTTTAAACAAATGGTTCCCCCCTTTTTTTTACAGTTGCTTTTTGGCTTAGTTAGTCCACTTGCTGAAATCCAAAAAGTGTATACATCTGAAATGTGGAGGTGTTTGTAATCAATGAGATTTATCAGAAGATTGAAACTTCTGTTTTAGTATTTTCATGACCTTTTCTCTGACCTATTTACCGAAGTTTCTTGGTTGATATGCAGAGCTTTGTTTTATTCTTTAAGACATAGAATTTGAACTGAGTGGAAGATACATTCCTGATGTTTACACCCAAAGTTGGTGCTGGTTTGGACTTGAAAAGAGACATCTTCATCTCTGGTGCAGTCTATTACCCCCATTAAAGAGTAAGTACGGCATGGCACTTCTGTCACTATAACATGAAAGCCTAATCAACACGCAAAGGTGTAACACAACACAAATATGCTCATTCCTTAGGGAAACTAAAGTAGCAGTCTGAGAAACATTTGGACTTTTCCCCCCCTGTGAGAATTGAAGTACGCCATTGCGGAGAAATATGGTTAATGTTTTAATACATTTATGGGGCATAAATAATGAATGAAGCATTATCCAGTGCTCTCTCAGAATAAAGTTTTAACAAATCTGAGCAAATTGAATGAATCTCGTGGAGTGATGTATTGATAATTTGCCGCATGGATCACATGTGAAGGAGAAAAATGGCTTTAAAGGCCTGGGAGACCTTTCAAACTCCTGCATATGTTATAATTCACTACTTTAAAAAAATGGCAGGGGCCAGTAATCCACAGTAAGTAAAGCAAAGGCTCCTTACTCTCTAAATCTCATAAATGTTTAATGCAGATCAGGAAAAAAAACCTGCAAATTTCCCATGAAAAGGCCTGTTGGTTTCGATGGTGCATGGAAAAATCCTACTCTCTTTCCCCCTGCATGCGAGGTCCCTGAAGCCCTGACCTCTGTGGCAAGCACTTCCTGGCTGAAGGTTTCCCTAGGCCTCACAGGTCCAGCCTTGGTGTCAAAAACTGGCCTGTCTCCTGTCTCAGGATGTTGGTTTTGCCTCTCAAGTGTTTCCTGAATTTGTGAAAATTCTTTTCTAGCTGGTTGTCCATAGTGTTTAAATGCTCAAAAAATATTTATCTTTTTTGAGAGAGGGAGAGAGAGAGAAAAGGGGCAAAATGAGAGAGATAGAGAAGAGTCAGAGGGGGAGTGGGGAGGAAATCATAGTGGCTACTGTAGAGCAGGGAAGGGTCCCAAGAGACCAGTTCTACTTTTGGAACATGTTATTGTCAGGCAGAGGTCAACATCTTTTACCTCTTTTTTCCATTATTCAAAATAAGTATTGATGTTATGTTTTAGCTATTTAAAAGCCAGCTGCCTTGCTCATTTCAGAGGATTTTTCTCTCCCTCCTGGTACTATTGTATGTGGTAATAGCTGGTCTGTGTATCGTCTTTCACAAAATCTACCCTTTCAGGGTCTCAGTCTTCAAATGATATCAATCAAAATTTATGCAATTCAAAATCCATATGTATAGAGTCCCAGTTCACCTCATTTAATGATAATAGTAAACCACATGTTGTGTACATGTCTAAAACACTTTTCTGGCTCTTGACTGTATTAACCCTAGGGGCACTATGTTGTCATACTGCTTGCCCAACTGAGCAGCATAATATATTGATTAATACTTGGCAACAACTGGATGCTTGAATAACAAAACTGCACACATAGCAAATGCATAGTAATAAAACAAAAGGGAGTGTCAATATTATTTGGGCACATGTGTTCATACAAACTGGACTAGAAGAACTGAAAGCAGATGAGATTTTCAAACCACAAAAAAGAAAAAGAAAGAAAAGTAGCTGTCAGTTCCTAAAAGAATTAGTTTATTACCTGACTAGCATCACCTGGTGAAATGCATGTTGTGAATCTTCTGAAAGCTAAATCAGTTACAATTTTGCATGTGTGAAAAGTTTGGTACCAACACAAGGCAATTTTTTGAGACTGAAAAGAATCTGTGCATGTGAATAAAGTTGTCCATAGAAAACTGCTGAAATCAAAATTGAAACAATGTAGGAACTCTTGTTTGAACAATAGCCTTTTCATCTGATAGAAGACTGCCTTTCCTTAGTCACAAGTAAGGTTTGTTTTTATGGACACACTGTTACAACATTTGGCAACAGAAAAGTTGAAACACCGCCTCAATTTGCATTGGCGTCCCTAAAAATCGATCCCTTTATGCATATTGCCCCTACCCCCAAACAGAACAATGAGCAGTAATCTTTGAAGAACAAGGAGGAGGAGAAATACACAGATTGCAATTAGGAACACTGTGATGTCATCAGGAA
Source organism: Bradypodion ventrale (assembly GCA_035047345.1). Classification (NCBI taxonomy): domain Eukaryota; kingdom Metazoa; phylum Chordata; class Lepidosauria; order Squamata; family Chamaeleonidae; genus Bradypodion; species Bradypodion ventrale. The sequence goes on along the minus strand of JAWDJE010000003.1, from coordinate 105,291,956 downwards.
GGCAGGAGTGAGCAAGAGGGAGAGAGAAATTTTATTTTATTTGGAACACAGTTGTTTGAAGATGTCTGTGGCAATTTTGAAACATAAACTTTAAAGAATCTCAATTTTTCAGCCAGCCTTATAATGTTCTTTTTTCAAAGTGTGTTTGTTTATGTAATTTGTCCTTTTTTTAAAGAGCGAGAGAGTGTGTTCTGTGGTTACAATATATGCCATCAAGTTGCCACCAATTTATAGCGTTATTAATAAACAATCTTTCTTTCTATGTGCCTAATTTTTGAATGCAAGGAGACTTTCATATTCTTGCATCTGAGTCAAAAATGTATTTTCCCTACAAAAGCAGATGCTAAAAATGAAACTATGTAATGTATCTAATAGCTAAAATTGGTTCTTTTAACACACGTGTGTGCGTGCACACATGAAAACACACACACACACGCGCACACACACTCACACACATGGTAGATCAGCTAAGACTGAATCCCTGTCTTCCTTTAATGCCATTTGCATGACTCATCTAGCAAGGCAGGAAAGCTGTTGACAAATTAATACTTTAAGAAAATAAACTATAGTCATGTTGAACACAGGGCAACTTTATCCTGATTAATTTGTGTTGGAATCGCTCCAGCCCTCATTGACAAAGCTCCGCAGTTTATACAAATGTAATTTCCTAATATTTACACGAGGAAAGCCTCAGCAGTTAAGCTTTGCCTCCAGTGTGAATTTTGTGGCTGGGGTGGGTGGGGGTAGAGAGACAATAAAAATACAGAGAGCTAATTGTAAGCACATTTGGAAAGAAAAAGAAAGATTTTTTGTCTCTCCTCCCTGTGCTGCCCTATAAAAATGTGTTATTATGTTGTTCTCAGAGAAGAGCTCGGTGCCAGCCTCCACCTGGCAAAGTTTTAAGTAACACAACATCTCATGCTTACGAACAACAGTACCACAGCAGTTGAATGCAACACACAAAGCAAACATTTATAACATGGAATAATATATCAGTATATAAGTGTAATTGCTATTGCTATCCGAATGTCATTATTTATTCTCTGGCATAAATTCAGAGCAACCTGTCTAATCATACAGCTCCACTTACTTTATACATATTCTTCTGAAGATAATATTATACATTTGTAGAAATGTATAATTTAATAAAATCTGAATGGGAAAAGGACTGCAATTATAGCCTCTTGCTTTATTTTAAGAATATTGAAAAATAAAATCTTGGGTTTTAATGAGATTTTTCTCTCCTCCCCCCCTCAGTTTACACAATTTTCCAGATGCAAAATGAGCTTTTGGCTGTAAAATATTTTATCACATTGTCTCACACAATAAAGATTAGATGTTTTTGTGCTCTCTCAACTGCACTGCAATTATTTTTTAGTATTTGCAAATCATAATATAATTTAAAAAACATATTTCATATCTCATCTGAAATACTTTTATAGAACCAGTCTTGGGAGAGAGAGAAATCTAAACAACTCGGCAACAACATCTATTTAACACTTCCTTTAACTGGTTGTAATATCTTTAGGTGTACTCCTGAGCTTAAAAAGAGAGAGAAAGAGTGAGAAATATAGAGAAGAGGCTTAGCTGTTCTTGAAAACAAATCTCTCAAGCAGCATCTTTGGAAAAATCCCTAGAATTTAATTCCCTTGACTAAAGGGTCCAGAGAGCCTCAATGTAAAAATAGTAGCCTTGTCATTTCACATTCATTAAGTGAAACTCAAAAATTAATAATGTAAAATATGCTTTTTAATTAGTCTTACATTCTGCCCAATGTACTTAAATGGGATCAGCTGCTCCCCAATGATTTTTTTTCTTAATAAAGTATTAGCCTGTGATGCACAGAGGTTGACAGGTATGATAAACTGGAAAGGACTTTTCATGGCATATGAATTATACCAAAATAGTATTCTCCCGTTTAAATGTAATTAACATCAGGGAGCAATTTCACATGAAGTGAATCCTCTAAGAATTTTATTTCAGGGTGGAGATCACCCCTCCCCTTTTAACTTCCTTTTCATTCTTTCAATTTTTCCCTTCAATGAGGGGTTTGATGATTGCAGACATGCTTTTATAATGTAATTACCTTTGTTGAAAACTAGGCTTTTGCCAAGAGCTGGACAACAGTACCATAATGCTGAATAAAGAGTACTGAAAAGAAATCTCCTTTCAAAACTTTACCTAGTAATAGCAAGTTTCCAGTCTTAGTTTGTATGCACACATCCTTGTCTACCTGTGCATCAGTTTGTATACATGTACGTATGAGATATCACTGATGATTCCTTGCTAAAAGTCTTCTCTCATATCAATGTCAGATTGACTGCTTCTGCTGTGTAATTTCTCAGATTCAGTAATAGGTTTTGGGAAATTCATCAGTAGAGTCATATGTTATGTGGGAACAAGAGGTATCAAAAATGACATTCAATATATATCAAAATGGTGCCAATCAACAATAAGATTTAAGATTAAAGAAAAATTCTAACCAACCATCCCCTGCACACTTTTTCATTTCTGTGAATTGGTATGAAGATAATAAAATTGATCATGATTTGTCTATAGAATAGCACACTGAACTGTCCAAATGTCAGCTGTGTTTACTTAAGATTGTATCTTGTCTCTAAGTAACTACATAACCAAATGAAACACTATCAATAACCTTATGCAAAGATATAATCATTCCAGAGAAAATGCTACACAGAGAGACTTAAAAAACACACATCAATTCCATAACACACAAATTATTTTACTACAGGACTTTGAAAAGACATTCCTAAATTTACAAGAATGTACAATAAGGATATGATTCAGACAAGGTAGCTCTTCCTGGTTATGAGTATCATATGTATCGATCATCTCTATCCCACTTTTATCCCTCTCCTGTTTTGATGCATCTATCTTAGTTTTCTCCAACTCATGCCACATTGCTAAATATGCACTGACATTGCTATGTGTTTTCACACTGTTCATCGGTTAAAGTCTGTTGATAACCACACTGGGTAGCATGTTTGGTAGCATAAAGTGTTTGTGACACTAATGTACTATGCTGGCTTGCTAAATGTTTCCTCAGATGTATGTCTTTCTAGTAGCACTCATGTTGATTAAACCTGGTACGTGTGACAGAATCTCCTTCAGTATTTTGAGGGAAACACGCTGCATTTCCTAGAGAGTTTGCTACTTTCCCCATTAAATGCTAAATAGCTCTGAATTTCAAATACAAAAAGGCAGGTAAAATTCTGCTTGCATTTTTTGTTTCACCCTACCAATGTGTATATTTAGCTGCTTAAGAATCAGAATAATGGGATCCCTTCATCATTTCTTTTATTTGATTATTAATGCAAATGCTTTTATGTAATATACAGTGATGCCTCATACAACGTCCAAACTTGGTTCCATCGTGGATTTGGACTTTGTATGAGGCATGCAAAATCCTAGCTGCGATGCCTCATACAACGTACAAATCCTTGCTGCGATGCCTCGTACAACGTCGTTTCCATAGAGATACATTGTACTGTAACAGAACAGACTTCAGGGCGAAGTAAAGGAAACAGACAGGAAACTGACAGAACTTTAAGAAATTATTGTCTAAAGGCTAAATAAATTACAAAAGCATGTCAAACAACCCTGATTGTCCAAGAACCTAAAGAATGCTGCAAAAATCCTAGGAATGCTTCTAAAAATTCTGATGAAAAATTCAAAAAAATTCAAAATCACGCTCAAAACCACTTCTAAACACTCTTTGCCTTGTGCAAAACCCACAAGAGCAATGCACATATGTGTCCTGTCTTTTATACTGCCCAGGCACAATGTACCTGGGAAAAACTGAATGCCTCATACAAAGTCAAGCGACTTTGTATGAGGTAACTTTTTTCAAGAAATTAGGCGATGTTGTATGAATCCGATGTTGTATGAAGCGGACTTTGTATGAGGTATTACTGTATCTACAACTGGAAAGAAATGAACAAGTGAGGAAAATATCACGATGTTATTCCATGGGAAAAGAAAACATTTTACTGAATTTTGCTTTTTTTCAAGGTAGAGAAAAATCAGAGCTCAAATAGGAATACTGAAATAATAGAGCCTAAATCATCCATTTCAAGCATTTGCTAAGGAACAAGACCATTCCATTTCTTCTCATACTAGCGTGAGGTGTGTGGGTGTGGGAAGGTGCATGTAGAACAAACAAAAAAATCTAGCTGGCAAAAATATTGCATTGGAACCTAAAGAACACTTCTTTTCCTATTCTGCTTTTGCAATTCCTAATTGTTTTTGCAACTGAAGCCACTGTATGCGATTGTATATTATCCTTCTCTTTACTAACTGGGTAAATTAATGTCTTTGGGACTCATCTACCAAATTTAAGAACTTTGAGAACATTTTCAATCGCAAGCAATATTTCAGTAGTCCCCTGAGGGCCAATTGGTATATCTTTCTATTTATTTATGTGCTCATGAATCAAAAAACCCATCTAATTGATGTGGAGAAATATAATCTGTGCCATTTGTAAGGTTCTGCTGAACTTATACTGCACTTGGGGATTCCTAGAAGTGCTATGTTACCTATACAAAACCACCAGCAATTTACTATTATGGCTGAAATATTCATAGGTAAGTTTTATGTAAGGACTGTAGCTAAATGTACGGTTATAATTCTATAGTTTTAAAACAACTTTTGTGCAATGCATAAAATTCTAAAAAACATATGACTTTGATTCATAAAGTGGTACACTTTCTTTTGATATTTTTTTCCTGTGTGCTAATTGTGTTTTGAAAAAGTTTTGTAAAATAGGTTGGTACTTTTTGTGTGGAAAATACGCAAATAGCCAGAGGTTGGAAAAGTTATTTTTTTATTTTTTTATAGCAAATTCCAGTGGTCATGCTGGCTCGGAATTTCTGAGATGTACAATCTAAAAATATTTTTTCCAAGCTCTTTTAGTATACAGTGGAACCTCATACAACAATCACCCTGTGGCGTCCGCATAACAATTTTCCCTATGGAAAAAAACGTACAATTTTTCAATGGGAAAAACTACTTAGCAAAAAAAATGTTATACAATGCATCCCATAGGGAAAATCATTATTCAATGCATGCTTCATATAGCAATTGTATCATACAACAACGAGCCCCATGGAACAGATTAAAATCGTTGTATGAGGTACCACTGTACTTATTTTTTAAATATCCCTTCTGTTGCCCAGTGTAGGATGCAAGATTCTGTAATACATGGCTTCTGACATGAATTATACCAGATACATCTTTTAAAAAGAGTTACTTGGGTGGTAATAGTCTGTATTCTAGCTTCTACTATATGCTTTGTATTATTTCAAACTATTTGGCCAAAATCCTATTACAAAACACCATAGACAAGGCAGGAGTTCCCAACCTACAGCAGCAGGCCAACCATTGCCCCTGACACCAATATATCCAGCCCATCACCACCTCCGCTGTATGTGGAAGTGGATGCATTTACGCATACACAGGTGCATCTTACATCAGCCATAAAACACGCCCAACTGTTGTAAACGCAGAAGTGGCTGCATTTATGACAGCCATAAATGTGCCCACTTCCGCTTCCAGGAGCGTGGTCCGGCCCGCTCTGCTGTTCAGGGGGCATGGTCAGGCCCATGGTGGAAAAAGGTTGGGAACCCCTGACATAAGGGTTCTACATTTTAGTGGCTGTTCTGCACCCAGGCATACAACCAATTGTGCTAGTTTATGCTCTGTGATTCCAGCAGGATTCCAGGCTTTGGAAGATGCCTGACTATCACATCTTCATGAATAGTGTTTTGTTTTGTTTTTAATCTTTGAAGCTTCCCTTTCTTAGGTAAATCAAGGAAAGAAGCATCAGCATTTGCTTTGCACACTCAAGGTTTTAGTTGTCTGATCTCATTTGCACATGTGTCATTAAACAAAATTTTGACAATCTGTCCTCAGACTTACATGGCAGCTGGGACCAAGAAACTAAAAAACTACAAATAAACTTTTGCTACAGTTGAAAATCCTGGCTTCAGCTGTTTAGAATATGCTCTAAATTCTGGGGATGTGATGCCCTATTTTCTGTTAGCGATTTTGTGTGCCCCTAAAAGAAGCTACATACACTGATAAACTGATTGGTTATCATTGGGGGAAAATATCAATGCTGAGCTACTGTTTGAAATACCAGGGGATATATGTGGTTATGCAAGCATGTGAGTGTGTATGCACACACACATTGACACATACTCCTAGGATGAGGGAGACAGAACACTTCATTCTGTGGATGTGCTTATTCTTTTGGAAGGATCAACTACATTTCTCTTGTACTACCCCCTTAATGGACAATTCAAGAAATGCCATTTTGTGCTGGTGCCAGAGGGACTGCTTATTTGCCAATCAGTTGAAGTTAGCATGCTGCAGTGGCCAGAAACAAAGAAAGAAAAGGAACTCAGGACAAATCCATAGGATACTGAGAAGCAGTGGGAGAAAGAACCATGAACCATTCTGAAGACGCTGGCTATGTTAACACTGAACAATCAATCACCCTTAAGTGTTATTCATCATTCAATCAAAAGAAGACAGAACATGTATATTATTTAGACAAGTCTGAAATCATTTTAGGTTACAGAAGGTCGGAAGAGCCACCTTTTGAATCATCACAGATAGGAAAATGCTCAGGAACTGTAGCAGCCCTACATCTGTGAACCAAGCTAGAGGGCATGCAATAGATACTTTGCTCAGGGCTAAAATAAATAAAACGGTGCCATTGTAGAGCAGCTCTTAAATAATAAGTATATGAATAAGCCAATATGGTTCTAGGATATTTTGGTTAATATACTTAGTTATCTAAATTGACTGGATATTTATACTCTTTCTGTAACATCTGAAACACTTTGCAATTATCATTGAACCTTTATCAGTCTCTCAGCAGAAGAAACTGAATCCCATAGACTTCTTACAGAAGGCACAGAAATAATAAAGGTGCTATGCGCAAATAACATTTAGTTGCACAGGATACTTTGATAACATCCACAGTGTCTGTTGATAGTACAGTACAGGTCCAGAAAATGACCTTCAGTTGCTTTTTATAATTCTCTCTGGAACTCCATAGGAACACTATGCATGTTTTTCTGAGTTCCTTAGAAAACGTGCACGCACGCACGCACGCGCACATGCACACGCACGCACGTGCGCGCACACACACCATTCTGTCACCATGGTTTTCCATAACATCTCAAGTGATATTGTTGTCTGAGACAGAGAAGAACTGGCATGTTTTGTGTCAGTAAACATGACCAGTACTCAAAACCAGTCCTGCATACTGGGTAGGATATTGATTGAATTGAATTGAATTGAAATTTATTCTTATATACCGCTTTCCTCGTCCAGCAGACAACCCAAAGCAGTTCACAATGCATAACATACAAAAATACAATATAGCACTGATACAAAGCAAAATACAGTTTTACAAGCAAAACAGCAATGCAAAATTACATAACAGTACATAGTATAATACCAATTACAATACAAAAATGCAATAAATACAAATCGGCTAAAACCACCCACAAATTCCCATGCCTTCAGAGTCCCTTGAGGGGGGAAGGCATGGCCCAGGGCACTGGCTGGTGGCGTGGCCGGGAAAGCCTCTTTGCCCCCACCGGGGCCAGGTGTGCGGCGGCGGTGTTTCGCCCGGTGTCCCCCTCACCTTTTAAGTCCTAGGGCGAGGGGTGGGGGTGGGGCCCAGGGCGCCGGCCAGTGGCGTGGCCGGGATCTCTACAAGTAAAATAAACAACAGAAATAATGAACAAATATTGGTCTTCATAACAGTGCATTTCATGAGTGGGGCAGAGGGGATGCCCTCCCTGAAATTTAGTGACAGGATACCTCCTGTTCCTAAATTTCTGAATTGTCTGCACCTTATATGACTGTCACAATCTGCATCTGAAGCAGGACATTCAGATTTACCAGTCTATAATTGTCCTAATTATAGGAAGTTTGGCATGCCTTACAAGAACTTTACAAATACATGAATATGACATGTAGAAGACCATGTGAATCCTTCAAACAGGAAACCCTCCATTCATGTGCAGTATAGGCATCAGGGCTGACCCTGCCATTTGTCCAAGAGAGGCAGCTGTTTCTAAGGATGGGATTTTCAGATTTTGCAGTCTAAAGGTATCATACTTATACATTTTGGAAGTTCTGCCTTCTCTTCAGGCACCTGAATGGGGTACACAGAAAGAGCTTCCTAGAAGATTGTGGTAATTTTGCATCACAATTGGGCATACCCTGGGCAATGGCCATCTTGTGCTGGCTAATCTTTCTCACACTAAATCAGGAGAAAAGAACTACAAAATGCACTCCACAAATTTTCTTTTCTTTTATGCAGCTGCAGATTAGATTTTGCATTACACTTTGGAATCCAACCATGTGCCTGTGTTTGTGAGTATGTTTTGAGTCTCTCCTAAAGAGAATGATGTCATTTGCATGGAAGTCTGAGGGTACAAAGCCACCTCAATTAAAGATGACTGTTAAGTAGCTAGACCCAATAGGTGATAAGATTTAGAAAAGTTGCTTTGAGAGCTACAACTCCTAAAATGCTACTGATCATTTCTGCTGGAAGAGTCTATGGGATGTAGTAAAAATTTTTTTTTTTTAAAATAAGACCACTGACTTTTTCAGGATATACGATTAAACACCTCCCTGCCCCCACACAAGCAATCTACTCTGCTCTATTTTTTCTCTGTCACACTATCCTTGCCCCCCCCCCCCCCACCTTCCCGGTAATTTCTACACACTCGTATTATCATGAATAGAGTGGGTTGGAATCACAAGGAAGATACTGGTCCGATCCCATAACATACAAATCAGGCTTCAATGATCATTCATTCCAGTTTAAGCAAGCTAAGATGACCAGAGGAGTTCCTCTCTAACTAATTCCTAAGGAGCAGTTATATTCCTATTCTGGATACTTTAATTGAAGGTAAAGATTTAATTAATTTAATTTATTCAATTTGTATAGCCGCCCCAATCGGCATGCGACTCAGGGCTGCATACATAAAATCCCCAACATTAAACAAAAAAAAAACCTCAAAAAATTCCTAAAAACACAAAAAAGAACATCTAGTTAAAAAAACTAAAAATCTGAGTGATGCCTGCCTGCCTGCCTGCCTGCCTGCCTGCCTGCCTGCCTGCCTGCCTGCCTGCCTGCTTGCTTGCTTGCTAGCTTTCTTCTGGAAGTCATATCAATTTTTTTCTTCACACAATATTCACATTTTATAGAGAATTAAGAGATGTTGTCAATTTCTAGCATCATCTTTGGGTTCCAGAAAGCTTCAGAATAGCAAATTTGCTTAGCATCATAGCTTAAGTTGTTTAAACTGGCATCACTGTTAGTCCGATAGCAAACTGCTTCCAATATTGTATATATTGCCTGCTTTAAATAGGAACACTAAGTCCTGATCCAGATATTTCCAAGAATGGACAGCAGATGGGGCTACAAAAATCATCAGATAGAAAGTAATGGGAAACAGTCTATTTCTATTTGGAAAAGCAATTCATTTCAAAAAGTAAATAGGATTCTTCTTTCCTCTTTTAAGACATCAATGAATCTGTTCATAATGGGCTTTTGTAAACTGATTATCCTTGATAATCTCATTAGTTGAAATTATCTTGCTTTTCTAACATGGTAGATTTTTAAATACCTTTTATTTCAGATCCCTCTGGGCATGTTGCACTGCAATTTACTATTAAGCAACGTAATTATCTATCTCGAACCTAAGTGCTTAGGAGTTAAAAGAATCAAGACACAGTTATTGAAACTGTGGAGAAAATGACCCATCCCAAAATGGGCAAGAAAACCACCATTTTAAACAAGATATTTAAAATGTATTATTGTTATGATGATGTTATAGAAAATCCTTTCAACCCAGAGTAATTTCTAACATGAAATTTATTTTATTTATAGAATAGATATTATAGATAACATGGCCAGACCAACCGCAATAAACTTAATAAGTTTCCAAAATGTTAGGGGATGATACAGTGGCCCTGGCAAGTAGAACCAATTTATATTTACTTTTAAGTCAATCCCACTATGTTCAATGGAATCTACTTCTTGGAATGTGTATACATTCCTTACAGACAGAGGAATACCTCTGTTCTGTTAAAAGTGATGAAACATATCTCATTGATAATAAATCTCAATAAAATTTTAGAACCTACGGAGAGGAATTCAGATGTTCATGACTTGTCTTTCATATGACTTCTAGATTTTCACAAACTATACAGTAATGGGTAATACAAGCTGAGAAGGACTCTGGGTCTCTTAGTCTAAAATAATAATAATAACATTTTAAAAATCCAGTTACTTCCCCTAACTGCCCATTAGTTCTTCATCCCTCTCTACACAAGTTATGTCTTTTTTTGGGGGGAAATGACGAATAAACATTCAATATTCCACATTGTTTGTGTGAACCTGTTATGTCAAGTTCATTTTCATAAAGGTCCCTATTTCTTTCAACTCCATGCCCATTGCATGCCAGTTCAAAGTGGATATTTGAATGGGAGGGAGGTTGTATCTTGTTGTTCAGTCACACAGTCAATTCCGACCCTTTGCGACCCTATGGACCATTGTCCTCCAGGCGCCTCTGTCCTCCACCATCCCCCTCAGCCTGCCCAGTTCTGTGCCCATTGCGTCTACAATGCCATCTAGCCATCTCATCTTTGACCTCCCCCTTCTCCTTTTGCCCTCCACCTTTCCCAACATCAAGGCCTTCTCAAGTGAATCCTCCCTTCTCATTTGATGTCCAAAGTACTTTAGCCTCATCTTTACTATTTGACCTTCCAATGAGCAATCAGGGTTGATTTCCTCTAGGATTGACCTATTTGTTCTCCTCGCTGTCCAGGGTACTCTCAAAACTCTCCTCCAACACCACATTTCAAAGGTGTCTTTTCTTCTGCCTTCAGCTTTCCTAATTGTCCAGCTCTCGCATCCATACATTACCACTGGGAATACCATTGCTTTGACTATTCTAATTTTTGTTTGCAATGTCATGTCTCTGCTTTTCACTATGTTTCCCAGGTTTCTCATAGCTTGTCTCCCAAGAATCAGTAGCCTTTTTATTTCATGGCTGCAATCCCCATCTGCAGTGATCTTTGATCCCAAGAATGTAAAGTCTGTTACTGCTTCTACTTCTTCCCCATCTATTTTCCAGTGACTGATTGGGCCCGTTGCCATTATCTTGTTTTTCTTGATATTGAGCCTCAGGCCAGCTTTTGCACTCTCCTCCTTCAGCCCAATCAAGAGATTCTTTAGGTCTTCCTCACTTTCTGCCATTAGGGTGGTGTCGTCTGCATATCTCAGATTGTTGATCTTTCTCCCAGCAATTTTAATCCCATGTTGTGATTCCTCCATCCCTGCATTGCGCATTATGTGCTCTGTGTATAGATTGAATAAGCAGGGTGACAAAATGCAGCCTTGTCTTACTCCTTTTCCTATTCCAAACCACTCTGTCATTCCATGTTCTGTCCTAACTGTTGCTTCTTGATTTATGTACAGATTTCTCAGGAGGCATATGAGGTGCTCTGGTATTCCCATCTCTTTAATTACTTGCCACATCTTGTTGTGGTCCACACAGTCAAATGCCTTAATGTAGTCAATAAAACAAAAGTAGACTTGTTTCTGGTATTACTTTGTTTTCTCCATGATCTAACGTATGTTGGCAATGTGATCTCTAGTCCCCCTGCCTCTTTTGAAACCAGCCTGCACCTCTGGTAATTCTCTCTCCACATGCTGCTGAAGTCTATCCTGTATTATCTTGAGCATCACCTTGCTGGCATGTGGGATGAGTGCAATTGTTTGGTAATTTGAACATTCTTTGGCATTGTCCTTTTTTGGGATTGGAACATATACTGATCTTTTCCAATCCTGTGGCCACTGTTTTGTTTTCCAAATCTGCTGGCATATTGAATGCAGTAGTTTGACGCCATCATCTTTTAGAGCTTTGAAAAATTCAACTGGGATACCATCATTTCCACTAGCTTTGTTGTTTGCAGTGCTCTTTAGGGCCTTTATGACTTCACTCTCCAGAATGTCTGGCTCAAGTTCAATTTTTTCATCATTGTAATTATCAGTAGTGTTGAGGTGCTTTTTGTAGAGTTCTTCTGTGTACTCTTTCCATCTTTTCTTAATCTCTTCTGCATCAGCTAGCTCCTTTCCATCTTTGTCCCTTATCATGGTCATTTTTGCTTTAAAGGTTCCCTTGATTTCCCCAATTTTTTTGAAAAGATCTCTAGTCCTGCCTCTTTTGTTGTTTCCCTCCATTTCTTTGCACTGTTCTTTTAGGTAGTTTTCCTTATCTCTCCTTGCTTTTCTTTGAAATTCTGTGTTCAAATGATTGTATTTTTTCCTTTCTCCTTTGACTTTTGCGTTCCTTCTTTCCTCTGCTATTTTAAGAGCCTCATCAGACAACCACTCTGCTTTTTTGCACTTCTTTTCTTTCAGTACAGTTTTCTTTGCTGCTTCCTGCATGATGTCCCTCATCTCTGTCCATAATTCTTCTGGCACTCTTTCTATCAGGTCTAAGCCATTAAATCTGTTCATCACCTCCACCGTGTATTCTTTAGGGATGCTGTCTAGATGATATCTGTCTGGTCTCCTTGTTTTCCCTATTTTCTTTAGTCTAAACCTGAATTTTGCAATCAGTAGGTTGTGATCTGAGCCACAGTCTGCTCCAGGTCTTGTTTTTGCTGACTGTATGGAGGTTCTCCATCTTTGGCTGCAGAGTATGTAGTCAATCTGGTTTCGGTGTTGGCCATCTGGTGATGTCCATGTGTAAAGTCGCCTCTTGTGTTGCTGGAAGAGGGTGTTTGCTATGACCAGTGCGTTCTCTTGGCAGAACTCTATCAATCTTTGCCCTGCTTCATTCTGTGTTCCAAGACCAAACTTGCCTGTTATTCCCTCCACTTTTTGACTTCCTACTTTGGCATTCCAATCTCCTAATATAATTTGGACATCATTTCTTGGTGTCTGTTCTATGAGGTGTTCTAGGTCCTCATATAAATGATCCACTGTGGCTTCATCTGCACCAGTGGTTGGTGCGTATATTTGGATCACAGTGACATTGAAAGGTTTGCCTTGAATTCTGACTGATATCATTCTGTCATTTTTGAGGTTGTATCCCATTACTGCTTTTCTCACTCTTTTATTGATAATTATGGCTACTCCATTTCTTCTAAGGTTTTCTTGTCCACAGTAGTAGATATGATGGTTTCCAGAGCTGAATTCGCCCATCCCTGTCCATTTTAGCTTGCTGATTCCCAAGATGTCAATGCTTATTCTTTCCATCTCATTTTTACCACTTCCAGTTTACCTTGATTCATTGACCTCACATTCCATGTCCCTATGCAGTTTTGTTCCTTGCAACACTGTATTTCTCCTTCCCCTTTCCTGTCCCTCCCCTTCCTCCACTCTGTTGTGCTAAGCATCCTGTATCATCTAGCCTGTTCCTTTGCTTTGCCTTTTGTTTTGGTCAATAGGGTTCTCTTGGCAAGCTTTGTGGCATGGTTTGCCAGTGTCTACACCATTTTTCTCCCATCATACATATTTAAAAACAAAGTTTAAAACAGTTTAAACAACGTATTATCATGCGTATTATCATACTTTACAACAAACTATGTCAGTTTCTATAATTAAGCCAGTGTAAAGTCTCTATGTCAGTTGCTATATTAGGTCAGCTACATTATTGTCTATCGGTTACTTATCCTTTGCATGGGGCTCCCACCCCTTGGCTTTCCTCCTCTGTTTTCTTCCATTCTGCCACGTGGTCTTCTTCTCCAGCGCTCGGCTGGCAGCAGGAGGTGGTGGTGGATGGAGGCTTTTTCTGCTGCCTGCCTGGTCCTCCTCACCCCCAGCTGGGGTGGCCTCGTGGTTGCCCCCGGCCCCGGGCAACCTTGCTGCGGCGGTGGTGGTAGATGGAGTCTTTTCCTGCCACCCACCTGGTCCTCCTCACCCCCGGCTGGGGTGGTCTTGCGGTTGTCCCCGGCCCCAGGCAACCTTGCTGTGGTGGCAGTGGTAGATGGAGGCTTTTCCCGCTGCCCACCTGGTCCTCCTCACCCCTGGCTGGGGTGGTCTTGCGGTTGCCCCCAGCCCCGGGCAACCTCGCTGCCACGGCCGCAGTAGATGGTGGCTTTTCCCACCGCCCACCTGGTCCTCCTCACTTGTATCTACTTTTGTGCAAATTTTTAAAATGGGTGCATAGATGGTCATATACTCCCTACTGGCTGGAATCCAGTTCATTGTGCTATACCTTGCTAAAGCAGATTGCACAAGTCTATAATGCAGTTTTCATCATGATCAGTTGCACAAGTGCTTTCTGAATATCTCTTCAACAGCGGAGAAACGATGGCCATAATGGTGGGTTGCCATATGTCCTGGTTTTCCAGGATTTTCCCGGATTCAAGCTGTCCTGATCAGTTCAAGAAAAAACATGTAAAAGTCCTGGGTTATTTAAAATTTGAACAAAGGAAGCAAATTCACCCCTCACCAAGGGATTTTTGCAAAGAGTTAATTCACTGCCTCCCTGCCTTTCTTTCAATTATCCTGCCTGAAAGCAGCGAAGACAAAACAGCACCCTGAGAAGCCCACCAGAGAGGGGAGACACCTGCAAGTGAGATAATGGAAAGCTGGGGGAAGAGCAAGAAATTCCCATATCTAAGAAGTCAAACCTCCACCATACACTGGGATGGATGATTCCTTCTTCACGTGACCACAAAGGGTTAATTGCATAGGGTTGGTTTTTCTAGAGAGGAAGGAAACAGGGAGGACATAAAGTGAAGAGTCCTCCATCGCAAAGGTCCTCCTCCAAAATAAGTCTTTTCCTGTCTCCTGCTTTTCTCCTTCCAGAAGGAAACGGAGGCACCATGAACTGCATTGCCGTTCTGGGCCCCTCTTGAGAACTTTCTTCTAAGGTATTCTCATGTGAGGTTTGAGGGCGAGTCTATTTCAGTGCAATGATGTCATGTGGCTGTCCCGGTTTGACAGGAGAGAATTATGGCAACCCTAGCATAATGTCACATTATGTGTGCATGTTATGCAACTGGATCACAGTCTCTGAGTAGAGTAGGAATATGTGGAGATTTTAGAATGTGTAAATACTCTTCCACAATTTTCATACTTTCTCACATTCCTGAATGCAATTTAACCCCTCATGGAACACTTTAAAAGACCACAGAAACTAGTAACTATAGAATTAAATAGCAATCATGGCCACCTACGGCTACTTGGTAGATCATAAAATATTTTCAAGCCATACCAAGGCTAAAACAAGGAGGTAGAGAAAGGAATTAGCACAGACATCTGCTACCTTTTTTAAAAAATGATTTTTATTAAATTTTTTGACAGACATACAAAAAAAAACCAATAACAATACAATACAATAATAACTCAGAAATAACATCAACGCAATATTAACTCACATTCATAGAGGCTAGCACCTAACAATACTTGAGCTAATTATTTACCATATAACCATCATTATTAGATACCACAATATAGAATATTACACAATCAAACAATAAGAGCTTTCTGTGCTACCTCTATTATAGTTTTTTAATACTTACAAATCACCCTGTGAATATGTACAATGCCCGGAGAGTTTAGTTTCTATTTTAACTCCAAAAACCTCTTTGAGATGGTACAGGTCCTGAGCAATCATTTACCATGAGAGAGTGCTCCACAAACGGTTTCCATATATTCCAAAACCTATTCTCTTTTAAGTTATCTCGTTTCACTTTAATCTCCCATGTCAATTTGTCGTTCAGTGCTAAACTCCACATTTCCTTATACCATTCTCCGATCTGTATATCTACATCGTTTTTCCAATTTCTAGCTATGCATTGTCTACCTGTAGTTAATACAATTTCCATCTGCTACCTTTGGAAACTCCAGCCTACAAGTAGGCACCACAAGCCCAGTTGGCCAGTTATGGGATAGCATTTGGGGGCAGCATTAAAAGAGGCGGTGAAGGAACATACTTCTAACTTCAAGCTGCATGAAGACAAACTGCAAAGTGAGAACAGACTTCATGCCTCTGTTGGACATTTGAGCAATTAAGAAGTAGAAGTTGTTTTTGAGGGGGGGAGTCAGAGAGGGAGGGAGAGGGGAAAAAAGCTTAAATCTGCATTTTATGTCTGTAAATTTGCAGCCATAATGGGATTATGATGTCAGCAAAGGGAGAGAAGTTTGCAGCTGCACTGGGTTATGGAGGTAGCAAGCAGCTGTTAAAATAGAGAACTAATGGTGATTAATTCTTATTATGTGTTTGAAGATCTCACAATGAGTTCAGGACCCAAGCCATCCCAAAGGAGATGAAATTAAGGAAGAAGAATATTTTTAAAGGAGAAATTGAAGGAGGGTGTTGTTGCTTTAAAATATGCATATATGCCCTCTTCTGCCTCCTCTTCATCCTCTGTATTATTATTTAAATAATCTAGAAATCGGTGCTTAAATTATAACACTGAAGGTAATTATTACTTATCAAGAAAAAAGGAGGGGAGAACTAAGCTCGTGTTTTCATAATTTCAATTAAGTATTATACAGCCTGGGAAATTACCTAGGTCCCATAATACAAACAGACACACACACATACAGAATCAACCAAGAAACACACATTTAAAATTTTTACTACATTTGTAGTGAAGAGTTGAGGTTTGCACATATTGATTGAGTGGAAACTCCTGCAAAGATCCATCATTGATTCCCAGTAACATAGCTACACTGACAGCACTGTTTGCATGCTGCGTAGTGGAGAGATGCACTAATCACTCTGTTGGGCTGGCCTGCCAGAGAGTGGGGAAATTATTCAAATGAGTTTGAGAATTAGAAACCACATTTTGATTCCATAGACCTCCTCCTCATGGTAATCCTCCCTTTTGCTAACCTCCCGTACCTCCTTTGGGCCAAAGTTTTCTCTTGCAGAAATGTGTTTGAATATTAGTCGAGAGTTTCTGGGACATAATCAAATTTGATACACCACAACTAGCAGGTTGTTATATGGTGCAATTTTCCACACCACCTTTACAGAACCTACTTCTGTAGAATTCTCATCCACAACTTCAGGGCACCTCACAGAACAAAGGAAGAACTTGGTGCTTTGCCTGAGTCACTCACACCATTGTCAATAGATGCTAGGTCTGAAGAGTAAACTTGTTAGCAAATATGTAATGCCACAATGTTTGTTTTACATCTACTAACCATTTGCAACTCAACAGGGCAGCAGAGAATGAGATGGCTAGATGGTATTTTTGACGCTATGGGCACAAACCTGGGTGGGCTGAGGAGAATGGTGGAGGATAGGGGTGCCTGGCATGCAGTGGTCCATAGGGTCGCAAAGGGTCGGAATCGACTGTGCATCTGAGCAACAACAACAAATGCTTGCACGGCCTAACAGGGCTACCACTTCAAAAATGTTCAATGTAAATTGCTGCTCTTTTGTTCCCCAATGCATCAAAATATAGGAAGCTGCCACCCACCAGGCTATTTGTCAATATGGTTGTTCTATATGTTCTACTTTTACCGCGTGCTGTCCAGTTTCTGATAAGATTATTTCTTATCATTTGCTACCTGATCTTTTTGAATGGAGAGCTAGGGATTGAGCCTAAGTTTTTCTCTCCTAAAAGTTTTACTCAAACCAAGCTGAAGCCATCTACCATAAGCAATAGCTCAGTTTGGGTTTGATGCGGATTTATCAAAATTAAAATGTGAGAAAAAGTATGAGAGTTTCATTTTAGCTTGTTTTTTTTAAAAAATTGGATTATCAACCTTTGGATGTGGGAGAAAATAAAACTGACACATTTGTCAATCTTCTTAGGCAGGGGTACCCAAACTTTTTAGGCTGTGGGCCGGTCACGTGGTTGAGCAGGCCAGTCATGTGGTTCCTCCCACTAGAAGAGGAAGTTAAATGTGCCTGCACATGCACAAAAGACTGCTGTAAATGCACCTGTGGATATCGTAAACGCATTTATGACAGCTACAGGTGCTTTATCGCAGCATTTTGCGCATGCATGGGCATATTTAACTTTTGCTTTCAGGAGCAGTGCAGGAAGCATTGGCCGGATTATTAAGTGCTGTGTGCTGTATCCAGCCTGAGGGGCATAGTTTGGGCACCCCTGCCCCTAGGGATAGCTGAAATTTCTTTTTAGCTCATTTTTATTATTTACCAGTATGTGAAAGCTGCAGAAAAGAAAATTGACAGATTTCAACCACATGCTCTAACTGGCCCAGCTGCAAGTCATGTAAAGTGTTATTTCCTTCACCACAAAGGAAGAGAAAAGAAACTGACTCAAGTCTTGTTGTGAGGAAAACAAATAGCATAACTTCATAATTTCAAACACAAATATCTTCAAGAGACACAACCACACCGACACCGTTCCGGTAAATCAGTATTTCGGTACTTCATCAAAGGTGTGCATAATCTAAATGATAGGAGGATATAAAAATAATTATCAATTACAGCGGTAACATTATAATAATTATAACAATTCTTAATAATGTAACATAGAGTTCAAATTCTTCAAGAATCATTAATATAGTAGGTACAAAACTAACAATTTACCAACTTGTAAATAAAGAACACTAATAAATACCTTATAATCTGCATCAAAACAGCCTCTAAAGTGAATTCTTTTAGTGCCATAGACATTAATAATGGTAATACAAGCAGTGATATTTAACTGTAGAGAAAAGGGAGTCAGGTGGTACCAATAAAGCAAAGTAAGAATGTCCAAAATCAAGTCTTAAAGAGAGAGAACATCGACAAAACACTAGAATAACCTTAACTGGAAGTTAGCAAAAGCCCTATTACAAAAAGTATGACATGTCATTTTCAGAGTTGAGTCCGTGCGGTTCCATGGAATTAAACCTGTGAATAAAATATGCTTCTTGTTGCAACAGTCTCTTTTTTATATCTGTTCTTGCAAAGGGTTTTGGTTTAATTATATCTAGAGCAACAAATCGAATCTGATCTTCAGTATGACGAAGTTGCGTAAAATACGAGATAAGAGGAGCATTAGGAGACTGTGTATGTATGCAGGAGCAGTGCTCGCATTTCCAAGTTTTCAGAGGTCTGGAAGATTGACCGATGTAGTTCTTACCACAAGGGCAAGAAATCATATAGATGGTTTTGACAGAATTACAATTACTGAAAAAAATCAAACAATGCGGTGTAGAGCTATCCGGAATAGTCACCTCTTTAGTCTCTATAGAGAACCTGCACACAGAACAACCCCCACATTTAAAATGTCCTGTAACAATACTGGAAACATCGGGACGCACCGAAACATCAGTATGGGTAAGAATGTTACTCAATGAACTAGTTTTCCGAAAACCTATCCTGGGCTTGTTCTCACACCCTGGGATATACTGTATCAAATTCCAATACTTATGGGCAATCTTTTGGATATCCATTGCACGGGGAGAAAACTCGATAGACCAATTAAAAGGGGAACCCTCCGAAGACTGTATTTTTTGTACTAATATTTGAGATCTAGGAATAGCACATGCTTTATTAAATGAGCATTTAAGAATATCTTCGGGGCAACCCCTATGTCTTAAATCACGCTGAACTGCTCTAGCTGAGTGCAGAAAAGTAAGTAAACTAAAGGGAATATTGCCCTTTAAATGATACGGGTGGAAGGAGGGAAAGTGGGGGTAGGTGTTATGATCTGTAGTCTTCTTAAATAATTTCATATTCAATTTATGATGTTGGATGTAAACAGAAAGATCAAAAAAAGAAACCATGTGTGTACTGAGACTATGAGAAAACTTCAAATTAACGTTTGCACTATTAAGCCAAGACACAAATTGTGAAACGCAGTCAGAATTATCAAAAAGAAAAAACAAATTGTCTATGTATCTCTTGTATGTGAGCATGTGGTCAAAGAATGGATTAGAGGCTGGGTTCATAATGAAATCTTCTTCAAACTTAATCATGTATAAGTTTGTGGTGGATGGAGCGAGTGAACAGCCCGTAGCCCCACCGCTGATTTGCAAATAAAACTGATCACCAAACCTGAAAAAATTGTGCTCAAAAACAATGTCGAGTAAATCAAGAAGAAAATGAGTAGGAGGATGTAAAGAATCACATGAGTCAAGTGTGTCGGCTATGATTGATCTGGCTTCGTCAAGAGGTATATTAGTATAAAGAGAAGACACATCACAAGTTAATAAGTACCCCCCTTCCGGAACAGAAAAGCCCTCCAAAGAGTTAATGAAATGTGTGGAATCCCTCATGAATGATGCAGTCTTGCATGTGAAAGGGTTAAGAAAGTGATCTAAGTATTTTGAAAGGGGCTCAAGCAATGAATTACCCCCGGTTACAATGGGTCTGCCAGGTGGGACATTGCCTGAATCAGACACCTTGTGCACTTTAGGTAAGAGGTGAAACATAGGGACTCTTGGAAATTTATTAAACAGGAACTGACTAGTTTTTTCAGAAATATAATTGAGGGACAAGCCCTCCAATAATACTGTCCTGATGATCGATTGAACTTTGGCTGTAGGATCTGAATGAATCTTCTTGTAAAAAGAACTATTGGAGAATTGTCTATCTGCTTCCTTAAGATAGTCATCCCTGTTCATCACCACAATCCCCCCACCCTTATCAGCAGGTTTGATAATGATTGATTTGTCATTAGATAGACGATTGAGAGCCTGCCTCTCCATGAAGGAAAGGTTCTGAAATGTCCGGATTGGTTCCTGTTCTAATTTGGCTATGTCCCTCATGATAAGTTTGCCAAAAACCTCGATGTTGGCATTTTCAATAGTTAGAACAAGCCCAGGATAGCTTTTCAGAAAACTAGTTCATTGAGTAACATTCTTACCCATACCTATGTTTCGGGGCATTACAGAATTATAGAACTGAATAGGTCATCAAATTCAGCCCCCTGTTGGTGCAGTAAATCCTGCCAGTACAGTTAAAGCATCCTTTGTCATCTCCAGTGAGGGAGAGTCACTACCCTCTGAGGAAGTTGATTCCATTGTCAAATGGCTCTCACTGTTTGGAAGTTCTTTCTAATGTTTAGTCAAGATCTCCTTTCTTGTAGCTTGCACTTATTACTTCTGGATTACCACACTTCAAATTAAAGCTTCATTTCAAATCCTTACTTGAGAGTAATTTGGGTTTGTCATGCTCTCTCAAGATGACTTAACTTATGGGGTCACTGGGAAGGTAAAGTGGGTCATAGTGGATCCATATAGATCACATTGAGCTCACTGAAGAGGAAGATGGCTAGAGGGATTAGAAATAAATAAAAAAAGCACTGCATAGACTTAATGTTGCTGTTGCAGGAAATGCTCTCTCATCCCAGTGCCAAGAATTACAAAGGTCTATGGCTGTTTTGACTTTCTCAGTGAAAGTCTATTTGTGCCAACCTTGCTAAACCAGGTTGTTAGGAAAACCGTGTTCTTTCTGCACTGTTCTCTATTGTGTGTTGTGTCATCCAGGTGATGATATATTTTCAGTTGGAGGGGATCATGCACTAGGAAAGTTTAGGTAACAAAAAGGTAATGAAGGTTGTGAGAAACTTTATAGCATTGAGAAGGACTCAACAGGCACAAGCTGTTTAATGGCAGGGTTCCAAGAGCTAGAGGGGAATTTCACAAGTTAGTCAGGGACTGGTTGATGTATGAGCAGCTGCTGGAGACAAGAAAGGTAAGAGTTGTGGATTATAACACAAAATGTTGCCAAGCAGGGTGAATGAAATTAAAGATCAGTGGGTAGCTATTCTTTTTCATACTTCAAGTTGCTATTTATACATTTTCATGAATTTAGAACTCAGCATGTCGTGGAGCAAAGAGTGTTTGACAGTATTTTGCACACAAGATAGAATCCAGCCCAAGCATTAGGCATGGTAGAGCAGCATCTTCAAGGAGCAGACTTGGAATGGTATGCAAACTCAACAGACAAATATTAATTTACAGAGGTTAAAAGTAACACATTATAAATACTTAGTTACTAGTAACTAATACCTTCTTGGTCTAAGTAAGGCATAGCTAAGTTACATTATGGCCATTGGCTTGTAACATTTTGATGTTTTGTGTTTTTGAGTGGAACTGACTGACCCTTTTGGTGCAGGCTGGTATGATCGAAATAGAGTCACTAGATGAACGGGAGGAGCAATATGCCATTTGGCATGATCCTCACATCCAAATGGTATATCCAGTTCAAGTGATCCTCCGGCTCCTTCCACTGCCAATTGAACACTTCCCCTCCTACTCTGAGGAGGAGCTGGGAAAGTAAAGTTATTATCTTTACCTGTGCTAGATCACTACTGATGCACTGAGTCACTTAAATTGCATGTGTTTTTATTTTGCTTTCTGTGTATAATACCAGTTGAGGAACTACCTGCATTTTCAATTAGCACTTCACACAAAGAAAAAGAAAAAAAATATTATTTAATCTAAATGATTCAGCATGATATTGATGGTCTAAGCCAGGATTCCTCAAACTTGGCTCTCCAGGTGTTCTTGTACTTCAATTACCAGAATCCCAAGTCAGCACACCCGCTTCTGGGAATTGAAGTCCAAGAACACCTGGAGAGCCAAGTTTGAGGAAACCTGGTCTAAGCAGAGGAGCAGGGAAAGAGTTCAACTTGCCAATATCCTGAAGCAGCTGATCTATTAAGCCACTTCACAATCCTGGAAAATGACAGCAGAAGTGCCTTGGCAGCTTTGACAGCATAAAGCTCATGTTTGGTCTAGTCCCAGTGATCACACCTGCTGTACATTCATTGACTAGAGCACACCTACCAGCGCACCCAAAAAATACCTGAATCCCCTGATAGAGACTCAAAAATGTATGGCTAGGGGCACTCTGAGGGCAAATTGGTCCACTCCAGTGATTATGTCATGTGGTCAAACAAACAAACAAACACCATCCCACAGCACACCAAGTAGTTGGACAAATGCCTGTCTGAACATGTCTTTACTTTTGAATAATGAGAAAGGAAAGAGTTGCATTTAAAACAGTAACTAGTGTGGTAGCTTCCCACTTTGGGGCACTGGAACTATAAATATAGTTATTTATTTTTAAAATGAAGTTTTGCATCCTTTTATTATTATTTTGGGAAAGTTAATTTGTTATTTTAACTCTTTAAATTTAATTTTTGTTTTTTAAGGGTCAGGAAGAAATGTACTGCCTGATGTCATGAAGAATCCATTATGATAAGTTACTTTGATTTATATTTTGCCCAGGTCACATTGTATTAGTACTTAGTCCTGTAGTTTGATAAAAATCACTTTCTTAGTTTGAGAATCGCAACACTTTCCAGGAGTTGACTACTATGTCTGGCAGTAACCTGTAATGGTTTTTCCAAAGTCGAACTTTTCAACCCAGATCCACTGGTTGGGAGGGGGAACCAGAGAGATCTATGTATGACTTCATTCACCTGATGGGAGGGGGAAGGAGTACAAGGTCAATGAACTCCAGTTGAACCATTACTCACCTCCTAGGCCATGAGATAGGAATGACCAGAACATCTATACATTCATATACTATAGAAGTACTATAGCTGGCAAGGAGTGGCATAGAAATGCCTATCCATTGTACACCATCTATAACACTAAGTGTAGGTTTAATGATGTAATTGCCTTGCCAAGAACCTTATAAAAAGGGGGATAGCAATAAAAAAGATCTCTCTCTCGAGGAGGAACACACATACGCAGAGAGATGCCCTCCAGATTTCATGCCATGCCGTGATGCCAACTCTACACAGCTCTATGGGGGTGAACCAAGCCCATCCAGAAACAATTAGCCAGAGAGAAAAGGTAGCTATGAAATCTGATTTATTATTTTCCTTTCTTGCACTCAGTGAATACTGTAGAGAAATAAGATAGGATTTTAAGAAGCATCTTTATATATTTTTCAAATGCCTATTTTTATGGAAAAAGCACTTTGCTAATAAATAAACCTAATGCTGCTGAAAAGAAGTGTTTTCTTCAAGCAATAGGAATTGAGAGTGGGAAGGTGAGATAAAGAAATTAGCAACTCTAAACAAAGATACTCTATTCCTTTAATCTCCAATATTTTGGAAACCAACATCCTTAAAGGGAAGGTAGCTGTGCAGCCTTCGCTTTGAGTCAGAAGGGAACAAGTTGGATGAGGGGAAAACTTCAAAGAAGGCACATTGCCACAACTTAGCACCCAATTATCTCAGAAGGACAAATACACTCACTTTCTACTCTTCCCAGTGCAGCCAGGAGGGAGGAAAGTTGGTGTTTGTCTACAGTCAATACACTGACCTCATTTAAGCCACCCTTACCCAGTTAATAAAGAGAAGCTGGGGTGCTGTTTCTCTCACCAAATACTATTTACAGGCCAGAGCAGATTCTACAAAGCAAGGTTAAAGCACTGGGCATTAGAAACTGCCACAGTCCCCCTTTGTGATGAGACCCAGGGTGGCTACCAGAAAATTAATAGGGTTAATCAGAAGGAAGGACTCGAGTCCCAAGACCGGGGAGCCTGGGGGTGGCGACACCTGATATGGTACAAGGCATGGGAGGGTTCTATGTCTAAGCAAGGAAGAAATTAGCAGTGTCATATACCAAAGTAATTTCATCAGGCTAGGAGTATGTGGTTCAAATGTGAGAATGGGAGAGATATTATTGCTGTTCTACCTTAACATTCAAAATGTTTTCAGCTATTGTGATTATCTTTTTCTGATTTCTTCATTGCTGACCTTCTGAGTCTCAATCTTTTCCCCTGGCCACAATCTTCATTCATTTTGATTAATGAATCAAGGTTTAAAAATTCTTTCATTATTTCAATTTTTTCAATGTTTATATTAAAGTTGTGAGGTTCTTCTATAGTCATGATTTTTCACTTCCTAATGTTCATCTACAGTCATGTATTGACACTTTTTTATTTCACTTTCCTCAAAAGGTGCTTCTATCCATTGCTACTTTGCAGGCGCACCCCCCAAAGAAAGACTCAGACACCGGTATATGGATAAAGGCATTGGGCCACTTTTATTGAATAATGCCCTAGTCCGAATTATAACTTTCAATTGGTACTCATCCAATTATAATTCTTAAGGCAAGCAGGCCGCAGTAACACTGGTAAGGTTCCTCCCAAAATTGCCAACGGCAATTGGCTACAATGTATCCATTTGTATCAATTTGTTTGTTGACACAAACAAATTGTTGACCGGAGTCAATAAACTATCTACTGACCCCATCCTCTGACGTGTATCCGTCAAATCACTGGGTGATGCATGCTGAAAAGCTCCTGCCATCACCCCTTGCCTGGTTCGTCGTTGACCGGTCAACGTTATTACACCTGTACCTGTCTAAGTGTTGGCCAGTCAATTGCGAACCTGCCGGATACCTATGGGTCATAAATATTTACCTTACCAGTGCTACCCACCACACGGGGAGGCGTCCATGATGACTCACTGCTTCCCCCAAGACCGACAGCTCGGTCGCCAGGCCTGCTTGCACCACACCCAGAATGAGGTACATACCTCCAGCCGACAGGTGGACCCCTTCCCCTGCCTACCGGCAAAATTTTTGTAAGCATATCCTCAGGTGTCCAGTGGCTGTCTCCCAGTCATGCTCAGCAAGGGACTGAGCAACAGCCCTGTCCACTGACTGCCGGAACAGTCCGAACCACGGAGATCCACGTCTCCCCTAAATTGGTGTCTCGGCATGATGTTAGACCATAGCGACCGTGTGTAAGCCATACATGCTAAAAACGCCAGGTCACAGCCCCTCGACAGTTTAGTAACAGCAGTGATCCATATAAGATCGTTGCCGCTGAGGTGCCTATTAAGAACATCGGGCGGTCCAGCATCCCCAACGGACATCAGGAATGGCCACAGTTCCCGCCCCCTTGTGCCGCGCATACCATACCATCACATACATGCGGATGCACACAGCCCAAGTCGGGGTGCACTCTCTGTCGCCGCACCATATACTGCTGCCCAGTGTACATAGCTGCGGCCCACCAGCCCCACTGCCACTGGTGTGTAGAGACACACAGGATCTGTAAAAGAGGAGAAGAGGTTAAGGTCATAACTAGGTACTCGTACAGTGAGGGCACGTACATATAAGAAATTGCGCGTACACGCATGTCGGCCTCTGAGTACTCCAAACGTAGCCGCGATCAACGCGATGCCCATCCTAAATAAATGGGTGCCAAAACAGGCCCCCACACTGCGAAGCGCGACACCGGTCACCCTCCGTAACATTACTTCGGCAAGGGTAGATCTATCCTGGTGGCAGAAAAACAGGCTGGGGCGCGCAGCAGGCACTGTCGAAAATTCATGTAAGGCACCAACCGGACAGATGTCTCCAATAAAACTTCGTAGCAGTCTAACTCCGCTGCCTATGCCGTGCTGAACAACCTGTGAGGACTGTATCCCCACTTGAGCCCACTCATGTGTGATAGAGACATCGTCGAGTTCCAGTGCCCTACGAGACACATCCACCTAATACAGGTGGTACCACACCCACACACTGATGCGGAGTGCTCCAAAAAGGCTACCGTGGTAGCTGCGTAGCCAAGAGCCACCTCACACCTATCTGAACATAAGTAATGCCAGCCTCGTTCAAGGTGGGTCAAAAAACCTGGGAACTAGGGTGACGCGTGTACGGGCGGCGGACACGTTCCCGTGCCTGCCCCTCCCAAACACGACGCATGAACGCATGGTGATACGCCTTACACGTGCGAGGTGCCAATGTCATGCCCGGTTCGCCTCTCCTCGCCAAACGTCAAAAATCGACCGGGAGCGGCGAGTGGAACTCCTCTGCTTCCGGAGGAAGGCCCGGAACCAGGGGATCTGCGGGCTGGAGAAAGCAGCAGCAATGTCGTTATTAATACCTGGAACATGTCTGGCTCAGAACAGCACATTTAGGCGTAGGCTTCTCAAAAGGAATAGACAAACTAATGTCATAACCCTGGGGGATTTGCATGTCTGGGTGTTGACAATATGCACCATTGCCGCATTGTCACACCTAAATTGGACCACTGAATAGGCCCACTCATCGCCCCATAGCATCAGTGCTCCCAAAATGGGGAGAAACGCAAGAAAGATAAGATCGCGGAGGCGATCCGTGCACCCACCCCCCAGAGTAAACCCCCATAAGTCAGGGAGCCAGAGGTATCCGACCGTACTTGAAATCTAGGGCAGACCATCAGGTCTGATCTCCAGGAAGAGATCAAACCCATTAAAACCCAGGAGTAATTTGAGCCAGACCAGAGGGTCCACCCGTATGCCCCTGATCTGCCGGACCCTGTGTCGACGTTGCAACAGGCCAGCCATGGCGTCACACAGGCGCCTGGCCAATGCTCTGCCGGACGGAACCACCCTGCAGGCAGAAGTAAGGTGGCCATGAAGTAACGGCAGCTCACAAGGGGACACTTTATGTTTGGCAATCAATGCCAAAATCGCAGCGGAGATCCAAGCCACTTTATTCATGGTTAACCCGGATGCCCGCGCGACAGAGTCGATTTAGAAATGTGAGCTTAGTAGCTGGGCCCTCGGTCTATTCAGGCGCCAAGGGGACACCCAGTTCCCACCTGAGTGTCTGAAATGAAATGAGGAGATGCGTGCACGTGTCCAAGCCCCATTCACCCCCGAACCAAAAGTCATCGAGGTAATGGGCTAGAGACCGAGACCCCTACCTGTGAGGAAAGGCCCACTGAATGAAAATCCCGAATCGTTCGAGTGCTGAACATGTATTAACTCAGTCAGAAGGGGTTGGCCTTATCTAAGTAAAATTCCCCTCGGGACCTAAAAACCAAATAGCTGCACATCCATTGGGTGCACTGGCAATAATCTGAAATCAGAGTGCATATCGCACTGTGCCCGAACAGCACCAGGACTGGGTGAGCATGCCACCCCTCGGGGCCGAACCAACTACGAGTACCTGACTGAGCGAGGTCATCAGGAATGGCATCCCTGAATGGATAACCTACAGGGTAAGCTAAATGGAGGATTGAATGACATTCACCCCGGTCCTAGCTCGGTACGAGCCTCATAGGGGAGACAGTCGACTTAGGAAAGGTGGTTCCAAGAAGGGCCCCGCTACTCTCATAGCCCCAACTCCCTCAGCTGCACAGTGGAGCCCCCTCTTCGTTACCCTTCAAGGGAACCAGATTAGTAGCATCCTGGGACCCCTAACACCCCTGAATGGAATACAAAAAGCCCCATGGCAAACCCTCCAGCAGGTACCCCGCCCCATCCCTTCTTGGATGGGCTGATTGCCATCTCTCCCGCCTGAGTACACCAATTGGGGAGGGGGGAGCTTTGTCATGGCTAGTTCTTTAGACGGAGCTCTGATCGCCCCTGTGCACCCCTACCTCTGCCCCATAACCAACCAACCCGCGTGCACGCGGAGGCAGCGTGAGGGCCGGCGCAAAAGGTGACACCAAGTCGGTAACGACACTAGCGCTTAGCACACACATCGCCAGCTGAGCAGGTCGAACACAGCAGGCGGGCTGGAACCCCCTGCCCGACCAGTTAGCGTGGAGCCTGTGTCTGAGCAGCCCACTGCTCAGCATGACCACCATGGTACCTATCACCAGGCACCAGTCACGTGGGAGTGATGTACACGAGCACAACTGCTGACAGTGCTCATCCCACCTCCTCTCAGGGTATAGAGCCACCCTCATCTGCATTCCTCACCGTAAGCCAACTGCTGTGGGCCCATCCAGTCAACCATCGCCCTGTAAATCTTAGCGATGGATGGAACCATCAGGATGTCCCAATCAGGCCGGGCCCTGCGGCATACCACCATATATACAAGGTATGCCGCCAGCCAGTTGGCCCCAAGGTGTGCGGTGGCTCACGACGATGGGACAGCTCTTTGTCTCAGTCGTCCTGTCCCTCTCTCTCCTCCGCAGTGGGCTCACAGTTCAATAGGGAGAATATCCACATGTCCCCCTCCAGCCCTTACCCCTCATGACCTGCGGTAAATAATCATCCAGGGGCAAGTAATTACCAGCCGTCGGCAAAGCCATCGACGGCACATTCCGTATAAAGGGCATACGCAGGAGGACCCGGACCGCCCCTGCGATGCTCGGCACTGTCCCGGGGGCGGACACCCCCCTGCGTGGTGGCTTACTCTGGTGGGACAGCTCTATGTCTCTGTCATCCTGTCCGTCTCTCCCCTCCTTAGTGGGCTCTCGGTTCATAGGGAGAATATATCCACGTACTCCCCCCGCCAAATCTTTTCCCTCGTGACCTGGGACAACTAATCACCAAGGGGCAATGAATAATCAGCTGTCGGCAAGTCCGTCACCGGCACATTAGGTACCCGGGGCATATGCAGCGGGACCTGGACAGCCCCTGTGATGCCCAGCACTGGCCCGGGGGTGGAAACCCCCACCCCAACGTTGCACCAGTATGGAACCAAGGGGCCCCGGGATAGGGTGGCAACTGATGTCCACTCGCCTCGACATGACGAGGCCATGGCCACTGAACCCCACCATTGGAAGTGGGCTGTGATGTGGGTGCATTAACTTGAACCTGATACTCACTAGGTGCACCCCCGTGAGCCGCCCCCACTGGGGGTTCCGGCCCACGGTGGGCATCGGAGCTCGCGACCGGAATTGAGCTCTGGGGCCGCACCTGACCACTCTCCTGCTGTAGCTCTGGACGAACAGGGAGCTGCGAGACACCGGCCGGGGTAGACCGGAGCGTCTCCAGCAGCTCAACCCAACTGGCCGCTTGCTGCAGTGTGGCGGCCATTGAGGTAGCCGGTGGACCCAAAGGGCCCCCCGCAGCAAATGAAGGGCCACCAGGCATGGGGTTGTGTGCCATCCCCAAGGATGCCTCAAGCACAGCTAAACGTGTTAGCAATGCATCAGCTGCCACAGATCCCCCAGTATACAGTAGGCCGGGTGGGCCGGACGGCCCACCAGGCATTGGACCAGGAACCCCAGTATGAGCCTGGGCCCAAATAGGGCCATGCCCAAAACTCCGGCCCATGAGGGGCCGGAGGTGGAACGTGCTGTGCACCAGCACCGGGCCCACCCCCGCTGCCCGGGCCCATGGCCGGTAGCTGCGGGCCGAGGGCCGAAGCCCCAGAAGCGCCAGACGAAGGCTGACCGGCCGAGGGCCAAGCAGCCTGCATCGCCCCACCGGTATCGGTGGGGGTAGAGCCCTGCTGCGTGGACGCAGCCCTGGTCCTCCGACCCGAGGGCTGGCCCCCACGTTGCGCAGGGCCAAAAGTCCTCCCCGTGGGCCGTGGCTTCGTCGCCGAGGCCCTCCATTTGGGAGGCATATCTTAAGGAAGGAGCAGGATCCCTTTCCAGGGATCGAAGAGCGCAAAAAGGCACAGAGGAGCCAGCAAGCCAAAGGTTCTGTGCAAAACCTTCCTTCCCAGCCGGGAAGGAGGGGGAAAGAACAAACAGTGACGGAGAAAACTTCTCCTCTCCGTCTCTATTTTAAAATGGCAGCTCGGCTGCCTCGTGGCCACCCCTTTTATAGAGGAGTGACCATGCCCCCTAACTCACCCGGATGTCTGAGTCCGGGTGGGGGGGGCCCGCAAAGTGCGTGGTGGCCATTTTGGCGCCGCGCTTTCATTCTGCCAGTAAAATGGTATCATCTTCATATCATAAATTATTGATGTTTCTTCTACCAATTTTCTTTCCTCCTTCATCTGAACCTAGTCTGGCTTTCCATTTTCCTTTCTCTGTGTCCCCTCTGCCTGACCTAGTATGAGAAAGATTAGCCAGCAACACAAAGTTACCATTACCAGGATTCGCCCAATTGTGGTTCAAAAATACCACAATCTTTGAGAAGGATCTTTCCATGTATCCCTGACTTTCAATATGATAGGACGTATTCTGTGTACAGATTGAACAGATAAAGGGATTAATCCACCACAGTCTATTTGGATGTCACCCTGATGTGAATGAAATTGACTATAATAAAGCACATTCAAACATTTTATTTTTTAAAAAAAAACCTTCCAAAGTACCTATAATATTAAAGGCTTCTCTTAGACCTTTTATGTTCATTCAAGTTTTATATTCCTAGCAAATTGCAGGTTCAAATGCCATGCGCTTAGTGGATGTGTTATTTTAAGCAATACAGAAATAATAGAGCATCTTATGCCAGGTTAATTTCAGCCAGAGCTTGAAATGTTAGGGTTGAAAATTAATTAATTAAAGTTGAGCATTAGAAATTGTGAAATTAATTCAATGCAATTCAGTATTTAAACCTGTTTAATTTAATTTTTACTCATTAAATTAATATTAGTAACAACTTAATTAAACATGAGTTTCACATGTCCTCTGCAGAGGGCACATGTCAGTCCACAGCCCTTACAAAAGGGAAAGGGGTTTATATTGCCTACCTTGTTATTCTCATATCTGTCTACATTGCCTATTATGGTTGTATTACTCTTATATAAATACTTTCTGTTTTAAATTGTATAAGCTGCCTAGAGTAGTTAGTATGCTAGATGAGCAGGATAGAATTCAAATAAACAAGAAAATAAAAATAAATACATCCCTTCAAAATAGATTTTACTAGGCAGCCCAACTCTGGATCTATGAATTCATCCAGATTATAATACCCAGTACTGTACCATTACTTCATACTGCCAAGAGTTTCTGGTATTTCTCAAGACTTTTGGGAGCTATAGTTTAAGACCATTACAAACCTCAGGCTTGGGAATGACTGCCAATTGATCCCATTGCATTACATTTCTTTGGCATACTATCATAAACAGTTTTGACTGAAAGTATAGTGTTGGTTGGAGCATGACACAGAACCTCCCCATT
This sequence comes from Bradypodion ventrale, assembly GCA_035047345.1. Classification (NCBI taxonomy): domain Eukaryota; kingdom Metazoa; phylum Chordata; class Lepidosauria; order Squamata; family Chamaeleonidae; genus Bradypodion; species Bradypodion ventrale. The sequence continues at coordinate 105,260,193 of JAWDJE010000003.1, read as the reverse complement.
GCCATTCCCAATTTTATGGCACCCAAAATCAGCTTAACACAACTGGACAAAAATGGGTTCAGAGTAATTTAATGTACAGTGCTTTAAAAAATGATGTTGTTTGGAGCAAGACAACAAATTAGCAGCCTCTGTACAAGACAACACTGAGATGATTTGCATAGGCTGTCCCTGAATGACTATTGATAGAATTAAAGTCCAACATCACCCAGATGTGGAGTGTTCACTGAGAAAAACTAACAAAGTTTGTGAAGAATTATGCAGGGACACATGAACATAAAACTGAGGGGATGTTTTCAAGTTCTTATTTTAAAAATACCCACAGAACAAATCATTTAATTTACTCCCACTGGCTAGACTTAATAGATGATCACTTTGTGCTGTTTGCCATGGAGCTGTTAAAAGTCAGGATCCAGACAGAAGAAAAGAAATGGCAACCCTCATTCAGCATCACAAAAAGTGTTGAATACAGGGAAATTCAAAGCAAAGCCTCTTAAAGTCTAAGCCACTGTTTCCTAAACTTTGGCTTTTGAATTTCAAGTCCCAGAAGCCTATGACAGAGCGCTTGAGACTTGCTACTTCATTCTGCCCTATATCTATACCTATAAAATGGTGCGTTAACCGTTGGAATGTGACAAAGGATGTTTAGCCAGGCCCCACTGCCCCCGTCCGAGCCTCCATGCACTCGCCCGAATGGGGTTCGCAGGTAACTGTCAGTTTGAAATTTTCAGCCGGGGGGCAAGAGCCCCCCGGACGCAAACAAAAAAAGGCAACTTCAATTCCCAACATTCCTTGCGCCGCGCCGCAGCAGAGCCAATCAGGCTGAGCGGTGCGGCAAAAGGAACATTCAGAAACGTGCCGCGGCCAATAAAAAAAAGCCACAGGAAAAAACCGCTGCAGTAACCAAACACGCACATGCAAAACTACAAGCCCCAGCGTCCTGTGCACCATTAGTGTGCAGAACGCTGAGGCAGCCGGTGCGCGAAAAATAAAATAAAAAAAAGACACCCCCACGCCCTTTCCTTTCCATGGGCCAGGCTTCGAGCCTGGCCCATGAACCCCCCCCCCAAGCCCTTTCCTTTCCACGGCCAGCTGTGAGAAAAAGCCCCCCCCATTTCTTTCCATGGGCCAGGGTTCGAGTCTGGCCGGTGAAAAAAAGACCCCCCCCCCAAAAAAAAAAAGTACACAAAAGCATTCAAAAACAGTGACAAAAACAGTCAAAAAGAAACACAAAAACATCCAAAAGTAACCACAAAAACATCACAAAGACACACACACCCCAAAACCCAACACAACCCCCCCCAAAAAAAAAAACAACCCAGAGAGCTTACCAGGAGATGTCTTCACTCCATGACGACCGGAACTCAACTGAGAAAATAATGAAAATACTTACCAGAAGCGACACCCAGAGGACAGAAGAGAAAAATTGTAGAGAGGAAGAAAAGCTCACCACTCCCACCCAGAGGCCACAAGATAAAAAAACATTCAAAAATATTGAAACTAATAAGATTAATTCCCAAATTAATCAAATAAGTTATCAAAACATTCAAAAATATTCACACTAATCTCAAAACAAAAACAAAAACAAACAAACCAGAAATCACTTTTCACTCAAAAAACCAAAAAACCAAAACAAAAAATAAAAAATGTGTAAAAATAAAGATTTAAAAAACCAAAATAAAATTTAAAATTAAAAAAATAATAATTTGCATTAAATAAATTACATTAAATTAAAATTTACATAAACATAAAACAAAACCCTTCAAAAACCAATTTAAAGAGCCCAGCACTGAGGAAGCCGGTGCGCAAAAAATAAAAATAAAACACACACTTGGAGTGCAAGTCTGCCCCATTTAAAACAGCCCAGCACCATTGGTTCAAGGAAAAAGAAAAAAACGAAACCCTTTACTATCCAACACAATTTTACAAAGCCCGGCACCGCCGGGCAAAATATGCTAGTTTTAAAATAAATCTCCATTCCCTTCTATCTAGCCAATGAAGAATGTTGTGAAGTTTTTTTTTAAGATCCTTATCTAATGACAAAAGATGTGAAATTTTTTTCACCTGTGCCTCTGTTACCTGTAAAGGTAAAGGTAAAGGTTTCCCTTGCTCGAAAGCCAGTCGTATCCGACTCTAGGGTGCAGTGCTCATCTCTGTTTCTAAGCCGAAGAGCCAGCGCTGTCTGCTTCTGCAAACGTTTCCGTGGTCATGTGGCAGGCATGACTAGACACCGGAGCGCACAGAACGCTGTTACCTTCCCACCGAAGTGGTCCCTATTTATCTACTTGCAATTTCTTGCTTTCGAACTGCTAGGTTGGCAGGAGCTAGGATGAAGACGGGAGCTCATTTCCGTCCTGCAGTACTTGGGAATCGAACTGCTGACCTTCCGCTTCCCAGTCAGCGTCTTAGCGACTTGAGCCACTGCAGTACCTGTTACCTGACCATACACAAAACTACCGTTTTCTCTTCCACATCATTAGAGGATTGACTAGCAGAAGCTCTATTCTCTGTTACCTTGTTCCCACAGATCTTCACTGGTAGAAAAAGAAAGAAAGGGGGGTTACCACTAGTATGCTTAGATTCAGTTGTTGCTCTGGTTGCAATCATTATCAGTCACTTCAGCCTGGAATAAAAAGTAATGGCAAAAGCCGAGGGCATTCCTCCACATCCATATGGGATTTTAGCACCATTCAAAGCCAACATTTGTAAAATAATAAGAAGACAGATAACAAGAATTCCAACAGATTGCCAGTCCTGCACTAACAAAAGCGTCCATCCCCATTTCTTTTTCATTCTGCCATTCACAACCACATAATTATTAAGGCCTGACAAAGTGGCCTTTTTTAATGGGCACTAGTGCTGCATGCACTGAAGTGTTGCATTTTTAAATTATTTTAATGAGAAGTGGCTTTGACTGCTGACACTCTGTTGATTCCAGAGCACTTTTGTAATATGTACTGGGGAGGCTAAAGTTTATTTATTTTTACAATCTATAATAAATCGGGACGCTGAAACAACCACAATTGGCTTGGTGTTCTGATTATGTTATACGCAAGCTGTATAATATTCTTCCTTGATAAGTGAGGTGAAATCCAGGATGGAAGTCTTGATCATCTTGCTTAATAACAACAGATGCTCAGAGCAGTGGCATTTTGAAAAGAGCCCTGTAGGCTACTAGTTATTAAATGGCAGGACATTTGGAATCCTCTAGCATTGCAGCATTTGAAAAACCATAGTCACGTCAATGGACAAGGAGACAGCAAGAGAGAGATTTAACATCCCCTGCACTCTACATTGCAAAATCCATTCCATTAAAAAGAGCGGGGGGGGGGGGGAGAGAAGGAAATGTCAGATTCTGAGTTTTTTCTTCTCTTGAAAGAGTGCTTCCAAAAATATTTTGAAGCTAGCTTGCTTTTCTGCTCCAGAAAGAAAAGTTGGTAATCCAAACCCTGGACTAGAAGCAGTACTATTTTCATTGGGGCAGGACCAATTTCAAACAATTAAGCAAATATTACTCGTAGTCATTACTGAATATTGTTGTTATTGAGTTGTTACTGAAATGCACATTTGAAAATCGTAAAGGCTTTTTTATGTTCCAGATGATTATTTTTTTCTCGACACCATAAAAGGGTAAAAGAGGAAGTGAAGATGGAGAAAATAATTATCTAAAAGAAAAGAAAAGAAAAATATTAGACAGCATTTCCTACTAAGGAGGAGTTGTAGGTTTTAGGAAGTGACCAGAAAAGTGACCTTCCAGTGTAGTTGCTCCTGTCAATGCCCCCCTCCTATCTCAGAGATATTACCCAGAGTATACAAATATAATTTTGAAAACTACCACAATAGTGTTATTTTAAAATAATATAATTCATTAATGTTATTCATAGCTCACTATTTTAAAAGTAATGTATAGCCTTATTCATTGGCCACATGTTACTGGTATGCTAGGCTTCTTCCTTCCAAAGAATCAATTTAAAAAGATACTTCTGACATAATAGCTTACAGGGTGATTATTAGTTTTAAATTTTCACTTATTGATATTGTTGAAACTATTGAAACTACTGGATGTGTAACAAGTAATGGTTTTACTGCTGGTGAGTTATTTCCAAGCACAAACTCCCCTCAGTGCTGGGTAATTAAGTCTTGCGACTTGCTGTTTTGCTTCCCCACCGCATGTCAGGATTGTGCAACAATCTTACAATCAAAGCCATCAAGTTCTTCAAAGGGAAGACCAATAGCGAGTGTTGCCAATACCCCATCAAGGCTACCACATGCTGAAGGAAGGACTTGCTATTATTTGTGAATCCTGTGAAACTTCATCTTAGAACTTTAAGGACATTTTCTATGTTGAACGGTGAAACATATTGCAAATTAATTTTTTGATCAATATTCAAGAGATGAGCTCCTGACAACCCCCTTCCCCCCATATTATTTTATTTTTAATTATTCAATTTGTATAGCCACCCCAATCAACGTGCGACTCTGGGCAGCGTACATAAAATCCCCAACATTTAAACTATAGAAACCCTTAAAATTCCTAAAAACTCTGAAAAACTACCTCCCACCCACACCAATTAAAATGTAGTTAAAAACTATTAAAAGCATGAGTGATCCTCCTCTAAATGAGCTGGGGAGGGGGTTGTTGCTCCCTCTCCACCTCCCCACACCTCCCGTGCCAGCCAGGTTTTCAGCTCTTTCCTGAAGGGCAGCAGCTCTGTCTGGAGATGCAGTTTAACTGGCAGGAGGTCCCATAGGGCCGGGGCGGATACAGAAAAGCCTCTTCTAGTGCTAGAGAGGCGAGCCTCTCTAGCGGTTGGTATTCTTAAAGAGCCCCTCCGGTCTGCTCTAGTGGGATGGGCAGATGTCCTTGGAGTGATGCAGTCTCTTAAGTATCCTGGCCCACTACCATGCAGAACTTTAAAGATAATTACCACACCTTTAATTGCACCCGGAGGCACACTGGCATCCAATGCAGCTCCCGTACCAGGTGTGCGGCACAGGCATAACCCCCGCACCCCATCATTACACAGGCAGCTGCATTCTGAACCAGCTGCAGCATCTAAATAGTCATCAAGGGCAGCCCCATGTAGAGTGCATACAATAATCCACTCTGGAGGTGACCAGAGTGTGTGTGACCGAAAGCAAGGAGTCCCAGTCCAGGAGTAGAAATAGTTGGTGAATGACATGAAGTTGTGCAAAAGCCCTCCTAGCCATGACTGCCGCCTGCTCATTGAGCAGGAGTCATGAGTCCAGGAGGACCCACAAATTACGCACTGTGTCTGTCTGCGGCAAAAAAAGTCCCATCCAGCTCCAAAGACGGTAGCTCCGGGGATAATGCGGGGGCCCTGCCCCACAGCCACTCAGTCTTGCCAGGATTCAGTTGTAACCCATTGTCCCCCATCCAGACTCCTACAGCTTCCAGATACCTAGATAGGACGTTAACTGCATTGCTTGGATCACCATGGGCCGAGATGTATAGTTGAGTATCATCTACATACTGGGAACGGGTGATCTCCCCCAAAGGATTCATGTAGATAATAAATAGGAGAGGTGAGAGCACCAAGCCCTGAGGCACCCCATATTGGAGGGGCCTAGGGCTGGACCTCTCGCTCTCCAACCACACCGACTGTGTCCGGCCCTTCAGAAATGAGGAAAACCAGGACCACACAGTGCCTTGGATCCCCAATCCTCGGGGCCGTTCCAGAAGGATACCATGGTTGATGGTATCGAAGGCACATTGACAAACAGGGCCAAATTATATGTCATGCATAGCCTATCATCACTATGCAAAATCTGTTAGCATTGTAGAGACCTAATTCAGACTGATTTTGTGACTGAGCAATCATGCTTGCAAATGAAACCTGCACTCCTTTTCAAAAGGAAGCCGCTTCACAAACTATGGGAGGTAAGAGAAATGTCTGCTTGATCAGACTTTCTCCACATTTGTGGGATGGCTTTTCTAGTGGTGTGTTTATCTGGAACATATAGTTTTGTCCCTACTTAGCTAAATACATATGGAAGGAGGCAAATTTCCCACCCAATGTACAGTTGCAACATGAAGTCATAATTAAGATAAATGCAAGTATAATGCAATATTGATCAATTGTACTACTATTATTTGCATCATTAATGTTGTATTCCCCACTTTGAAACACTATTGTTTCCTCTTTTTTTCATGTTCGTGATCTACTCCATTCTATATCAGTTCATGTTCATAATACTCTTTCCTAGTACTGTAAATTTATCATTGTTGTTTTTTTTCATCAATGTCCACATTACAAAAAGTTACAGAAAAGGTGATATGCATGAACAGAAACTAAGTGACAAGTGTTAATAATTCAGATGCTTTCATGTTTTTCTTATTATCAAAGTTGAGCCAAGTGGCCAATTAGTTTGCCAATTCATCCAAGCAGGAGCTGTTTAGATCCCCACCCCTCTCTTTCTCTGCCTCTCTAGTGTAGTTTGTCTCCTCTAATGTATCTGGTATTCTCCCCACCCCCACCCCCACCAGCCCTTCATCCTTTGTTAAACTCAGGGAAGGGTTTGTTCTGTTCTTCTCATATTCATGGCTGTTTAATAAAATCTTAAAGAGGAGAAGTTATAATGGAAGTGCTTATACATCCTTAACCATGCTATAGCAAATGGCTCTACTATAATTAAGGGGGATATTATTGTTTGTTTTATGCTAATCTGTCTTTACTGTGACAGACTGTCACCTGCATGGGGGGTAACTTTCAGCTCTATATTAGCCCATATGGTGCAAGCTGACTTGTATCTAAACTAGGACCTAATTATGGATGAGTTAATAAAACCAAGAAAAGTCAGTCTGGCTTTTTCTTCTTGTGTTCTGCCAACCCCCAAGTGAGGTATTTCTTCCTTGTCTTCCTAAAATGATTTTTCAGAGAGTTTTTTCCCCTGAGTATCATTGTACAATATCCTTAAGACTCTTTAATCCTTTTCTTTTTCCTGTTCCAGTTTACACTTCAGAGTAAAACTATTAACATATCCTTTGCAATTCTTCCAGGTAATACTTTTCTGTTGCCAATCTATGGATGCTCATGAAGCCTGTATTTGAAGCCTGAAAAACTGTCAATGGTTGTATACTTCAAGTTGTTGTTAGCATCAGCTTCACATCTATGGGCTTTGACAGCAAGTGTTTGGAGGGAAATGTTTTCTGCAAGTTCTGTCCCAGGTCATAATGTCCCCAGTGAAAGCTTGCCATGGCTCATGAGTATTTTCAAATGGCCTAATGGGAATGACTAATCCAGGGGCAAGAGATCCAGTTGGAAATTCACCTCAAGCAAACATTTTCTGGGCATTCAAAAGCTCACATTGTACATTAAGGAAAATGCACATTTCCATTAATACAGTGTTTTCCTTCTAGATATGCAGTTCCTTCAATGCACAATCACTTCTGAGGAGGTGCTCTCATACCTGGATGGGTCAAAACATCAATTAAAAAACACATAGTAGCCTGCAACATTAAAACACAGCAACCATTTGGCTTGCAGCTAAAGTATGACCTTGTGCTGTGTGTCAAAATAAGCTGTCTTTCTCCACTCAGCTCTTAATGAATCTGTTGTATTCTGTTGTGGCTAACACATAGTTGTACAATGCCATGCAGAGGAGTGTGTTGATGTGTGCCTCTTGCAGTATAAGCATGTTTAATATGAGAATGCACTTGCAGTTTCTCATACATGTCATTTTCCTTTGTTTGCTTGAATGAAGATTGCACATGCATGGAGCTATAAATACAGCTGAGTCTAAAGGACTTCCTCCTGAATAAGAACTGCACTACAGCTTACAAGATCCATGGGGAAATGCATTATGAAGGGACAAAGGAAAGGCTTCCTCCATTACACAAGCCAAGTACATTCAATATCGAAATAATTGTGATACAATAATCAGAAGGATCCAAATTGTCAAACAAACAGATGGCTGAAATCTTATTTTTTAGCAAAATTGGAGTAGGCCAGTTTGAATCCATTGTACATGGCAGAGCTGACTTAGTAAATGCCTACTGTAGTGTGACTTACAACATGGAACAACATGCTTTCAACAATTGGTCTCTAGCTAAATAGAGCAACCAGAGGTAAATAGTCCCCTCGAGTTTCTCTGCATGTCAGCCCAAGCCCAATTTAATGGTGAAGAATCATAAAAAGGAGTAGCACGGGTCTTGAAGCTGCCCATAGAAAGTCCCTTTGGAAAATTCTTGTGGACAGAGAAGTTTCCATTAGTGGAAATAAATGGAATTATCTTAGGTAAGTCTATGTGTTGGTGAATTCTCACACACACACCCCATTAGCCATAATAGTACCACATTGTTTAAACATCATGTATAAGTTTCCTGTTGCAGTAATTCAAGGTTTTAATAAACTTCTTTAACTAATTAACTCATCCACCAAATTTTGTTTTTCCCATGCTATTTAATCCACCCCTTTGTGGCCTCTATGTGTCTTCTCCAGAAATGTTTACAGCATCCCACTTTCATTTCTGAGGCCTGCAGTAAAAGAGTGAGATAATGTTGTCAACTACATTTTGACATGCATACTCACCACAAAAGCTACCATAAAGTCAACAGGGAGTATCCTGCTTCCCCTGAGATCCCTTTAACACTTAGGAAAGTCTAGACATTTTACAGGTGTTCAGCACCTGTCAAGACTGTGACACACTAGCTAATTAATCCATCCATTTGATCAACTTTAGCAGAATAGAAGACTAGATTATTCAATCAATTTTATAAGCACTTACCAGATGATTATGGACTAGTTTCAGTTGCTAGTCCCAACCAGAGTCAACCCATTGAATGGATGGCAACTTGATACCCCAACAGTTTTAGCAATTATTATTAGCAGTTTCCATTAATTCAATACATTCAATTTAGCTGGAGCTGTAAGAGCCAGTATTATATATTGGATAGAGTATTGGATTAGGGGTCACAAGAACCTATATCTCAGACTCTGACTCTGTTCATCATGAGTCAACAGAAATGTACCACCTCCTCACTTCATCTACCTTGCAAAGTCATCACTGACCAATGAGCCAGTGACCTGGAAGGAAATTGAACAGATACCAGCAGCTGAAGCCAAAAGATGGTGAGAAGCTACAGGATAAGAGACAGAAACACTACATGAGAATGAGATATGGACTCTAACCGAATTGCCACCAGGTAAGAAAGCCATTGGCTGCAAGTAAATCTTCAAGATGAAGCAGAGTACAATAGGAAAAGTGTAATCTACAAGGCAAGACTGCTTGCCAAAGTGTTTGAGTAGATGTATAGAGAAGACTTCAATGAAACATCTGCTTCTGGCATTAAGCATTGCACTGTAAGAATGTTTCTGAGTGTACCAACTTTCAGACAGATGCAAATCAAGCACCTGGGTGTCAAGACTGTTTTTCTACATGGAGAAATTACATAAGAGCTGTTTATTGAAATGCCATCTGACTTGCTTAACCACAAACATTCTGATTTAGTCTGCAAGCTAAAGAAAGACATGAACAAGATGACATAAACTGCTTAGGCCAGGAACACAAAATTGAAGATATTGTGGCAACAAGTTATCAAGAAAGGGGATGGAAATCCGTGCTTATAAACCAGTAGCATAAAGATACATTTAACTTGTTTTCTTGGCTTTGTTGATGATCTGAATGTAGCTACTTAAAGGAAAAAGGAGTACTAAGAGATTATACACCATTTTAACAAAAAGTGGAATAAATGAGTTAAGGGACGGATCATACTGTTTGGGCATTTAAAGTGAAAAGGAAGCAAATGGCTCATCTTGCTGGACCAGATTATTGAACTTTTGGAAATATAAGGCCTGTGATGGCAAACCTTGGCACTCCAGATGTTCTTGGACTTCAATTCCCAGAAGCCCAAGCCCCCATGAATCATACCTGTCAACCTTCCCGATTTGGCCGGGATTACCCCGTAAATTGATGTCAATTGATGTCATAACCCGGCCCCCGCTGCCAAAACCCCGTAATTTGGCAGCAGGAGAAATGCTTTCTGCGCATGCACAGAAGAGTTTTACCCCTTCCACGCATGCACGGAAGCGCTACGTCGCTTGTGTAAGGGCTGTGCAAGCGGCATAGCGCTTTCGCGCATGCGTGGAAGGGGTAAAACCTTTCCACGCATGCGTGGAACGTGACCTGCACACAAGCAATGTGCGCAGGTCCCATTTTTCCAGAGCCGCGGGTTGACAGGTATGCCATGAATCTACACAAATGGGTTTGCTGCTATTCATCCGGCCCATGCCACCCCGTCGCTCCAGGAAGCAGAAGTAAAACGCAGTGGAGCACCACAACAAATCCTTTATATTCCACTAGGAACTGTGAGAGTTAAAAGATTCTTCTTCTTCTTCTTCTTCAGATGCCGTATCCATTCTGGATAATAGCTATCATCATGGCAATAGTATGGACATGTTTTATTTCCACTTCCAGGAGCAACGGGGGTGACGGGGGCGGATGAATGTCAGCAAACCCATTTGTGTGGATTCATTGGGGCTTGAGCTTCTGGGAATTGAAGTCGAAGAATAGTGCCAAGGTTTGCCATCATGGTTTTAGTCCTTCAAAATGTCCCCATTGTTGCAATATCCACAGCAACAGGGTTTCTGAAAAGACTTTTTAAGAGGAAAGTGAACCTCTGCCAAATAATAGCAGTGGTGGTGGTGGTGGTGGTGGTGGCAGTGGAAGTGGAACTATCAGTCTGGCCCTTCAACAGTCTGAGGGGGGATGAACTGGCCCCCGGATTAAAAAGGTTGAGGACCCCTATTCTAGAATTTCCTTCTAAATGGCATTATGTAGAACAAAATCTACTTGATGAAGTTGACCAGAGAAAGTCCTGGCAAAAGGCCAACTAGCTTCTTTGACCTCAACAGGGAGAGGGTTGTTTCTTTGAAGGAAGACTTTCCCTCCAGGAAAAAAATGCAGTACAAGTTGTTATAGTGATCTCTTGGTAGAGGCTTTGTCGGGATCTCACAAGTTATTGATCCTCTGAATTATAGCTCTGGCTGGCTTTCTCTTCCTAGTTATTATTTGTATCATTTTGTGTTTGAAGAGATCTAAATATTGACCATTTAATGGCACACTGTGTTCACATACACAGCATCAATTGCTAGCTTCTAAAACATTTACATTCAGTGTCTCCTGGAGTGAACTGAGAATGGAGTACAGCTGATCGTATGTTTTCTTTCTTCAGATGTACACACCAATATGCTATAGAGAAAACAATATTCCTATTAGTCTGTTTCCATTTTCACTGAGGAGTAGCACCAAAGCATTTCTAAAGAGAACTGTTCATGTTATCTGCCCTTTCACACTGTTCTTTTCATTTTACACTGTACCTTGAATATTGAAATGGTGTAAAACCAGACTAAACCAGAAATATTTGTATGATTCTGGGTGATTGTAAGGCAGAACAAAGAGTCAGTGTTCACTCTTGGAGCAGTGGAACACCACAACAAATCCTTCATATTCCATTAGGCACTGTGAGAGTTAAAATATTCTTCTTCAGTTGCCGTATCCATTCTGGGTAATAGCTATCATCATGGCAATAGTCTTCTTGTTCTTAACTCCTTGGAACAGTTCTTCCGAGAAAATACCACACCAGTCTCTCAGGTTCTTCAGCTACTGTATGAAGTCCATCTACGTCTAGGGCCTCTCTTCCCAGGGATCCTTCCTTGCAGAGTGAGTTGGAGAGTCAATGATTTAACATTGAAGAACTTTATTTTAGTTTGTGAAACATTACTAAAAATATTGTTTCACTATTAAAACTGTGGCAGTTTTCTAACTTAGGGTGCTTTGTTTGGGCCCATGGCAATATTAAGCCATATATATGACCAGAAGTGTGTAGATTTGTGTTTTTGAACAACATCCTGCAGAATATTTCAGTTAGCTAAGAATGATAAATTTTGCAAGTATCTACGCATCCCAACTGTCCAATATCCTCTGATCCACTTCTTCAACTACTGATAGTATGTGATGATGCACAAAGTCATATCAACAGTATCTCATTCCCTGAGGCCTAAGAAACATGACACCTATCAGTATTCCCTAGTAATATCACAGGAAGTAAAATGTTCAACAAGTTCAAGGTGGTCAATGACAGCTAGACAAAATAGAAAATGAAGACGGATAAAGTTGGGTTAGCAAAAATCTGACTCCAAGAGTTCACTGGAAAAGTTTTGTAGGCTGAAGGCTATAGCACTGTGTATGAAATGAATGCTTTACTAAATTAAATAGAAGAGTTTTCAAAAAATACATGAAGGGTGAGAGGAGATCTCTAGGTGATCTGCCAAGTGTCAAGATGAACCACCAAACCAGTTCAGGATTGACAGCTCAGCAAAATCCCATTTCCTGAAATTTCAGGGTTGTAAGAAAGAAGTAGCTAGCACCAATTTGAACCATACATGAACCAAGTTACAGCCATAGAAGAAAGACAGAGTCATGTAATGAAAATGGAGGCAAGCACATAATGGATTTCTTGTTGACAAGGACAAGATGAAGAGCATTGAAAAACATTGAATTTGTTATCAGGCATGTCACTGGAAAAAGGAATTGTGATGAAGCCTTTGGAAAGTACTGGCTTGTTAAAGCAAGTGAGCATCTTACATAATGTGATTTTGTATGCATAAATAGATACAGAAGAAATATTGCTTTGCCCTCGCATTTGGGTCTGAACAAACCCAGGTGTGTTATGTCAATTATTGTAGCTAGCTACCTAATAAAACAACATATGTGGAGGAATTGTTCTTTGACTTTAAAAAAGATACATTATTCACAGGGCCAAAACTGGAGACCCAGACGTTCCTAATTTGAGAATCCAATGCCAAAGCTTGGGAACTGGCAATCTGAGATGTGTGAGGAAGTCATCTCATGAATCCCATTAATGCTGCAAAAGTAAAGGCCTGATCGGTAATGGTCTAACTGCATAATATTATCTGGGAGTAATAGGTCAAAGCAGTTGTTTTTCCAAGTGCTAACAGATGTTAACAGATGTAAAAATGCACGCACACTCCCTGCCCAGCCCTGGGAGCCCACACCATCAGTTCCGGGGTCCTCAGGCAGGTGGAGCCGCCTCCTGCACAGTTATTCCTGCTCTCTGGGCCTCGCCATCCCAGAGAGCTGAAAAGGAGGAGCCGCCGACGCCACTGCAGCCCCGCACGCTCCCTGCCCAGCCCCAGGAGCCCACACCATTGGCTCCGGGGTCTGTGGGCAGGTGGGAGCTACCTCTGGCATAGCTGTTCCTGCTCTTTGGGCCTCGCCATCCCAGAGAGCTGAAAAGGAGGAGCTGCCGCTGCAGCCCTGCACGCTCCCTGCCCAGCCCCGGAAGCCCACGCCATCGGGTTCTATGCTCCGCTCATGTACATTGGACCCTGGGTTTGTTGCCAGACTTTTTTGGGGAGATTGCAGTTTGTTACATTTGCATTTTTCATTGTATATTTTGATATAAATATTGTATTGATTGTATTACTTTTTTGAATTTTGTATTGCTGTATATTTGTATTCTGTACTTATTTGTTCTTTATATTGTTTATTGTATTTCTTTCACTTTTTTCTGCTGTTGTCTGCTGTGCAGACAGCATGCATGGGTGTAAACCACTTTGAGTCACCTTCAGGCTGAGTAAAGCGGTATATAAATAAAAAGTGAAATGAAATGTAAAAATGCAATTTGAAGGGTGCATGAACTAATGAGAGTAAAGTGAAGAGGCAAGTTCCATTGCAATTAAAGACAGTATTTCTTCATCACAGTCATGGCAGCTAAGGAATGGTTTCCAACATGGGCATATCAAGAGTGGTGAACGTCCATCCATCTCACTCTTTCTCATATAAAGCTAAAGTCAGCATTCTTTTACATGGCATAAGATCTGTTTCCTGTCTTCTTATGGAATGAATGAGCTCTCAGAGTGAAATAAAACCCATCACATAATTTCTTCAGTTTGGTCTGACATGTCCATATACTCCAGTAGTGAATAAAAGCAATAGATCTTTTTTCATGTCTAGGTGAAACAAACTGCCAAAACGAAGCCACCTTTTGGAGAATTCACTCTGTAGTTTCTTTCACCTGACATACTGTGAGAAAGATTATCTGGCACAACAAGATTGCCATTGGCTGGGTACACTTGATCTTTGAGGAGGCTCTGTGTGTGTGTGCGCGCACACACACACACACACAAACGAACTAAGCATTTTCTTTTACACAGAACAATTTATTTCATTTGATATTCTACAGATGGATGTTGTAAAAGGATTCTTTCTCAATTGAATAGTAATGTCTTTTAAATGGGTCCACTTCACCCTCTGTCTTGTACACACTTAAAAATATGTTTTTATAAAAGGCAGGACAACTCGACAATTTCCTGTGCATATTAGCCCAGTCATGATTCTCTGTGGAGCTGTGCTTCACAGCAGAAACCACACAGTCTTTCTGAATAATATCTTTGGAAAATCATTTCTGTGACCGCTGTTGTCCATATTTGCTTCTTCCTTCCACATTGAGTAAATATTAGAGAGGTTTGTAGGCAGACAGAAATCAGTGGCTTTTCAGGGTTAACATTAAGAAATAGTGATTGAAGGGAGGAGAATATCTCCATCTTCATGGCTAAACAATCTAAATCCCATGTAACATTTAAGTCATTCTGATCCAATTCTCCTTCCTTCCTTCCTTTCCTTTCCTTTCCTTTGTTTCCTTTATTCTCTCTTTTTATTTTAAAATAAACTATGTCCTTGGTTGTTGCAACTTGAAGCTGTAGTGAAGTAGTTGCAGAAGCACTATTTTCTCACAGCAGTATTTCATGTTTGCAATTACTTCCCAACTCACACAAGTGAAGATTAGTTAGGCAACTCCAGATAGCAGAAAAGAAGAGGGATTTTTTTTAAACAGGAAAAAATGTGATATAGAAGGAAATGGCAACCAAGCAGTTGGAAATCAATAAATTGCAAGTAGATAAATAGGTACCACTTCAGCATTCCATGGGCTCTGGCATCTAGTCATGCCTGCCACATGACCATGGAAACATCTACAGACACAGACAGTACTGGCTTTTCGACTGTAAATGGAGATGGGCACCAGAGTCAGACACAACTGGTTTTCGAGCAGATTTACTTTTAGTGTACACAGACAAGATCCAACAGATAATACTGCACACAAGAAACAATTACACACATATATACACATTTCTGTTTTGGAAACATGGGATTGTCCTGGAACAATCTTAGCTGAGACATAACTGTCAGCCAAACACACTATCATTTTTACATTTTATGTGATATAAAATGTTTTTTATGAGATTAGAAGATAATGCTTTTGTTTATCTCAGCTGCAATCTCCCTTGCAATAAATGGAGGCATAGTTAACTTTTGACTCTGCCCCTCACTGCAGATTTATAGAGCTGCCAGCTCTGTTTAAAGAGTAGCAAAGGAGAAGGCCATAACATTTAGTACTCTACAGTCTTTTAGTGCCATTAATTAAGTTGGTGAAATATCGAGCATCGTGTTTGTCAATAAAGGATGATAAAAAGTCTGAGCTTTGTTGTGTCATAATAGTGCTTAATAGAAAAGCCATTTTGTTCTTTCTGATTGGAGGCTCATGGCGACTAAGTGGTAATGAAAAGACCACACAAGTTCTATAGCTGGATAGAGGAAGGGATGGTCCCCCACATTTACTTACCACCAAAAATGCCTAAATAGTCAAGAGGAAAGAAAAACTACATAGCCATATGAGGATCAAGGTGGTTTTGTTCCTTATTAGGACCTCAGTAAGATATGCTCTCACAAGTGCACCTTGCTTCAGGGAAATAAGCATTATGGATAATAGTCCGCCAGATATTTCTTTATCTAGCAAAAGATCAAGAGGAGTTCCAATTGTCTACTGAGATTCATTCACCTTTTCCACATAATGTTGAGTTTTAATGCAACTACTTGAGAGTGGGTGATGAAGACAGAAGAGGGATTCCCAATGTGCAACAGTCTCCCTGCCTCATTTGGCTGATCAGGTCTCAAGTGGGGTGCTGCAGTTGCCTTGGCTTGTTGTGCTGGAGGACTTTATTATCCATGTGGAGACTTGTTTCTCAAGAGCAGCTCAGAACCTCATGTCTACCATGATGGTCATGTGGCTGTTCAAGTTATATCTGGCCCAACTCATGTTGCAGGACAGATCCCTACCTAGTAAGGTTTACACTTAGTGGAACCCTGAGCCTCTGACTAGGCTGCCCTAGGAGCCTGGTGCAGTCAAATGGTTTCCTGACAAATCTTGGGAGTTTCCAGCTATCTTGACAGGCAATCCTGTTGGGGCCTTGGTAGATTTCTGGAATGCAGGAGTGGCCAATTGTACTGACATGGTTATTCCTAAGTATTCCTTTGCTCAGAGTACATTCAAACCAGCTTCTTGGTTTACTTGGGAGCTGGGGATGACGAAATGAGTGGCACAGAGACTAGCAGTAGCAATGGCAATTAGACTTACTTATATATCACCCCACAGCACTTAAAGCAAATCCTGGAGGGTTCACAGATAATTAGCATTTTGTCGCCAACACACTGGGTACTCATTTTACTGATCTCAGAAGAATGAATCAACCATGAACCCATAAGGATTGAACTTAAACATAGGATAAAGTTCATTGGAAAGACTACTCAATGGCAGTGGTGGCAGTAAAGAACAAATTCTTTGTTACCATAGCATCTGCACAGAATTATCTAGTGGAGCTCTTTCAAAGGATCAAGATCCTGCTTTTCAGATGGAAACAAGAGAAGGACAATGATCACTCAACAGCGTGATGTAAAATGTTTGCACAGTACTTTGCAGATAAAGTTACTCATATCATATCTGTTTGTTCTGATTTAGATGCTGTAGTTGACACAGGTCATGTTGATGTAACTTTGGCTTTTGCTTATCCCATTATAAAGGATATATTTCAGTTTGTGCAACTAGGATCTTTGGATCACATGTGTGCTGGACCCTTGTCCTTCTTAACTTATAAAAGCAGCCAGAAATGGGCTGTCTGCATGGGCTGTCTATCTGGCTTCCTACCTAGTTATGGAAGAATGATGACTTTGGTTGCCTTGGTGGGTGACCTATGCTGGAAACTGGACAGGGGTGTGTGTCCCTGTTGGTTCTGCTGGACCTCCGAGAAACATTCAATAACATCAGTCATGGTTTCCTTCTGGGGTATCTTTCTGTTACAGTGGCTCCAATAATTCCTGGATGGCCAAACTTAGAAGGTGGTGTTTCGGAAATGTTTTATTTTTGAAATTTAAACGTAAAAATAAAATCAAATTATGCAGTCTGTTAGGGATCCTTCGATACACATGCAGGAGGAACCCAAATACCCCCACTAAACAGCAGAAGTTCTATCCAAGTTCCTGAGTTTCCCTCCAAGTTGAACAGTGTTTCCTGAGGTGAGGAAACACGTCTTGCAAAGTAGGTGGGGAACACACATCCCCTTCCACTCTGAACTGAAAAATTAATTGCCTTTAACATTGCTCAAGACTAGATGTAGTTTTGAGGAGGCTTTTACCACAGTCCATTTTTATGACCTCCTACAGTTGAGAAGACCTCAGCTCCATCTCAGTTTACCACAATGCTGTCTCAGGGGATATAAAAAAAACTGTTTGACATTCAGCACAGGGTGAACTCAGGGACCTTTTGAGAAGTTCAAAAGAACCTCACCATTATTGTCGTCAGTTAAACACCCAGTGGGATTGAAGGGGGAGGTCCTTGGTAGTTTTATACAATAGATGAAGTCCTGCCATGTCCCTTCCATTTCAGTTAGCCACAATAACTTAGCAGAAAGCTATGCCTCAGGGTTTGTGGGAAATTAAAAGTGTCCTCTACAATTGGCACCATCAACTAAACTCAGGTTATTGGTGTCCATGTGGCCCAGGGGGCAAGATTTGGCAACTTACACAATATCATGTCCCATGTTTCTAGCAGTTACATTACTTCTTAAACATATTTCATTACTTGTTTATTTATTTATTTACCTATTAACTGATCTGTTCATTTGTTCATTCATTTAATATGGGCTGCTCTTCCTACCAATTTAATCAGGGCTAACCTACAGCTCTTTCATTCGGCTAAGCTATTGAAACATCACATATTCAAAACCATTCTTGTGAAGATAAAGGATGGCACTGTAAGTCAAAAAAATAAAAAAGGCTGGGAGACACATTGCCAAACTGGGAATTAGTCCATGCCTCCTGTATAAGCTTCCAACCTGCTGCCATGTAAATCAATGAATTAAAACAGCAATGAAAAGATGAATAACACAAGAGAGAGAGAAAGAGAATTTTTTCTGAGGTCTGCTGTGGCAACTGCAGACTTATTTCCATGTTTCATTGTCATGAGATCCTTTTGTTACATTTCATGATATATAGTGGTCGCGAGGTGAATTTAAGAATCAAAAGAATTAGCCACTTCTGGGAAGTGTGCAGAATGCTCAGAACACCATTCAAGTAAGTGTCAAAAGTCTACACAAATGCAACCGACATACTTTGGTTCCAATTACTATTTTTTAAAAAGAGAGAGAGAGAACATTTCTGCTACAATTGACTCACTCTAATTAGCCTAAATGGATAACTATTACAGTTTGTTTGCTTTTTAAGAGGCAAGAATCTTTTTTTTTTGTCAATGAATACCTAAACGGTGTCTCTAGGGGTGATGCTAAGAATATTTGATGGTGGTAGTGTTATTGACTAAAATAACCTGAAACATTTTGTTTGTTTGAAGTGGCCCGGTGGGGGGAGGGCAGATCTCCACGGAACCAGCTTCATGTTAGGGGTAATTGTTGCTTTGCAGTCTGAGCATACATATATAGTCATGGGTACAAAATTGAACTGGTAGCCGGGCACAGCAAGGTAATGATATGCTTATCTAGAACAAACCACAACATTCTGGAGCAGCTAAACTTTCTGAACATTTTTTTAGAGTCAGCCTCATGTAGTGTGCATCACAGTATTTCAAATAGCATGAAATCAAACTGTGCATCATCTGATGTTGTCAAAAAGTGGCACACCAGCTTTGAGCCCTGGCTATGCTGGCTTGGGGATTCTGGGAG
Organism: Bradypodion ventrale; assembly: GCA_035047345.1. Taxonomy (NCBI): domain Eukaryota; kingdom Metazoa; phylum Chordata; class Lepidosauria; order Squamata; family Chamaeleonidae; genus Bradypodion; species Bradypodion ventrale. The sequence continues at coordinate 105,241,147 of JAWDJE010000003.1, read as the reverse complement.
CAGTAATCTGAAAAGTTATTTTTCTAAACTCTGGTTTGTCTTTATGTACAACATATCCACATGCTCAGATGAAACATTTTTCTTTCTATGGTGGAAACAATATTCAGCATCCTCTTACCTGAAACACTGATCCAATTTAAAAAAATCTACATTTCTTGCAATGAATGGTTGACGTACACGTGAGTCAGTTTTTTTTTTAAATTGAGCAATTCTAGTTACTTACTATTAGGCTACTACTGATTGGCCAAGCTGAGACTAGTGTTTATATTTGCATGGTAAGTTTACACCTAAAAACTCACAGTGCTTCAGATAGCATTTGCATCTAGTATAAATCCCCTACATAGTGTGCAAAGATATGAAGATCTATTGCATTTGGTTATACTTTATATTACAGGATTCCCATTTTCTAAGTTTTCCCACAAAGGGAAAACAAAATTGCTCCAACTTTGCAAGGAAGGGTGCTGCAGGTTCCTTAACGAGAAGTCATGGTCTCTCCCATGGGATAAATATGTTTTTCCAGTCTTTCCGAAATGTAAAAACCTTTAACTAGAATCTGTGGGCATGTGTATCAGATTCAGTTTGCCTTTGTGCCATGTAAAAATACTGTTCTCCGCATGACAAAGTGCCATTTCAAGGACAAAATGGCCCCTTGACAACCACCACCTGTACTGGGAGTCCCTTTTTCTGATGAAACTGGAAAATGGCAGAGGCAATTTGAGTCAGCCAAAGCATGTTCTTTAGTATGCCTTTATCTTCCCCCAGAAGGGTCAAGAGGATATCCATTTGGGAGTGTTACTTTGTGAATGTCATTGCTTTTTGTCTCTTATTCATTTATTTGTAGGTCCTATCTTCATTCCTAATTATTTACAAGTGAGGAACCCAGGTGCTTGGTAAATAACAGTATTCTACTGGGTTTACACCTTCCCTCCTTTCTCCTATCCAAGACAAACAGCATGCATGAAAGCCCTATGTTATCTTCCATAAACATGTTGGGACATTTCTCACTTAGGTCAATAGTGACAATTATTGTAAGTGGCACATATAAACACAAAAAGCAAGAAACATTAACAGGTCTATTCACTAAGGGTTCTGCACCCTTTAGATTTTTTTTTTAAAAAAGTCTTTTTAAATAAAAGCAACATGTCTAAATTGTGTAAATGTCAAGAGTTTCGTATTCTTTAATTCACATTTCCTTGAGGTGTAACAATCCCAACTGTGTGCAGGCACTGAGGAAAGGTACAGGAACAAAACAGCATTCTGGTATATTCATGAACTAAAGGGGGAGGGTAAAAAAAAAGAGGGAGGGAAATGGAAAATGATCCAAAAAGGCACTTATGTGGATTGCACTTACGAAGCGTTCACTTAACGCATTCATTTTGCCCAGCATCCATTGGGGACTTGCAGCAATACTGTTCGCTGCAGGAGCCCTCTGGTCCATAAGAGCAACAATATTGCGACGTACATCTTATTCATGATATATACACAATGTTTCTGAACAGAATATGCAGACATCACAAACTATTGGTGCTTCTTTGCTTTCTTCCATTAAATTTTGGTTGCAGAAGTCGCCTTTTTAAAACACAGCTAAACATGAAATACCATTACAAGCATTTTATTTCTTCCTGGGGAGCAGTTTGACCATTGCAGGCGCACCCCCCCAATAACGGACACAGACAACATTGAAAGTGGATAACAGCATAGGGCCACATTTATTGATTCAATGCCCTAGTCCGAATTATAAATTTGTATTGGTAAAACGACCAATCATAATTCCTAAGGCAAGCAGGCCGAAGTAACACTGGTAAGGTACCACCCCAAAATTGCCAACGGCAATTGGTTACAATGTATCAATTTGTATCAATTTGTTTGTTGACAACAAACAAATTGTTGACCGTAGTCAATAACTAACTCATGACCCCACCCTCTGACGCGTATCCGTGAAATCACAGGGGTGATGCATGCTGGTTAGCAATCGTCATCACCCCATCGCCTGATTCGTCGTTGACCGGACAACGTTTAACTAATTTATTCCTGTCTAGTGTTGTCCAGTCAATTGCGAACCTGCCGGATACTTGTGGGTCATACTGTTTACCTTACCAGTGCTACCCGCCAATGTGACCAAAGTCAACATTAGGAACACAGAAAGACCCCTACATCAAACCATAGCAACAGTGTGGGATGGGCAAAAAAGCCAGGACCCGGAAGCCAATATGGGTCCCAGCCAAAAATTCCCACCCGGCCCCGAAGCGACCAAAATATCACACTGTTAACTAGGGAGGGGGTGGAGGGGAAAAGACTTCTCCGCTCCGTCGCTGAGGTAAAATGGCAGCTCGGCTGCCTCGTGGCCACCCCTTTTATAAGGGAGCTGGCCACGCCCCTAACTACCCGGATTCTCTGTCCTGTGGGGGGGGGGCCCGCAAAGGGCGCGGCGGCCATTTTGGCGCCGCGCTTGCATTGCAGGCGCACCCCCCCAATAACGGACACAGACAACATTGAAAGTGGATAACAGCATAGGGCCACATTTATTGATTCAATGCCCTAGTCCGAATTATAAATTTGTATTGGTAAAACGACCAATCATAATTCCTAAGGCAAGCAGGCCGAAGTAACACTGGTAAGGTACCACCCCAAAATTGCCAACGGCAATTGGTTACAATGTATCAATTTGTATCAATTTGTTTGTTGACAACAAACAAATTGTTGACCGTAGTCAATAACTAACTCATGACCCCACCCTCTGACGCGTATCCGTGAAATCACAGGGGTGATGCATGCTGGTTAGCAATCGTCATCACCCCATCGCCTGATTCGTCGTTGACCGGACAACGTTTAACTAATTTATTCCTGTCTAGTGTTGTCCAGTCAATTGCGAACCTGCCGGATACTTGTGGGTCATACTGTTTACCTTACCAGTGCTACCCGCCACACGGAGGGGCTTCAAAGAAGACCTGACGCCCCCACCCAGACCGTCAGCTCGGTCAACAGGCCTGCTCGCCAATCACCTAACAGGAGGTCCATACCTCCTCGCGACAGATGGACCCCATCCCCTGCGTACAAGTCATAATTTTGTAGACTGATATCGGGGTGATGACTGACCCGTCCCCAAGCCCTGTCAGCAAGAAACCGCGCCACCGCCCCGTTGACCGTGCGCCTAGCGCGGTCAAGGGCCAGGAGGTGAACGCCCCCTCTATAGAAAGGCGCGGGATAATGTCCACCAAACTAGGGTTGTGGCAGGCCAGACATAATGCAAGTAGGCGAGGTCCTCGCAAATCGCATGCTTGAGCGATAAGCCGGTGACCTGGCACAAATCATTGCCCCCAAGGTAGATGATGAGAATGTCAGGCGGGTCAGCACTCAGGCCAGAAAAGGGAAAGGCCGCAGCCCCCGCCATAACATCCCAGGCTTACCATGCCATGCGAGACTGGCGTGTTCACCCAGTCCCAGTCGGGGTCCACTCTGTCGCCGCAGCGTAACGCGCTGCCCTGTGCACATAGCTGTGGCCCACCAGCCATACTGTCACCGGTGTAATACGACACCCAGGGTCTGCAAGAAAATTGAGAAAAAAGGCGGTAAGGTGACTGGATTGGTACTCATGGCAGGAGTGGGCGCACATAAAACTGAAAACATTGCGAGCCCCACCTCCCCATGCTGCGTATGTCAGCCCCAGAGTACCCAAAAGCAGCTGCTGTAGCGGCTGCACCAATACGGAATGAATGCGTGCCATAACGGGCACCTGGTAGGCTCACCCTGGTGAGGGCTCTGGCTGTCACCTTCCAAAACTGAAATTTAGTAAGGGGAGACCCATCTTGGTGACAGAAAAACGGGCCGTGGTGCCTGCCACGCAGTGCCAGGAATTCCTGTAGGGCACCAACCGGACAGATGTCTGCCAAAGAACACCGTAGCAGTCTTACACCACTGCCTACGCCATGCTGATCTGTCTTAGAGGAGCGTATCCTCAACTGGGCCCAGTCTTTGGCAATATAGACATCCTCGAGTTCCAGTGCCCTACACTTGCATCCGCCTTATACAGCATCTCAAGCTCGCTGTCGCGGAGCGCTCCAAAAAGGCCACCGTTGTAGCCGCATGAAGTGGGCTGCCTCATTTCCAAAACAGAGGCCAGGCCAGCCCCGGGCCAATTGGGTAAAAACCCTGGGAAAATCTTGCATCCGCCTTACTCAGCATCTCAAGCTCGCCGACGCGGAGGACTCCAAAAAGGCCACCGTTGTAGCCGCATGAAGTGGGCTGCCTCATCTATCAAAACAGAGGCCAGGCCAGCCCCGGGCCAACTGGGTCAAAAAACCCCTGGGTAAATGGGGTGGCGGTCGCCCGGGAAACGCCCGGGCACGCGCACCCACCCCTCCCAACATGTCTCACCCGGAAGTCATTGGTGCTGTCCACACGACCTCCCACCTTGGCCATAAAAGCCAACCCGACAGCTGAGATGCTATGGTGCGTGGTGCAAGGCCCTGGGGATACAGGTAAATCGTGAACCGCAGAACATGGGCTACTGGAAAGGGCCAGGTTCCTGGCAGTCAGAATCGGGTACCTAATACTCTAAAGGAACCAAATGCGTGGTGATACGCCTTACTCATGCATGGCGCTAGTGACAGGCCAATCGCCCGGTTCACCTCTCCTTGCCAACGGTCCATCTCACATCCGGGAGTGGCGAGGGAAATTCCTCCGCATCCGGGGGCCAAGGCACGGAACCGGGAGATCTGCAGGCGGGACAAAGCAGCAGCAATATCATTATCAACCCTTGGGACATGCCTGGCCCTGAAGGGAACGTTGAGGCACAGGTTGCATAACACAAACCAACTAACTAGCTCCATAACCCCGGGCGATTTGGAATCCTGTGCAGTGACGATGCGGAACAGCCGCGTTGCCATACCCAAGTTGCACAACCGAGTTGGCCCACCACTTGCCCCATAGCATCAAAGCACCCAGGATAGGGAAACATTCCAGATACGTGAGACCATGCAGGCAACCCTTTGCCTGCCCAGGATGGTGGCCACCCACCATAGGCCCACTTCCAATTGAAGTACATCCCAGAAACCCAGGAATCATGAGGCATCGGACCGCATCTGAAAGCAAGGGGGAGCCAGGAAATCAGACCCCAAAATGACACCCCGTTGAACTACCTCTGGATCTATGGCCAGACAAGCACGTCTGCCCCGATACCCTGGGTAAATCTGAGCCTGTGATGGGGCCTGGATAATCCCGCCATGGCATCGCACAAGCGCAGAGCAAATGCCCTGCCCGGTGCGACGACCCTGCCAGCGAAACTGGGGTGACCATGTAGCACCAGAAGTTACCTCAGTGATGCCATGCGCCCGGCCAGCAAGACCGAGACAAGGGCCACTAGCCTTGACACCTTATCCTGCTGCAACCTAGAATCCTGCGCTATCGTGTTACTCTCCACCCCAGGAATACTAGCTGTGGAGATGGGCCCTCGGTCTTTTCGGGCGCTAAAGGGACACCAAGTTCCTCCATTAGCGTCTGAAATGTGATGAGGAGACGTGGGTACGTGTCCCAGCCCCGTTCAGCCCCGAATAAAACCATCCAGGGAATGGGCTACAGACCGGGACCCTGACCTGCGGATAAAAGCGCAATCTAGGTAAATGGTGAAACGCTCGAATACCGAGCCCCAAAGGAATAGCCAAAAGGCATGGCATCATTGAACAATATGCTCCCCAGGACGGGGGTGCGGGACAATGCCAACGACCCTGCCCGCATAGACCCTTTCGTCAAAGCTGGCAGCAGCCACCTCCTCCCTCCCCTTAAGGGATAAAAGATCGGGGGCATCCTGAGGGGACCTATTACCCATGAAAGGGATCCGGAACCCCTGTCTAGAACCCTGAAGGATACCCGCATCCTCACCCTTCAGGCACCCTGTGAGCCAACGCTCCAACATGTCCACCTTAAATGGGGAGGGAGGCCTTCGGTGAACTAGATCCATCTGCGGCAGTCTTGCAAGCCCCCTGTCTGCCCCACCCTCTGCCCCGCATCCTTCTAGGCCTGGGACAGGCAAAGGCCGCATGGGGCCCAACACAGGTGGGACACTCCTGTCTGTATTTGCAAGTCTTCCCCTTAGAGGAGCCATTGGACAAAAAGTCCAGCACAGCCGGCGGGCTGGAACCCCCCGCCCCGCCCCCTGGCAGGTGACCTGTGCTGGGGCCGCCCGCTGAACCGCATGCCCACAATGGTATATCTCCCCGGGTGCAGGGCGCGTGGGCGTCACGTACAAAAGCCACAGCCTCTGGCCTGGCTCATCCTGCCTAATCTCGGGGTGCGGGGAAATCCGCCTACGGCATCCCTCGTCACAAGCCAACCACGCTGGGCCCGGAAAGTAAATCATCGCCCGGTAGGCGTTGTCCAAATACTGGACCATCGGAATTGCCAAATCCGGCCATGCCCTAAGGTACACCGCCATGCATACGATGCAGGCCGGCAACCATTTGGCCCACATACTTGGTGGCTTGCGACAACGTGCCTGCCACTATCCTTCTCATTCTGCCCCTCCCTCTCTCCTTGGTGGGCACACTGTTTAGGAATGAGAAGATATCCACGTACTCCCCCCGCCAAATTTACTCTCTGGCGGCCTGTGCCAAGTGGTCACTCATCGGTAAGGAATAGGGGCTTGGACCAACCCGGCCACCAAAAACATTCCCCTAAGGGTAGGGAACACCCCCCACCACGGGGCCCTGGATGTTAGCTGTCATCGCCGGGTGAGGCGTCAGCGGGTGCACCGCCGCACCACCCGCGCGAGGCCAAAGCGATTGGAAAGCCCCCCCCCCATATTGGGAATGTGTGTGGATGTACTCGCTTACACCGTATACTCACATGCTGCACCCCCGCGGGCCGCCCCCACCGGGGGTTCCGGCCCACTGGGGGCGTCGGAGCTCACGACCGACGTAGAGCTCATCCCCGGAGAACCTGCACCTGGCCGCTGGCTGGGGAGCTGCGAGGCAGTGGCCGAAACCGCGCCACGCGCCTGCAGCAGCTCAACCCTCCCCGTCGGCTGTTGTCCTCCTGAAGACAGCGCCTCAAAAGGAACCCCAAAGGAGGGGGGGGGCCCCCGCCTGACTTCCACGTTAACCTGGGGCGAAGGGCCGGCTGGCCCGCCTGGTCCATGCGTGGGTACAGGCCCCTGTACCCAGGAACCGAAAGCAGGTGGAGGAGCGGTGTCCACCGCTCGCGGGCTGCGGGCCGGAACCCCTTCCGCGCCCGCACTCTGGTTGCCCACTCCGGGCGAAGGGGCAATAGACCCCATTCCGCCGGCCCCGGCAGGGGCGAGCAAAGGCGGCAGCTGAGGAGGCAGCACCGCGGTCCTCCGACCTGGGTTGCGCCTCCTAACCGCGCGAGCTGCACTCGGAGCTGCCTTCTTCTTCGAAGGCATTTCCACCGAAGCAAAGGGAAGCCGGCAAGGCAGAATCGCTACCCAAAAGGCTTCCCGGTAGGCTCAAGAGCGACGGAGACACAGGGGAAAAGACTTCTCCGCTCCGTCGCTGAGGTAAAATGGCAGCTCGGCTGCCTCGTGGCCACCCCTTTTATAAGGGAGCTGGCCACGCCCCTAACTACCCGGATTCTCTGTCCTGTGGGGGGGGGGCCGCAAAGGGCGCGGCGGCCATTTTGGCGCCGCGCTTGCATTCCCAGGGCAAGAGGAGAGGAATCCATATTAGTGCTTCTGGTGATGGGTCTGTAGCCTTTCTCTCTCTTAGCATTCCCTTTCCAGAGAACTGTGTATCCAAACCAACAGAGGTGCTCCCTATTTTAAAAACAATAATGCTGTTTGGCAGTTATATTTATGAAAGGACATTGAGGTCGTTTACTGTGACAAAAGATAGCATCATGCAATGTTTCTTTCCTGGTTTGAGAGAAGTTTTGGGACAATTAAGATGCAGAATGGTGCTCTCATATGCTACAGGGATCGTAGTAAAGGGATGTGGGTATCTTCTGCTCTTTTGAGAGAGTGTTATAGATTTTTTTTGAGGGAGAGAAACTAGTGAATGAATTAATGATAATATTACATGTAATATGAAATTTAAGAGAAAGGTAAAATGTCAAATGGGCAAAATGTAAAATGTAAAATGTAAAAAGGTTAGATGTAAAAATGGACAAAAGCCCATCATAACAAGCAATACAATTTTGAAAAGAGATGGGGCTTCACAAGGGTAATTGGCTGAAACTCCCAAATAGACCCAGTGGGTGTGGAAGCACAGTGTATGTAGATAGGTTTGTGTTAGATGTTTTTCATTTTTCTCATTGCTTTTGGTTTTAGTACAAAAATATATAAAAATAAAAATTGATCAATTAAAAACACCAGTGAATTATCTACTTTAGGAGGGCAATGGGCTTGTGTTGAGCCTGTGTGCGCAATTATTAGGATCAATGGGATTTTGAGTCCTACAACATCCTGAAGATCACAGTTTCACCACCATGGATTTCCTGCTATTGAGCAGCCAAAACAAGATCATCTGGTAGGTTGCCAGCTCTCAGGGATTGAAGTCTCAAAGAAATGCTATACTTCCCCAGCTCTCCAGGCAAGGAGTCAAACATCTGGTTGAGCAGCACTAGAAGTGTGTGTTTGCACGCAACATGACTTTAAAGCACACACACACACCCTTCTCTATATATTCCTAGTTGGCACTAAGGCTCAGTGTGTGTGTGTGTGTGTGTGTGTGTGTGTGTGTGTGTGTGTGTGTGTGTGTGTGTGTGTGTGTGTGTGTGTGTGTGTGTGTGTGTGTGTGTGTGTGTGTGTGTGTGTGTGTGTGTTGCACAACAGGCATGATGGGCATAAGTATATATACCCATTGATCCCATCCTCAGTCCCCTTCCACCATACACATATACACTTCTGGTTCTTTGGCCCATTAATATTGATCCAGACATGCTATTTGTAGATGGGGAATGGAATATTAGCATCACAACTCACTGACCTCCTTGTTACATAAGGCCTGGTATAAAAAGTACAAAGCTGTGGTGGGGGACTTCTTTCTCTTATTGTGACACTGCAACAGCCAACACCATGAAGTCTGCCCTAGAATCAGTTTTTGCTTTGAAAGCTCAGTGAATGGGAAGCTGATGGCCTGGCTACTCCACTTAATCACTCTTGGTTTTTGTTTTGTTTTGTTTTGTTTTGTGATAACCGTTAACAATACAAAAATCCAACACAAGAACCCTATACCTTAGTTGGGCTTATCACACTGAGGTCCTGTCAGGTTAGCCACCAGGGCCATAGCATGTTGAGGCCTTGAAAAGGGGCAATATAAGCATTATCTTGGATCTCCCATTCCATATAGTTTCTCCCTTCATTAAATTTCCTTCTTTTCTTCAGTCCTGTACAGTAAAACCTCACATTATGAATGCTTCGACTAATGAAAAACTCGCAACACTAAAGGAAATCCTGGGAAAATAATGCTTCAAGATATGATTTTTTTTTCAAGATACAAAGGGTTTTTTGGGTCTTCCAATGCTTCCTACACAGCAGGAGGGTGTTTGGAGCATTTCCGCTCCATTATTTGGAATTATTCGTCGCATTTTGGCACTGTCAGAAGCACCCCCAGCCACCAGGAAGTTCCCAAAATCCCCCCTTCCCCACAACAGCTGATTGTCAATGATTGGTCTGGCAATTACCAGAGCTGGCCACTAGAGGCTGCTGTCAGAAATATGCTGAATATTCATTGAAAACCATTCCGGAGCTCAGGAAAAAAGGTTGGCAAAAAAGTCTTTTATCTGTTCAAAACTCTTTCTAAAGTGCACTTTGGAATGTTTCGCCATGTTTTGTCATTTTAGAAAGAGTTTTGAACAGATAAAATACATTTTTTGGCATTTTTCTGACCTCCGGAACACATTATTTGGATTTCAATTCATTCCTATGGGAAATCACACTTTGCGATACAAATCTTTTGGGATATGAAAAACTCTGAGGAACAAATTAATTTCATATCTTAAGGTACCACTGTACTTTATCTTACAAGTTCACATGAAAATATTCTAGCAAGGTGTGGACTCACGTAGGCAATTACAATGTTTCTAATTGCCGTCCAAAGAAAGGTATCTTTTCCCTCCATTTTTGATCCTCATACTCATTAGTGGATATGTAAGTCTTAAGTGTATAAGATCTCTGTGAATTCCTGTCAAACCACGGATACCATCACTCACAGTCTAATTACACGGAAACGCTGTTTTAAGCAAAACAACTGGTGAAAACAGTGACTGAATGTTTTGCCGTGTATCTTTAGTCCTTTATGTATATGTTCAAATGACCGAGGTCAGTAAATGAGCTAAACAAGTAACAGGTAGCATTCCTAAAAACCCAATAAAATCCAGTCAGAAAGACCTGGTACCACAGTGGTTAAACCAAAAGGTTGTGAGTTCATTCCTGGCCAGGACTCAAGGTTGACTCAGCCTTCCATCCTTCCGAGGTTGGTAAAATGAGCACCCAGCATGTTGGGGGCAAAATACTAAATTAACTTGTGAACCGCCCAGGGAGTGCACTAAGTGCTATGGGGCAGTATATAAGTGTAATTGCTTTGCTTTAACATAGCAATTAGGAATTGATTTTTTTTTTATTTTTTCTGAACTACAGCTACCATAATTCACCACTCTGGCAGCTCTGCCTACCTTTCAGACACCTGTGAGATATCTAAATTGGCCTAGTTTGGAAAGCTATGAAGCTTAGCTAGGACAAGGCTGCCCAGGTTGCTTGTATCTGCCCAATAAGGTAAAGGTTTCCCTTGCTCGAAAGCCAGTCGTATCCGACTCTAGGGTGCAGTGTTAGTCTTTGTTTCAAAGCTGAAGAGCCAGCGCTGTCTGCTTCTGCAAATGTTTCCGTAGTCATGTGGCAGTACTAGGTGGAAAATAGGTCTAGCCAGGCCTCAAAGACTTTTTGTTTATGGATTTCCTCCATGGTGCATCAAATTTAAATATTTGCAAGTTGTTTGTAAGATAGGAAAAACTCCCAAAATTGAGAATTTGTAGTGTTTGTAGTCCAGAAAATACTGAAATGCTAACAATCTGGACCTTATATTGCAATCCTATTTATGTCTGCACAAAAGAATTCCAAATGAATTCATTGGGATTTGCTGGTAGGGAATTGTGCACAAGATTGCAGATCTAGTTGTCCTGCAAAGGCTAGATCCCTATACAAGCATGCTCAAATAGGCTAAAGGTTTTATGCACATTTGTCTTCCATCTATACAAGTACTGAAAATATATTTTCAATTTGCAAATGGCTATCTCTTTCACACACAGTTCTTCACAAAGATCAAGGTGCATATTTCTGGTCCATTAATTAAAATGATCCCATTCTAATTGTGACTTGCTATACTGAAGTAAGTTGTGCCACATCTCCATTGAGTCAATGGACCTATCGTAGTCTGACATACTACCCTAAGGAAAAAGATTTCAGTCAGTTGCATGCTGAAATGTGCAGTTTTCTGCTGAAATGATACTTTTTTTAGAAACAAGTCAAAATCAAACTACAAAAGCTTTCTGTTTACTCTCAATTTCGTTAAAATTTCAAATGAAAAACAAAGTGCTTTTGTCTTTCATTAAATAATAGATGCAGACGAAGAAAAATGTGGTAATATATAATGATGTTTCTATTTAAAATTTGTCTTTGTGTTTCTTCTTTTAAATTACCAATGATCTCTGCAATCTCTTCGTGTCACTGTGAAAAATAACCATCTTTTTTGAAGACAAAAAAGCCACTGAGAAATAGCTTGCAATATTCATGGAGCCCTTCTAAAACTTTGTTTCCATATTTTTTTTCATTCTGTATTTCATGTAAAAGAATGGCCAAAAAGAGCTCAAAAACTTTGAGCCCTGATCCAGAAATCTCTGCGTACTTAGAAACCCATACATTGTTGTCTTTATGCAAGTATGGGTTTTCCCATTCATTACAGTAAAGAAATCCAGTTCACCTGCACATTCTAACACTTTCAGGGTAACATAAATGCCTTTTGCTTATCATTGCCATATATTGCAAGGGCCTTTCTTTGTGGAAATTCACAGGAGAATGTTATTGTGGTGTTGTTTTGCCTTTGGCAGTCCAGTTGCCATCATACTCTACATCTGTTTTGATTGTCAATCTAATTCTGGAAGCAGTCATAAAACTTGGTTAAATCTCCTATGAATACCCTGACAAGTTATAGCTTATTCAGGCTTCAAGGAAGTCTTCTGGCACCATTTCTTAATGTCTCAAAAACTGACCTACTTGTGAATCTGAATCCTTTGTCCTTTATAATCCTGGCCAGTTCTTAGGGATGAAATATGCTGACCAAACAACAAAGCTGATGTAATACCAGACTTTTCATAATGTGCTACTTGTTTTAGTTCTTCCTATGCACCATCTGAAGTCTTGGCACATCCATTGCTGCTAATAGACCTCCTTTCCTTCCTCAGAAGGTTGTTCTTAGCTGCACAGGAGGCTCCATTTTCACACAGCTGCAGCAGCAGCAGCAAGGTGAAGTGAGGGAGCTCTTTAGGGAGGGCAGAGCAAATTAAAGCTCACAACAGGAAAGTTCTGCCCCTGGCATCGTTCTTATGCAACAGCTGCAGATACAACAACGATCATCTGACATTCTGACATATACGTTGAGCAAAGCAGCAAGTGAGCCAATGCCTACACAATATCATGCAGGACTCCAAGTCCCAGCCTTAAGCAAAACAGGTGTATGACATCCTGTTGCTAGTCTTCAGAGGGTACCGGCATGAGCGGAGACATCAGAGAGAACCGCAGATGAAAATAACAAAGCAGGTTAGGGCTTGGGCTGACAAGCTCATTGATAATATTTTAGCTGGAACAGACCTGCATGTTGAGTACAAATTGCTCCTAATATCTCTTTGTAGACTGCAGGCCACAGTCAAAGAGGTAATGGGTTCATTATTCATTATTTTAGGCAAGCAAATTTCTATGAAAAGGAGCCGACGGTAATGCAGAAAGCTCCCCTTTGTCGCAAGGGTTTTGCTGTGAAAAGATGTTTTAGTACCAAAGCAATATGGCAATACAGAATGTAACTCAGTTGTGTTTCTGCTCAAGATTAAATAAATATGGATACTAAAATCCTTTAGTAAATATTTGGAGGGAAATCCTGCTTCGGTGCATTGCATTTTAATGCTCCAAGACTAATTGAGTGTTTGTTCTGAGGTATATACATTGGCAGAGTGTGGTCAAAATTATCTTCACACCATCATGGCAAAAAAAATATCAAAACTAAAAGAAAAAAGTCTACCATGAAACATTGTAAGCATTCTTATTAAATAAAGAGCCAAATGCTTTTAAAAATGGAAGAGTATTTCCTTCTGTTATTGATCATTTGTTATGTTACACTCACCATAGTCCAGTAATGGAATGTCAACTGCCATTTTTATGAGTTCACTGCTTCATTACACATAGCACACTAGGCTAATCAGCCTTTACCAAGTTGGCATATTTCATAGAAAGGAAAAGTGCATTAAAGTATGGAGGCATGGATATAAAAGATGCTCTGAAGAGCACTGTTGGATATTAAAGTTAGCATCTGCTATTGTCTGGTTAGCAATTGACAATTAACAGCCAGTTTCCAGAATGGCTGATGAGACCACAGATGGCTGATGAGAACTATACGTGGTCTTATTGAATACTATCTAACATTATATATTGGGAGAACAACAAAAGCAAAAATACATAGTCAAATGCCAAAAGACATGGTGTTCCTATGAACTCAAAGTCTTTGTAATTTAGTCCCTGTCATCTGATACTGAGAATATTGTTTATTACACAATCAGAATAGAAATGGAATCAAGACATTGTAAATGTTGACAAGTTATTCAGTTTCTTAAATGTTTTGCTTAGTTTTACAGTGGTCTGTTTGAAAAATAGTTTAAGAACTATTGGCTAAAAGGTGTGATCAAATCACATAAAAACAGAAGTATGTTGCTTGTTAGTTGTAAATAAAGTACAACCCTTTACATGTCTAAAGGTAAAGGTTTCCCTTGCTCGAAAGCCAGTCGTATCCGACTCTAGGTTGCAGTCCTCATCTTTGTTTCTAAGCCGAAGAGCCAGCGCTGTCTGCTTCTGCAGACATTTCCGTGGTCATGTGGCAGGCATGACTAAACACCAGAGCACACGGAACACTGTTACCTTCCCACCGAAGTGGTCCCTATTTATCTACTTACAATGTCTTGCTAGGTTGGCAGGAGCTGGAACAAAGACGGGAGCTCATAAATCCCACTAGAGTATGATCAGGTCACTGCAAAGGCAGGCTCCTCACTGCACCAAGAAGTGCCACTTCAGCAGGAGTGACTGGCAAAAACACAAAAGAAAAGGAAATATTTTTTAAAAGACAAAAACATTGAAGCACCTTAAAGACTAACTGCTGTATTTTAAGGTAGATCAGGTCCACTCCCTCAGACATAAAAGTGAAACTACTCAGTAATTATTTATACATGGCCTTATAATAAAGAGGCAGTGATTGGTTAGACATGAGTTGCAATTTGTGTGAGTCAAGAGGGAACATCCCACCTTATGACAACTTAAAATCCGTGGTTAGCAGGAATTATCTTCCTTAAAGCATTATTTTTGTCTCTTGGGAAATCACTCCAGCTGATAAAAGCTCTACAGCTGGAACACAAAGATCCAGCTTGGGCACAGATCAGAATTGGACTAGAGCACATTTTCCTAATGAATGCCATTAAACAGACCACATCAGACCATTCCACAAGTGGTCCAAATAGTGATCTAGGTCTCCATACAATCACAGCCTGAGTTAAACTGTGTTAGTCTGTAAAGGATTGTTGACTAAACCACATTCATAATCATGAAGATAAAACTTAGTCAGGACTAGATACACGGAGGTGACTGACTCTTTGGCTAGATACAACCAGTCCATATATTAGGTATGGGAAAGCCCTTGTTTTTGCCAACATTGCACAGAAGAAGAATGGTTTGAAGCTGACTGGCATATATCTAGAGCACAGGATGGGAAAAAGGTACTTGATAGAATTACATGACGTAAGGATATCTACACTAACGGTAAGGAGGTTTCTACCATTACTGGATGAGGCCTACATGCTTTGGTTGGAAGTGAGGACTTTCATCAGGATAGGCTGAAATTCTGTTGCACACTATTTCAGGGTGTCATATTGTAGACCAGTGACATGTATGCTTTTAATCAACTGCAATGTTCCACTAATTATGATATTGTCCCTTTTGCACATGCATTGCTGCATAACAGGATTTAGAAGAAACACTTCACAGGACATTGTCCCACAGAACAAAAATGTATGGGCCCAACTTGGACACAATGCTCTGCCTATAATGACCAAAGGAATTAGTGGGGTCTAGCAGAAGGGTTTGCTCTCCTTCTTTGCCACTTTCACTCACTCTAAGAATTCCAAAGCTTTCCTTCCATTGACAACTGCTTTATCTCCATGGGGTTAGGTTCCTAGTCCATATACAATGATGAACATTTTGAGAATCAAAAACTTGATCTGTTCAATGTGTGATCTTACATTAGATCTTAGTATATTTGAAGGAAATAAGTCTGCTGTTTGGGCACATACTTGAGTATTAATATTTACTCAACTACCCAAGTCATCATGAAGATATAAAGTGAGGGCATCATCTTCTCAGAGAGAAACTGAACATACATAATGTTTAAAAATGGCCTGGAAATGCTTTTGTCTTCTCCCTTTCACCAACTATTACTCTTCTGTACAGTCTTTAGTAATATTTTGCTGTATCTGCAACTCTGGTAATAATTTCTGGCATTAGATAGACAGATGCACATAATGTTACTCTTTGAAAACTAACATCACTTGCATTGATTTATATGCCAATTCAAACCAGAATTTGTGATGTTGCGCTATAGAAAGTGCCTTTATGTTTGAAACTGTGCACTTGTTTGCTATCACCAAACCTCATAGGAACTGCACATGAGGCTCTTAAATACACATTTGATCATTTTATACCCTATGTGTTGTCTGAATCAATAATTCCACCATTTCAATTTTTTAAGCAGAGGAGCAGTGTGGAATCCCAAATTTTACAAGCAGACAAAAAGAAATACCTGATCCACAGTTAGCTAATAGCAAAAGAAATTATTTCCACTAATAGTCACATGAATTGGGAGAAAAATAGCTTGAAGAATTATGTAGCCCAATCCTATGTTAATGCCCACTGAAATTCTTGAAAGCTATACTGGACAAGCATTCACCAGATTTAACAATCTCAGCTGAAGTAGTATTTTCACACTTTCTATGATGCAGAGTGAGCACATTAACTATACAGAGTTCAATCCCACTGAGGTTTAAAAATTCAAACTTTTCACAAGTATAATTTTAAAAATTGGAAGCATATAAGTCATTTCTGAGAAATAAAGTGACCAAAGAGTATATGCTTTAAAATATGATATGAACTGCTAAAGTGCACATAGCAAGGGGGGGTATTATTCACTACATACTAAGCAATGGGGGAAAGTCAGCTAATTAAGGTGAAATGTGATTGTAAATGTACCCATTAGGGAAAATACTACAAATACAGGGGGGAAATGATGTGGAAAGAAAACTCAAAATGTTATAATCAAATGCAAACCAAGGGTAAGAAGAATTTTTAGGTGGAGATTTGGAGAAAGTCAACATAATCAAAAGTGAGGCATTTTGACATTCCTCCTTGGAAGGAAATCCTTCGGAGCTTGGTAAGGAGCCTTCTGATGGCTGCTCTTGTTTTAACACTGTAACAGAATTTATTTTTCATGTAATATTTACTTTGGTTGATCCAGTGCCTTGCAAAAGTTGATCATTCCAAGCATTCATGACTCAGGAAGCATAATTTGCCTGGCTTCGTTCATTTTTGTTGGTTTGTCAGCTTGAGCAAGAGGCTTTCTACGGAATTCCTTCTGAAGAAGCTTGTGAAAGACATGTTTGGCGCGCCTGCTGCAGCTGCTCCCTGGATTTGTTGTATGCTTATAAACGACTGCTATTTGGCACTTTGTTCAATGTTTGCCTATAAGAGTGAATGGAGCATTCTTTGGTGTGAATTACCTCACTAGAAAAGAGCTTTTCCTGCCAGAATTTAGCATCATAGAATCTGCACTCAGCCCTAATGAATTAAAGCCAAGCACTCTCTGCTTTTGATATCCTGAAGCTTTTCTCTTACTAGATGGAGAAATGCTTTGTACTACAAAGACAGGTTTCACTCAGGATTTTGTTTCCTACCACATTTGGTAGGCATTTATCTATTTACATGCCTACGTGCTTGCACTGTCTTGATAGCTTTTGCTGTGGAGCTGACATTCCCAGTGCCAAGAATTGTCCTTTAGCTGCTTCACTACATATGGTACTGGATACAGACAAAGTAAGCTAAAAATCTGACAATGTTGCCACAATGATTGAAATTACAAATGAAAACCAAGTGTCAGTTCTGTGGGGGGAAACTGCTGAGTAATATGAAAAGTAAAATGTCCAGATGAGCGGGAAATTACCTAGTTTAACTAACATTAATTGCTAATGTAAAATTCAAATATGGAGCCTGGGTTTAATAGTCTGCCTTATTTTTCCGGCATATTTGTTTTTAAGTATTGGCTTGCTGTTACTCCTTGATAACAGCATGTTCAAAAGCCAAATTCCTCCATTCCTGGAATTATCTTCTTCCCACAGAGAAACAAAACTAAAATTAGACTTTGGCACATACTCGGCAAAATGCGCTCTTGTAACAGCATTGCACTTTGGCAGTGTTTAGTTCTCTAGGAGCCATGTTGCTTTGCCTATCACTGCTGTGCCTTACTAGGTACTCAGATTGCATGCAGAGGACCATCAGAACAAAAGCTTGAGGAATGCATTGTGAAGTTAAGAGCAGGAGTGTCCTTTCATAAGCAATTGGTTACATTCAAATACTGACCTTTTAATATCTGCAGGTTTGTGGGGTGTCTGTGCATGTGGGTGAGTGGGAGGGTGTGGGTGGGTGGTGGACCTTCATTGCCACTAAGGAGCCTGAATTTTGCGCTGTCTTTCACTAAAAGGCAAATGCTGGATAAAGTTGTAAATTGTTTAGCAGGCAATCTGGATAAGGAGTAGTGATATACAGTATATATCACTACTGTATATCACTACTCCTTACCCAAATAATCTGCTAAACAGTTTACAACTTTATCTAGCATTTTCCTTTTAGTGCAAGACGGGGCAAAATTCAGGCTCCTTAGTGGTGTGTGTGTACACACACACACGTGCGCGCACGCGCACGCGCGCGCACACACACACACACACACACACACACACACACTCTATTGGAGGAATGGGGAAATGAGATAGTTCTAAAAGGCTGGAGGCAAGATTCGTTTTGAAACAGTTTTCGCTGTCATCAATGTCACCAATTTGAAGCTTGTCTTGTTTACTGGATGAAGGCTTCACACTGTGTCAGTGTTCTGCCAGGATTCTGCATTAAAATGGGCAGTTAGTACAAGTCAGCCATAAACATGGCAGATCTGTTAGACTGGCAGAAGCCACTGCGAGCTCCCTGGTGCAGCTTTTAAGCACTTGGCATGCTGTTAGCTCAAACTGGAGAGGGGGCTGCGTGCATCATTTGGGCCTGAGTGCAATGCACTTGAAATAATTACTTTAATCAGCAAAAGTTAATTACTTTAAATCATAAATTAATGGCAGAGCATTTGGCAGCGCCTGATGTGTGTGGCGAAGCTGTCAAGCAAAAATCACAGGTGAACCTGCGACCCCTTCTCAATATCACCGGATGAAAGAAAAAGGCGCTCACCTAGTGTGCGTGACACTTTGCCTACATTTTTTTAAAAGAGAGAGAGAGAACTCTTTGTAAAGCTAGAGAGCAGCCACCTTAAACTGTCACCTATAAAAAAGGAGGCACTATAAACAAGCAGATTGCTGCTAAGCAGGTGCTACTAGAAGGAGCTGGCCCTTGATAATAATAAGATGTTAAAATGGCATCTGCCTTTATTTTATAGCACAATTGGAAAGATGGTTAAAAGTAATAAAGCCAGCTGATATGTTTTATGAGTTGGTAGTTAGAAGCGTTTTTGCTGGGGGTGAACCGAAGATTCTAGGGAAGATACAATATATGTTGGAAAGAGCACACAGATTAGAAGTTTAGTGAGGAAAATGGTGTATCGTGTTAAAGGTACAGGGTTCCAGCTGGCAGAGAGAAAATGCCACACACATATGCAGAAACACATGAGTGTCAAGATTTTTAAAGGGTCCATCATAATATTTCCAAACCTGTCGCCCTTTGTATCTGTTACACATGAGCATTTACATGGCTCAGTAGCACACAAAGAAACGATGAATAGCTTCCTTATATGGCCGGCTGCTGTGGATTGGTGCTAAGGGTGTCTAAGATGGCATACTAAACAAAGGTAGTTGTTGAGTCCGGTGCTTAAGAAGTATTCTGACCAGCAGGATTGGGTCAAACACAAGTGATTTATTATCAGCTCAGAAATCGGACTAGGGAACATGTATAAGGTGGCCAGGTTATATACAGTGAGAACAGCAGTTACACAGGTTGATACATTTCGGCGGGTTTCCAGAGAAGCGGGAAAGTTTGTACTGACGAATCAGCTCTTTTTGACAGAAGTTTGAAATTGGTGCCCAAAAGGTGCAATATTCCGCCATAGACTTTACGGTGCCCATAGCGACTTTTAGAAATAACAACTGGACACAACTGTAGTTTAGGCCCTTCTTTCTGAAACCATCTGCCATAGTGTCTTCAACAGTTCCATGTTCTCTCACAGCAATGTTCTGCAATAGGTTTGCCACACAAGAAACATTATGCAGCATATAGTGATGGTACATTCAAGGAAAAACTTGGGGGGGCAGAAGTGTAAGTTAGTGGCCACTTGTTCTCTTGTAGGAAGGACAGTCCTCCATCCAAATTGCTACACAGGAGAATGGTCTAGTTGACGTACTCAGTTAAAAAGGCTGACACTCCATGCCTGATTGGGGGGGGGGGGGGGGGAATGAAGACCTACCAAGGGGAGAGATTGGGATGTTGAAGCTACTCAGATGCAGTTAACATCCTTTTGACAACAGATTTAGCAGCAGATTGCTTTATTTCCTACTTGAGTGAGAAGTTCTGTAATTCGGTTTAAATTATTTAAAAAGTCATTTCTCGTTTTGCTTTGGTACATATTAAATCAGCATTTGTAATTTTATGCAAATTGATCTTCACTTTTGTCCTCTTTTGTGGGGATGGATGTGTAAGCGGCCACCCTAGTCAATAAAATAAGCAAAAGGGTCCCCACCATGCAGCAGGACTGGGCTACCATACTTCGAAGAAAATTAACCAGCACAGATTATCATCTAAAGAGTCAGACACAGATTACTATTAGGTCCAAAGTCTAACATCTACTAACAGCCTCACTTTACAGCCTTTGCAAGTCAGCCGCTCTCTTGCTTGACACCTTGAACATGTTACTACCGGATTTTTGCTGAGCTGAGTGAAGGAAGATCCGTGAAGAGATCAGAACATCTGATCATACATTTTTGTCATTACTCTGTGTCATGTGTTGCCTGTATTTGGTTTGCATAGCCACTCATTATCTAATTAGTGGTAGGCATATGACAACGTGTCATTTATTGTTCAGCATCTGGCATGTTAATCTACAAACCAATTTTGTTTTATGGCAAACAAGTTTTTAGAAGTTGTAAACCAAAATGGCAGAGTGGCAACAAAACACTCTTGTCTGCAAAATGTTCATGATTGAAATGGGGGATGTGGGGGAGAGAAATATAAACATTTGAGATGCAAATTAGCAGTGGGGAAAAGCAGGTCAAAATTAACTCTGGGTAACAGCAGTGCAACTCAGATAGCTGTCTTCAGAGTTTAAGACCCATCCTGATGCTACTCCTTAAATGCATAATTAGATAATCACTTGAACTTTCCTATTATCTGAAAGTACTATTAATATGTTTGCAATTTCTTGTATTATTGCCAAAATTTTAGCTTATATAGCAGCTCAAATTTTCACATTATAGAATTACCTGTTTTAAATCCATGCTAGAGCATCCCTTTGTTCAACTTTCCTCTGACCTAACAATGCACAATAGATACAATCATCAGTAGATTATTGCCATGAATTGGTTAGTGGAATGGGTCTGGGGGCTGGGATTGCCAACAAGCTCTCCTTTTTGGCTCGTCTGAGGTTTCCCCCTCTTGTAATTGGTTTTATTGAAGTGTTTTTATATTGTTTTTAAGTTTTACTGAGCAGCCAGTGAAGTGTTCGCTGGACGGTCTACACCGCCCAGAGTCTATTGATTGGGGCGGTATATAAATCTAAATAAATAAATATAACTATATGGTGACCCAGATGTTTCTAAGCATCCATCCACATGGTTAGAAAATGCTAGTTATTGAACTAGAGTTATGAAGGAATAAGGTTATGGAAGTCACTGCCCAACATGTGGACACAAAACAAGCTTGTTGGACAGTGACCCCACCATCTAACTGAGTTACCACTTGGTAAATTATATTCTATATATGTTATAGCCATAGCAGTTGTGGCAAAATGTAGACAGATTCTCCATGGTGTTTGGGAAAACTCTACTATCCATATAAGAAAGATAGTGTCTACCATATTTCCCTTCTGCCCTGAAGTGTATAGTTCTCTTGCCATTGTTTCTGACGAAAGAAAGCACTCTCAATGGTAGGAAAAGGAATAACTTTCACTTAGAGGTCTCTTTTACTTGTGCTTGCTAGCTCGTATTCAGGCAAAACTACTGATTCTAAATGGTGTGCATGCCAAAGTCATTCATGTAGATATTCACGAATAGTGAATAGCAGGAGGCTTCAAAACAAAATGAACAGCTGTTTGGAATTCAAATGAACGTAGCTCAGCAAGGTTCCATTGGAGCTGCCGATTCCTATGGAATGGATTCCTGATGTATTAACCCCATTGTTGTGTCCTGACGGCAAGTTCCATAATGGGCATGATGTTGTCTGCATCCATATTCTCCCACACTAATTTCGTATTGAATTTTGTATTGTGTACAGTATCTTGATTTGGAACAATTGCATTGTATTTATTTTGTATTGCTGTGTTTGATATTTTTATGTAATGTTTTATATATTGTGAGAAGGCTTTCTTTTTGTTGAAGAAATCTTTCCTTTTCCTATGTTGTAGGCCGCTATTGAGTGGCACTCGTGCCAGGAAAGTGGGATATAAATAAAACCTGTTGTTGTTGTTGTTGTTGTTGTTGTTGTTGTTGTTGTTGTTGTTGTTGTTGTTGTTGTTGTTGATGATAATAATAATAATAATAATAATAATAATAATAATAATAATAATAATAATAATAATAATAATAATAATAATAATAATAATAATAATAATAATAATAATAATAATAATATCAGTAGCAGTTAAGACTTTTCTGCCACATGCACAAGGAGCTATTAAGGACCTCCTTTCAAAAGTATGTAAGATCAATACTGGCAGATATGGGAGATCCTGCGTTATTGCAGGATTTACATTTATTTACATTTTGCCAGTACCCAGCAAAAGAAATATATGGATATGTAGTAGCATCTTATAACACTCAAAAGACTTCTGGAAATATTTCATCGATTCCCTATGGCTTGAAACACCAGAGCAAATACATGCTTTGTTTTATACTCTTCCCACATCTCAGAAGCAGTTGTTGAGTCACAACTGGTAGTGTGTGGTGACTTACCTGTCATATCCTGTTCATAAACTTCACATATACATTATTCTAGCCACTACAGCAGGGGTTCCCAATCTAAGGCCTGTGGGCCAGATCCAGCCCCTGGTGCCATTTCATGTGGACCCTCCCCCCCCCAGCCCTCCAAGGGCATTCAAGAAACAAAATTACCACCCCTTTGAAGCTGTTGGGACAAAATAGCCCCCCCCCCCCCATTGTGCAGGCAGGGCAAAATGGCCATCCAGGCCTCAAAGCTTACTGAGAGAGCGTGACCCGGTCCCCGGCTTGAAATGGTTGGGAACCCCTGCACTACAGGAAGCAGCATACCAGACAAATGAACCTCTTGTCATGTCCAGCTGCACTCTTTTTATGTATCAATGTTCTTGATAGCACTAAAAAGTTCCAGCGCATCAATAATCTAATATGAGCCATAGCAACTTTTGCTATGTGCAGTTGAGAGGTGCATCTTATTTGTGAACAATTTTGTCAGGACAGTCCAAAGCATTGATCACCCATTCCAAAGCCTCTTGATCTCCTTATAGCAAACTTTGCTGCTGTGATGCTAGATCCTTCAAAAGGTGTTTATAATTGGATTACACATCTAACAAGTAGAACTGCACAATGCAGTGTTTTCACTTGTTTCTACTGAATGTCATTTACGGAACAGAAGAATTATAAAGCTGCTGTGCAATAAAATCAGGATTACAGACGATTGATTATGATGGGACTTACTCTGGATGTTATTGTAGTTGTGTCAGTGCACACTATTCTCTGTACCACTCATACACTGACTATAGGATTGGGATGTTAATATGTCACTTTTGCTCTTGCCCTACAGGTTTATTGTGATTTGTTTTTCATAAGCACTATAAAAAAGGTTTGGAATTTCAAGGAGCCTTTAATGACAGAGTCCTTGAGTGCTATGGATTTTGGAACTACTCAGCTTTCGTTCTTAGTTCCATAATTCAAACTTGCATAAGGCACTGCCTTGGCAGCTTTTCATGGTGCTAAGACAAATTTTATGCATTACACTATTTTGATTAGGTTCTCTAAATTCACCAGATTTTAGGCATTGCTCTATGCATGACCTTGAAAATAAATAACCAGATTCCTTTATTCTAGAGGCAAACATTCCCTTAAAACATATGGTTAGTGCATCAAGACTAAATGTACAAGTAACAATCCCCAGATTTTAGATACAAAGAGTAATTTGGACAACAAATGAGATGCTGTTGCTTCACTTTCATCTTTACTGTCTACTAGGAGGCTGCTTGAGTTTCCATCATACCCTCTACATTCTCTTGACTTTTTGTCTTTCATTTTACTCACTTTAACATCCAGGTTCACAAAGAGCTTGTATTACTCAAAAGATGTTCCATTGATGCTTTGTTAGCTTCAGTTTATCCTCAGATAAGTAGTTGCTTTTTCCCTCCTCCTATCATTAGAATCTTCCATTGGCTTACTTGGGCTGACAGTGACGAGTAGAGAACAGTAGTAAAGTACTGTTTCCCCAGCAGATTGTCCTCCTTTGTCTCAGCTACCTTTTTGAGTTTAGGTATGTGGGAGAAGGCAGTTTCCTCTCCAATGCTGAGTTAAGATTCAAGTACTGTTCACACACACAACAAGGAGGCATCATCTTGCTCTCCGCTACAGGCAGGACCACTGAGTAAAATTCATCCACCACAACATATGAGGACATGAGTGCCAGAAAAGTGCTTTTGTACACATTCATGAATGGTATAAACCATTTGGGGTCTTATCTGGCCCAATGTACACTCTTTGTTCAGTATGCTGCCCAGTCACATTTTCTGCCTCATTATCTTTGGGGTACTGAACAGGTGCATCTCTGCAGATAGTGACTGCTGGTAATGGAATGCTTCCTACATGAGTAGGTTTTTGACATAACACATTCCTTCATGTCTGATCTGAGCTAAAAACCTGAGCAACACATATGCTCTGTTTAATGGCAGCAGTGTTGCAGTGACACAGGAAGGTGGTGGTGTCTGCTAAAGAGGGGTCAGTATTACTACTTCCTTGCGTATTGTATTTCTACTTCATTGCATTACTGTGACTCATGCAGAGCTTTGTATGTTGCAATCCTATGGTCTTCCTTCAAGTTCTCAGGTGAAACTCCAGCCTTGGCTTCCTCAGCCACCACAGTGATGACCACAGTGATAACTTCTATTCTACTTAAAGCAAAGCAAAAACAATCACACTTATATACCACCCCATAGTGCTTAGTGCACTCACTGGGGGGTTCACAAGTTAATTAGCATTTTGCCCTCAACATGCTGGGTACTCATTTTACCTAACTTGGAAGGGTGGAAGGCTGAGTCAACCTTGCTTCCTGGTCAGGATCAAACTCACAACCTTTTTGTTTCAGCACAGCAGTTTAACCACCAGGGCTCCTAAAAATTCATTTTGCAAGAACACAGGGAAGAGGACTAGTAGATGTGAGGCATTAGGAGGGGAGGATCCACGGCCACAGCGACCAACAAATCCACAACTCTTCCATTCTTCAACCATACCCTAATTAGATAATCCCCAGGGTTGACATAAATATATGCCCCTCCCCCCTTCAAATTCTGCTCCCTGGTCCTATATAGATGGGAAATCCCCAGTTCCCACTGTGCTTCCTTTGGATCTCTCAGAAGGTACAGTTATAATACCCCCCCACTCTTGGGCTACTCATTCATCAGATTTTAACCTCAGTGATGCATGGTGGCAGCATTCTGGTTGCTTTTCTACCATGGTATAGCAAGTAGATGAGTTTCAGAGAGAGTGCCTAGGAATACTTTCTTCTCAGTAAATGAACTATATGTGCCATGCTTAGAAAATCCTGGATTACCATTTGTAAATATTCTGCATGAGCATATGCCTGAGAATGTCAGCTCATAAGAGCATAGTGTTCACAAAGGCCTGAATTTTGGCTTTATATTTAGCAAAAATGGCCATGGGTAGCATTTTCTTTGAAATCTGAACTTTCCCAAATTTTACAGCCAATTATTTTCTGGAAGCAGTACATTGGGCTGACAATACATGTTGATGAGCATGGTGTTTTAATTGTTCTTGGGTAGGCATCAGTCATTTAAATTATTAAAATTCTAAATTATTGCAGCAAGTATGTCCAAATAAAGTGCTGTGGTTGCTAATCCCCCAGACTCCAATCTTCATTTTCCCTGTCATCTGTTCAGGAAGTTCTTTTACAGTACTGTTTTATTAATATTCCTTTTTGGACATGTACTGAAGAAATTTGATGCACAGGATGGACATAACAGAAGCATTATTTTTTCTTTTCCTATTCTTCCTTCCCACACATCCCCTTTTCCACCTCAGCATTTATGCTGTTTCAAATTAAGAAGAATCCGGCATCAGAAGACATTGCAGTTTTAATCATTTCAATGTGTCCAGTGTGGGAGATGAACTCAAAAGGTGAATATTAAAAGTAGTTGTGGAATTCAGTCATTTCACGAATGAACACATGATAGCCAAAGGCAAAACCGGAAGGCAACTTCACTTCCAATCAGTGTTTCCATTTTATTGAAACCAGATTGGAATTCCTGGAAAGAAGCCTACATATCACATCTTTAATACTAATTTTCATATACTCCAGTAAAACTGTCAGGGTGAATCAGTTGCTAAAGAAAGCTTCCTGTATAATTTACAGATGTTTCTCCCCATACTCCGTTATTTAGTTCGGAATCAGAAATGTGATTCTGATCATGAATAAAGTTTGTCCCTCACTAGTGTGGTTTTTTGCTGGGTCTAATAGGTTGATTAAAATTAATTTCTTTAACAATGATGCTTGTGTAAAAGTGCACAGGCCCTTTCAGCTCTATGAACTTCAACAACTACTATTGTTTTGCCTTAGTGTAACATCCTGATCCAAAAGGGGTTCTAAATGAGTTGATCTGACATAGAACCTGGCAAAGTTACTTGTTGAATAATACCTCTAGGGCAGTGGTATTCTTCCCACGTCCACAGGGAGACTTCAATTCCTAGAAGCCTAAGTCAGTAAATTGGCTGATCAATGCTTTGGGGAACTGATGTAGGCTTCTGGGAATTGAAGTCCAAAAACAAAAGGTTGCAAAACACTGTTCTGAGGGGATTCTGTGACCTGTAATCCAATGTAACCTTTCCAAGCTCTGAACTGATTTCCCCCATTCCTTCACCACTGTGAAGAGGACATATTTCTGAACAAAATACCATTAAGAGACTATAGCCCTGGTGCCTAACCTTGGCACACCAGCTGTTCTTGGACTTCAATTACCAGAAGCCCAAGTCAGCACACATGCTGATCAGGGCTTCTGGGAAGTTTTTTAATGTTAATTTGATTTTTAAATTTTTATGCCGCCCACTCAGGCAAACCCGACTCAGGGC
The DNA here is from genome assembly GCA_035047345.1 of Bradypodion ventrale. Taxonomy (NCBI): domain Eukaryota; kingdom Metazoa; phylum Chordata; class Lepidosauria; order Squamata; family Chamaeleonidae; genus Bradypodion; species Bradypodion ventrale. The sequence continues at coordinate 105,214,108 of JAWDJE010000003.1, read as the reverse complement.
AGTGTACAACATATTAAAAACATATAAAAACATATAAAAAAACCAAATCACCCACCCTCCTACCCACACCCCATTCATAAAATAATAAAAAGGGACAAGCAACACAGAGGGTGAGACACTAACTAGAAATCAGCCAACAGGCTGGGGCCATATTCCCATTAAGGCCCCACACCTACCCCGTCAGCCATGTTTTCAAACCTTTCCTGAAGGGCAGCAATTCTGTCTGTAGCCTCAGTTCTACTGGCAGGAGGTTCCAGAGGGCTGGTGCAGACACGGAGAAGGCCCTTCTTCATGTGCTAGAGAGGCGGGCCCCTCTAGCTGAAGGCACAACTAGGGAGCCCCTCTGGTCCACTGTGGTTGGACAGGCAGACACTCTTGGGGCAATGCAGTCTCTTAGGTATCTTGGCCCATTGCCATATAGGGCTTCAAAGGTCAAAACCAGCACCTTGAATTGCACCTGGAGGCAAACAGGTAACCAGTGCAGCTCCCGAAGTAGTGGGGAGGCACAGGCATAGCATCCACACCCCATCATCACCCGACTGCATTCTGGACCAGCTGTAGGCTCCGAATAGTCATCGAGGGCAGCCCCATGTAGAGTGCATTACAGTAATCCAGTCTGGAGGTGACCAGAGCATGAGTGACCATGAGTAAGGAGTCCCAGTCCAGGAGCGGGTGCAACTAGCAGATTACTCAAAGTTGAGCAAAAGCCATCCTGGCCACGGCCGCCACCTGCTCTTTAAGTAGCAGCCACGAATCCAGGTCTGTCCCATTCAAGACCAAAGGTGGTGACTCTCCGGGTAACCTGGGACTCCTGACCCAAAGCCACTCAGTCTTGCCAGGATTCAGCTGAAGCCAGTCATCCCCCATCCAGACCCCAACAGCCTCCAGGCATCCAGACAGGACTTTGACCGCATCATTGGGATCACCACGTGCCAAGATGTACAACTGAGTGTCATCCACATACTGATGGTATCGCAACCCGTGGGAACAGATGGTCTTACCCAGTGGCTTCATGTAGATGTTAAAAAGTCAAGGAGAGAGCACTGAGCCCTGCAGCACCCCATATTTGAGGGGCCTAGGACTGGAACTCTCACTCTCCAACCACAAAATCTTATAATCCAGTGATGGCTAACCTTGGCATCCCAGCTGTATTACCCTCCAGAAAAGAGGAAAACCAGGACAACATAGTGCCCTGGATCCCCAATCCTTTGAGCCGTTCCAGAAGGATAACGTGGTCGACAGTATTGAAGGCCACTGAGAGGTCAAGAAGAGCAAGGACGGACGGATTACCTCCATCCCACTCCCACCAGAAATCATCCATCAGTGCAACCAATGCCATCTCCATACCATGTCCGGGCCTGAATCCTGATTGAAAGGGGTCCAGATAATCCACTTCCTCCAGAGCCCCCTGCAGCTGGTGCATCATCGCCTTCTCCAATACCTCCCCCAAAAAGAGGAGGTTGGAGACCAGCCTATAGTTGGTTGAGACAGCTGGGTCAAGGGATGGTTTCTTCAGGAGTGGGCACACCCAAGCATGTTTTAGTGGTGCAGGAATCACCCCCTCCCACAAAGACGTATTTATTATTGCCCCGACCCAGCCTCCTGTCACCATCTTGGAGGCTTTCACCAACCAGGTGGGACAGGGGTCCAAAGAACATGTAGTGGCCCGCACTGCTGCAAGGAACCTGTCCACTTCATCAGAGACAACCGGATCAAACTGATCCCAGATCACATGGCAAGACTGCGCTCTAATTCCCCCCCCCAGACCCTCACCGTCCACGCCGGGATTAAGCCCTGAATGAATCCGATCGATTTTCTCCACCAGATGGTCAGCAAAGTCCTCAGCCGAACTGTGGCAACCAGGCACTGTCTAAGAACAGCTGGAATGCCAAGGTTAGCCATCACTGGACTATAAGATTTATTTCATGAAAACAGACATAGTTCTTTGATACTAGGTGCAACAAACTAATTTCTAGTTTTTATTTCAAAGAGGGTGACCTCATAGACTCTGACACTGTAGAAAAGAAAGAAAACCATTTTTCTGTTGTAGAAATAGACTACAACCTGCTAGAGCTTTACACTGATAGCTATTATTATTATTATTATTATTATTATTATTATTATTATTATTATTATTATTATTATTATTATTATTATTATTATTATTATTTCTTACCTGAAATAATAGCCCTAGCCAACTGCCACACTGCCAAGATGCTTTGCCTGATCTGTGAAAGCATTTAAGAGAAAGGAAAGCAACCTATTTTCAAGTTTATCATTAAAAAAGAAAAGAAAATTCCACAAGTGTGACATTTTGAAATGTTTTATTATCCTCATGCATGAACAGAAGTGAGGAGGTGGAACTGGGGGAAAGGGTCATTTTACAGGAAAATACTTGAGGGTGATGTTTGGCAAGCTTAGGTTATTGTATCAGCCCATTTGCACTGTTGTAGTTTAGGTCGTATCAGCACTTCCATCAAAGTGCCATTAGTTGGGGTTTATAACTCATCTGTAAGAATTTGCTCAGGCTGCATCAATATGGCATGCAATCCCCCCCCCCCAGGCCCGCCCCAATTCTTTTAAAACATGGTTTGACTATATTTTGTAAGTTATTTTCTGACACAGAAACAAATGTCTATCAGTTTAAGACATTTCAGTGCTTGTGTGGCTGAAAAGCATCATTTTATAAAGTTGTTTTTAAAAGCCAGGAAAAACTAAGAGCTCCACTAGAGACCCCAAGTTCAATGCTGATGAGGCCATGATCAGGATGAACAGGCAGTTTATGTGCCTTCCTAGATGCAGTGTACGTGAGCCTTGATCCACTGTGTTGGTTTAATACTGAAAAACAGTCATTTGGCAATGGCAAGGCCAATAATACACTGTATCCTCAAGTCACATGATGGCATATTTGATGAAAATGAGTGAGAGAAGATCATAGGGCTGGAGGGGGACTGTGGTGGCTCACTGGTTAAGAAGCTCACCTTGTTAGCTTGAAGGTCAGCAGGTCGGCAGTTCAAGACTCGAGTGCTGCATGGCCGAATGAGCGCCCGTCTCTGTCCCAGCTCCTGGCAACCTAGCAGTTCGAAAGCAAGAAATTGCAAGTAGATAAATAGGGACCAAGTTGATAGGAAAAGATTGTGGCGACATAAAAGGAGCCTCATTTGGGTGTCCCCTGAACAGAGTTCAACCCAGAAAGCGCCCAGGTGAGCTGCCGCCGCGCGTCCTGCCCCGGTGGGGGCAAAGAGGGCCACTCCACCGGCCACTCCACCGGCTGCCATTCTTTGGGCCCCGCCCTCCCCCTCCCCCTTGGACTTGGAGGACTCTAAAGGCGGGGGATTTTGTGGGTGGTCTTGGATATTTCTTGTTATTTCTTGTTATTAATTGTATCTTTAATATTGTATTTTTTATTATATTGTTGTTATGCTGTGTTTTCTGAATTTGGTGTCTTTGATATTGTATTTTTGAATTTTCTGTAAGCCACTTCGAGTCATCCATTGGATTGAGGGAAGCGGGATATAAATAAAACATTATTATTATTATTTATTTTTACAAGATTAAAAAGTGTGTGTGTGTGTGTGTGTGTGTGTGTGCGTGTGTGTGTGTGTGTGTTTAGCTACTTAGAACAGACCTAAGGAAATCCATGAGAATTTAGCTCGGCATGAATAACTTAGACTCCCATAGATTACAATGACTGAATAGTCCAACCAATAGTCTCATGTACTGTATAGTAGTTTACAAAGCATACTCTAGATTTACATACAAATTTAGGGGATGAAAGTTATGCATATTGTATTGTCTCCTAACCAGCCAGATTTGAATACATGAAATCACAAAATGAAATCATTATAAGGTTCTAAATGCTATGCCCGGCCTAGCGCCACTCGAGCCTGTGAGATCGGCTGGCTTGTTCAGGGCAAACGCGCCCTTGGCCCAGCCGATCTCTTTCAAATGGCGGCGAGGGTATGCGGAGCCTCCCCTTATAAAGGAGAGCTTGCTCCGCCCCCTCACCAACCAAAATGCCCATCTCGATGAGGCGGGGGCCAGCAAAGCACACGGTGGCCATATTGTTTGCCGCCGCGCGTCCCTTCTGCCCTTAGATTCACCAAGATGACAACTTCATAAACCAAACAAAGAGTGAGGACAATGCTCTCTTTATTATAAATGAGCATAGTTTGCCTGGCATTGCCGGGCTGTTTTAAATTGTGTTGGAAAGGTTTTTTTGTTAATGTTTGTAAAAAAGAGGCTAGTGTATAATTAAAAGTTTTAAAATGTTTATTTATACACAATTTGTTTTTGCCTGGCTGTTATAAACTGTGATCAGTTTTTTTGGTGGTTTGTTTTTGTGGATTAAAAAAAGAACAAAGGATGATATAATTTTTTCAATTTTTTTAATTTAACCAAATAATGTTTTAGTATGTGACTTTTTTAAATAGTTGTACTGTAGGTAATAACTTTAGGAATGTGAAAGTAGATGTTTTTTACATTCAATGTTTTTAAACTGTGTTTTGATGTTTTTGGTTTTTATTTGAGTTGAAACTCAACACATGATTTTAGAAATCTTTTTATTTTATTTTTTTACATATATTTGTGATTTGTGTAAAAGTGTGATGTATTGTTATGGTTTTGATTTTTTTAACTTTTGTGGCCTTTCATTTGGGGCTGTTGTGTATTTTTGACTTATTTTTACTTTTCTGCCCTGCAGGTGGGGCTGCTAGTGGTTCTCTTTTACTTTGATAGTTTTTCCTCTCTTGGCCTCTGGGTGGAGCGTCTTCCGGTACGTAGTCTCTTGGTTTGTTCATTTGTGTTCTGGTCATTGTGGAGGAAGGAGGTGCTGGTGAGTTGTCTGATTTTCTTTATTTGGGGGTTTTTCTTTGTTTTGCTTTTGTGGTGGTGGGCTGGGCGATGTTTCTGTTTGTTCTTTTTTGTTTTGGTTTATTTTTTGATTTGTTTAATTGGTTTGTTTATTTCTGGTTTTGTTTACTTTTTCTTGTTTGTGTAATTTGTGGTTTTTTCATTTTGTTGTCAGGTGTTTTGTAAGTGGTTTTGTGTGTTTGTGGATGTTTTTGTTTGTGTTTTTTGTGTTTTTTGTTTTAATTAATGGTTTAATTGTTTATTTATTTATTTATTTATTATTTTTGAATAATTTTGGTGGTTTTTTTTTTTGTTAGTGTGTTTAGCCCCAGCGGCGCTTTGGGTGGCGTTGTTGGGGGGGGCCCTTTCCTTCCCATTGCCTGGCCTTGCTGGCCAGGCTGCAGGAATCCCAGTGGCATGAGGGCTTTCCTTCCCGCAGCCTGGCCTTGCTGGCCAGGTTGCGGGAACCCCAGCGGCACTTCAGGTGGCATTGGGGAGGGGGGCTTTACTTCCCATGGCCTGACCTCACTGGCCGGGCCGCAGTAACCTCAGCAGCACTTTGTATTTTTATTTTCTGCGCCGGCTTCCTAAGCATTCTGTGCGCTCATGGTGGACAGGACACTGGGGCTTGTAGTTTTGCATTTGTTGTTTCTGTTTGTGCAGCGGGTTTTTTTTCTGTGGCTTGTTTTTGATTGGCTGCGGTGTGTTTCCCAACATTCTTTTTGCTCATGCCTCTCAGCCTGATTGGCTGTGGTGCGGCACAGCGCAAAGAATGTTGGGAATAGAAGTCTTTTCTTTTTGTTTGCGTTCGTGGGTCTCCTGCCCCACTGGCGCATTTCTCAACCCAACAGTTACCTGCGAACCCGGTTCGGGCAAGTGCACGAATGCTCGGTACAGGCTAGTATGGCTGGGTGCAGGATCCTTTGTCACATTCCAATGGTTAACGCTCAGATTTATAGGTAAAGATTGGTGCTCATTTCCCCACTTCATTTCAGAGACTCTTGCAAACATCTGTAAAATTGTGTATTTCACAAGGTAAATTGTTTTTCATGGAAATAATCCTGCATTTCATGTCATCCCTAAAAATAATGAAACTGTAGCAGAAAGAACATTAAGTAGAGAAGTTTACATCTCAGATTTTATATCTACAGACACTTTGTATAGCTTATTAGAGCACAGTTCATGTTATAACGTCTTATACCAAATGAAAGTAGAAATTCACAAACTAGTACTTGCCAAATGGTACAACTGAGGAAGGTTTCAAGGAAATGGTAAAGAAGAAAAGAAAAAAAGACATCCTTCTCAATTTCTCGAACACTGTACAAGACTCCACTTTCAATCTGCTTTAAAAAAACAGGAAGGGATAGATAGATAGATAGATAGATAGATAGATAGATAGATAGATAGAAGCACAGGATTTGGCAACCTACTATGAGATCATGGTGTGCAATATCCTGGAACAATTTCAAGAGTCAAAGGGCAGTGGATATGTCCTACAAGAGATGAAAAGGGAGATGAAAACGGAGCTGTGATCCTGCAGCCTGATTATTTGCATGATTCTCAAAAGCATGTCACATTGTACTCAATGAAGCCTATAGCCATAATCTCCTTGCTGCATTTTGCTTCCTGATATACTTGGATAGGTGTGAGAACTTTACAATAATTTCACAAACATGCTTTCTTGGAATACCAGGGACTTCCATCTGAAATAATTTATAATACCCCACCCAGTACCAACTGGATAATCCATGCCTACAAGCCCCATCATCCCCAGCCAACACAGCCATTATGTTGCTGCCTGAGGATCACAGTACTATCGTACAAGATATTCAAAGAGTTCCGAATTTGGGCTGAAAGCAAAGGACATTTCTCCTGTCCATCAAATAAAGAACAGGTAAAACTAGGATTGGAGCTAAACGCAGTAAGAAATAGTATACAGCATAGCTCTTCTGCTGTTCACTCGCCTAGCTTAAAGGAATAAACAAAAAAAAAGGCAATTGAAATATTTTGGCAATATCAGAACCAGGTGAGCTGCTGTTGTCCATCCTCTATAAACAAATATCCTGCTACCAAGACATAACAAAAATATTGCTATGATGCAGTGTGAATAAAATGATCAACAAGGATTAATATTTAATGCTCTTATGCTAATTGCCTTTAAAGGAGAGAGAGGCAGACAAGCTGCTTTATTTTTATATTTTTGTAAAAAAAAACACTTTTATTTTTAAACCCTTAACATAATGACTGAATGCTTAATATGAGATTGATAAATTTTTAAAAAGGCTTCTTTGAAGGGGAAGGGGGGGAGAGAGAATCAAAGCTCAAGTTGAGCAGAAGACCACGGGGAAGTCTCTAATCTTTCGTTGGACGCCTGGCAAACCACTGTTTTTGGCCTGTGTGCCAGCCTTGCATTCTGACAGAACAAGTGTTGCATGAGATGTGAAGGATGACTCTGGTCTGCTGGAAAACCCTGGAGCAGGTGTTCCTCATCCTCATTGGCAATGGAGCATGGCCTGTGGCCCAGTGAGCTGGAGCAAACGTGTTGGCAGGGCCCATCATCTACCTGCGCGCTGAGATGCACTAATGATAATGGATGCAGGCCTATTAACCATCCCATTTGTAATGGCACACAACACTGATTGTTTAGGGAATGAGTCAGCGGCTTTCCAAAAGGGAACGGCGAACGCCGGGAACCCATGATCCTTTGTGTATGCATGCCTTCTGCTCTGCCGAGTGTACAGCCATGTTAGTCTTTATTTAATAATACAAATGAATACATGATTTGCTACATGGTCATACATTAAGATAAGTAACTTTGGACAGTGCAGTTATTAATGTGCTTTTTTGTGCCTTCTGTTGTAGCTCAGTGACCATCCATCCACATATACATATACATATACATGTACATGTGTATATATATATATATAGGCTGGTGTCAACTGTACTGGCACAAGTGGAAATCCCTGGGTAAATTTAATCCAAGAAGAACAACAGGAGGGCAAAAGTCAAGGGTACAACAAGCGCAAGTAAGCTTCAAGGTTTACAGAAGGCTTGTGGTGATCTCAGAGTGAATCTTAGAGGGCAGCTATGGGAAAATAAGAGCTGCAGAAGCCACTGTTACTTCCTTCTCTCTGGCATAATTCTACCAACTTTAACCTTTAAACTCCATTTCCTCTTCTCTTTTCTCTCTCACACTCTCCTCTTTCCCTCCCTCCCTTTCTCTCTAAACATACCTGCACAAACCATATGCCTCTTTTAAAAAAATTACTCTATTGTGACTTCATACAGCTTATTTGCTTGTTTTAAACTGTGAGACCTTACTGGGCACCTGTTTTATTTTGTTCTTTTTTAAAGCATTCAGGTTTATTATTATTTTCCACAAGTATAACTCAAAAGATCATACTACACAGGCATTTTGGCTGTATGGCCAAATTAGCTAAACAGACAGTTTATGTGCAGGCAAGGCATCAATGCTACAGCATCTATCACTGATGATTTTTGCAAATGAATGGGCAATTTTCTGTCCAAAATAAAGACATGCTGCTTGCCCTATATTTGCTCAGTATTTATTCTTCTGTGGTTTCTCTGCGAAATGGGCTTAGACAAAATGCACATTTCAAAAAAGCAGAGCAATTACCAAAGAAGTAAAGCTGAAAAATATTTCAAATGATCAATAATTTGCACTGTTTTATGCTTAATTCATTTCATTTTATTCATTTCATTCTAATATTTCTATACCACCTTTCTCAGACCGATGGCTGACTCTAGGCGGTTTACATAAGACATGAAATGGCAAAACAAAAACTTGCATAAACAAAGTTACATAATTCAATTAATTAATCATACACAATAGAAATTCAATTACAATAATCACAAGATATCAGCAATACAATACAATTGAAAACATTTCAAAAAACGGAAGGGAAACCTCATCCTGGAGTCCCAACAAAGTCCGGTAAAACAGGGCCGAGAAGGGCGCAGCAGCACGGCATCAGTGGCGGCGGTGTTTTGGTGCACCCCGTGGCCTTAGGGGCTCCCTTTATCCTTCCCCCACTGGTGGAGGGGGAGGGGGCGCAGCAGCACGGCGGCAGCACTGCAGCAGCACGACGGCAGCGGTGGTGGCATTTCAGAGCACCCCATGGCCTCGGGGGCTCCCTTTATCCTCCCCCCGCCGGTGGAGAGGGTGGGGGGCGTGGCAGCATGGCATCAGTGGCAGTGGCGTTTCAGAGCACCCCATGGCCTCAGGGGCTCCCTTTATCCTCCCCCCGCTGGTGGAGGGGGTTCCTGATATAGGGCAGGCATTGCTAGACACTGGAGTGCATGGAACACTGTTTACCTACCCACCAAAGTGGTCCCTATTTAACCACTTGCAATTTCTTGATTTCGAACTGCTAGGTTGGCAGGAACTGGGACAGAGACGGGAGCTCACTCCAACATGCAGCACTTGGGTCTCCAACTGCGGACCTGCCACCTTCCAGTCAGAGCCTTAGCCACTTGAGCTCAGTGGTTAAGAAGCTTGCCTTGTTAGCTGGAAGGCCGACATGACCATTTGAGCTCCCATCTCTGTCCCAGCTCCTGGCAACCGCAAGTTGATAAATAGGAACCACTTGGGTGGGAAAGGTAACAACATTCTGGTGTCTAGTCATGCCTGCCACATGTCCACAGAAACATCTTCAAACAGACAGTGCTGACTCTTTGGCTATAAATAGATGAGCACTGAACCCTAGAGTCAGATACAACTGGCAGCTTTGGATCTAACAAAAGGTAAAGGTTGCCCTTGCTCAAAAGCCAGTTGTATCTGACTCTAGGGTGCAGTGCTCATCTCCATTTACAGCAAAATAGCCAGTGCTGTCTGTGTTTGCAGATGTTTTCATGGGCTATGTGGCAGGCATGACTAGATTGGCCACCCAGTCACATGCCCACCAATTAGGCCACACCCACCAATTAGGCCACACCCACCAATTAGGCCACACCCACTGTGTGGTAGTAAAACATTTTGGTGCCCATCACTGTCCTTATCTCTCCTTGTTGTACTCTGGAAATCTGCATTCAGTTGGATGGATTTTTCTCTTTCACCTTTGCTTTTCACTTTCTTTCTTTAGCTATTTGTAGAACCTCATCAGACAACTATTTCACTGTCTTACATTTATTTTTATTTGGAATGGTTCTAATTGCTGCCTCTTTATGATGTTATGAACCTTCATCCATAGTTCTTCAGACACTATGTCAAGTTTAATCACTGAAGTCTATTCTTCAACTCCACTACATATTCATAAGGAAGGGAGGTAATCAAGGTCATACCTGAGTGGCTGTTATGTCCGGTGCTTGAAAGCAATAGTCCAAACAACGATGAACAGAAGAGCAACAAGTCTTTAATTAACAGTATATTCAAGGTCACCTAACAAGGCATTCCAGACACAGAGATGGCTATACAGTCCCATGGAATCAGTCCCTCCTGACTCTTGCCATAGCGAGGCAATCAACTGGCTAGCATAGGAGCATAGCATAATGGAGGAGACCCAGGCTAGCATGTTCCTGGTTACCTGTACGGAGAAGGAAGTATAGATCTGGTCCGGCCTCACCATTGTTTACTCATGGGGCTTATATAGTGTCTCCCTGGTGGTGGCTCCTTGTTACAAAGTAGCAACCCACCGGATAACCGTAACTAACCAATCATAACAAGGAATATATGTATTTAACCAATGGAGAACAGGATCCAAAACTGTAGCCAATCACAGGACTTTTATTAGCATAATAAGTGCGTCCTGTGCAGGGGTTTTCGTGCCACTTTGTGTTCCTAATTTGGATGGCAGGAAACCATCATTTTCCTCTTGCAAGGCGCTGCTCATGCTGCTTGCAAATGTGCCTGAATACAACAGTGGCCTAATAGTTTACCCTATCTTTTTCATTCTGAGCCTGAATTTTTCAATCAGTAGCTCATGATCTGAGCCACAGCCATCTCCAGGTCTTATTTTACTGACTGCATAGAGCTTCTTCATCTTTGACTGCAGAGTACAAAAACAATCTAATTTCAGTGTTGGCCATCTGGTGATGTCCATGTGTAGAGTCAGCTCTTAGGTTGTTGGAAGAGGGTGTTTCCTAAGACCAGTGCATTCTCTTGACAAAATTATATTAGCCTTTGCCCTGCTTCAATTTGTACTCCAAGGCCAAATTTACCGTAATTCCAGTCACCTTTTGACTTTATATTTTAGCATGCCAGTTCCATATGATGATAAGGACAACTTTTTTGTACAGTGGACCCTCGATTGATGACACATTCAAATAGCGTCATTTCCGCTTACCGACGCATTGTCACTCGCCACGTAACTATCCGCACAATAACGAAAAACCATTGTTGTGTGGACTAACAACGTTTTTTTAATGTCATTGTGCGGATAATGAGTTTTTGCCGCTAGATGGCGCAGCTGCCATTGAAAACCGCACAACGTTTCCCCTATAGCGACGCTACTTGGGGAACCAAGCAATGTTGTTATGTGAGGATCTACTGTATGTCAATTCTAGAAGGTGGTATAGGTCTGCACATACCTGGTTGACTTCTGCATCAGTGGTAGGGGAAAAGATTTGGATTAAAGTGAATTTGAATGGTTTGCCTTGGATTCAGACTGAGATAGGTCTGTCATTTTTTGAGATTGTATCCCATTACTGCTTTCCTCTCTCTTTTATTGGCTATAGGAGCCATTTAATTTCTTCTATGGGATTCTTACCCATAGTAGTAAATATAATGTTTCCCTGAGTTAAATTTGCCCATTCCCATCACTTAATTTCACTGATTCCCAAGATGACAATGTTCAGTCTTGCCATTTCATGTTTGATCATGTCCAGCTTTTTCTTCTTTCGTGTCTAGGTCAGACTTTAAACTGCCAAAACAAAGCCACCTTTTGGCAAATTTGTTCTGCAGTTCCTAGTATGAGAAAGGTTAGCTGGCACAAGGCTGCCATTGCCCAGGGTATGCCTGATTGTGGTTCAAAAATACTACAATTCTCGAGGAAGCTCTTTCTGTGTACACCACCATATCCAGTTTACCTAGATTCATAGATCTTATACTCCAGATTCCTATGCAACATTGTTCTTTACACCATCAGACTTTTGTTTCACCAGCAGACATATCCACAGTTAAGCGACCTTTCCACTTTGAACCAGCTGCTTCACTCTTTCTGAAGCTACTTGTACTTGTCCTCCATTCTTCCTCAGTAGCATATTGGACACATTCTGACATGTCAGGGAAAGATTTGTGCCCTGGTGCAGTCTCATCCAAGATGGAGAATTCCATGCGGGGGAGATCCCTTAGCACACACCTTAGAGAGATTGGAATGTGTAAACATGCTGGCCTCATGAGGTGGAAGAAATGAAACCTAATGTGTAATCGACATGTTATACGGTATTATCATTGGCTGGATTCCTTTAGGGTGATGGCAGGGAGGTGGACCATGAGGGAGGAGATAAAACCCAGGGGGAGGAGGCATGACATAGCCCACAGTCTCATTGAACCAAACAAGCCCCCTTGCTACAGCAAGACAACAATCCTTTGGTAGTGGGAATTTAAGCTATCATCTGTCCAAAGTAAGCATAACTTCAAGGGACCTGAGGTATTTATTCCAAAGAAACACAGCCTAGATATTCACCTCTTAATATGACACAGTCAACACTGAAAAAATCAACACTTTTGGAAACACTTCTCTATATTTATTAAACAGATATGTCAAAGGACTTTTCCTACCATACACTGTATATCAATATTCAACGTGGGAGTAATTTTACTTCTTAATTTATAGCAGCAGGAACCACATTTTCAAACTGATCATAAAATATTCCTATACACCTGTAATCTGGCTTTTCAATGTTCTATAATAGGAATTCTATGAATAATATTGGGAAGTGAGTGATATTTTATATTGTATTTTGTATAGAATCTCTAAGGGAACACAGTTATTTCAAAAAAAACCTTAGCTGAAATGCAACAGAATGAGGTGGCATTTGTTTTGTACTTTTTTGAATTAAAAAAATCACAACTTGTCACTTGAGAACTAAAGATTTACCAGCATCTTCCTTTAAAAAGAAAACAGTGGAAAGAAGTCTACAAAAATAGAATGTTAATTATACATGCCTCCATGTTTTGCAGAAGAACAAACATTTCCTCTTTATCTCTTTTAAAAAGTGTAACCACAGTTAGTAATATCTCAGCACATCTATTACTAATCAGTGAACATTAAATGATATGTAGATTTTTAAACAGTCAATATAATTGGATGCTAATTTCAAACCTTCCTCCCACCCCCTGCCCCTTATATTCTGTGAATGTCAGACAAGAGCTTGAAAAAGAAACAAAAGTATGGGAACTGGATTCAAGAAAGCAATAAGCAATGCACCACCAGAGAAGCATCACTTCTCTTGCTTTCCAAAGCTGGTTCCTGAGTAGATAGTATATGGCTGAGCAAATTCCCCAGGGTTGGGAGCCATTGTCCAACAAGCAAAAGGTCACATACCCCCAAAGAGGCATGGTCTAAGGCAGTAATGGCAAACCTTTTAGAGACTGAGTGACAACTGGCTGATGTCCATGCTGCAGAGGGGCTGAATGAATGTACTAGGGGGAGGGAAATTCACTTCCATTGAACTGTTGGGCAGAGGGGCAGGGCAAACTCTGTACTGGAGCAATGGCATGCATGCCCACAGAGAATGCTCGGAGTGCCCTCTCTGGCATGCATGCCATAGGCTCGCCATTCACTGGTGGAGTTTGTTGGTATACTGGATTTCAGAAGTGTGTTTTTATATAGTTTATATATTAAACTATTTTTATTAAAAGCAATAATTTGAGTTCATTAAACATTATTTCATCATTTGCCTTCAAACCCACAGATATCTTACTAAAATCCTGTAAAGTCTAGTAAAATAATCCCATTGGAAATGCTTTTTTGATATTAAACGACTACTCCACCCCCATCCTGCAGCCTCCAAAGACTTTTTCAGAGTGAAAGAGATCTCAAGGGAGCCTTGAGACATTCAGAGGAATTGGAAACAGTTACTCCCCCCCAAAAAAATAAAGCCACAGATGATGATGTCATCAGACATATGTGATGTTTTGCACAACTGGATTTCAGCCAATAAAAGATCAATTAAAATGCATTAAATGTTGTGTGTAATTCCTTATAAGATAAACTTGAATCATCTTGAGAACCATGCACTTTAAATTTGGAAAAAGAAACTGCAGGAGCTCTCAGAATATATTTAAGAAGTTCTTAAAGACTGAGTTGTATAAAGAGGCCTTTACAAATATCTTCCTTACAGTTACTAAAAATTTTTATACCATTAGTTTTCAGACCTTTCTTTCTTTGGAATTTTCTTTTTTTCTTTTAACTGTTATTTTCTGCTTGCTGCTACCATTGAGAAAGGGTGGTTATTATATGTATTTTAAGATTTGCTTTTATTATTATGTAGTAAACCACCTAGAACTGAAACTTTCTCCAAGATGGGTAGTATAAAATGTATCTAATAAATCAATGAATAAATAAATTTAAAAAACAAATAGTTACACATCTTATTGAAATAATAAAGTCTATGTAAGTAATAAAGAAGACAGTGATTGTGTGATGGTTGGCCAATTGATAATAAAGGTTTGGAATTTAAAAATATTTATTCTTTCAGTAAAATTGGCAACCATTTCCATCAAATGTGGTTTATGGAACTAAGCAGCCCACTTAGTGGGTTGCCACTAAATTTTTGTGGCAAACTGCAGTATTTAAAAACTAAATATCCTGTGGAGCAGAAGGAGCACTTGGGCTCATCAAAAAGGGACCATGACATTTGTTGCTAGGTGAAGGAGGTGCCTTGACAATGGGCTTCCTTTGAGGCAGAAAAGGCCTCTGAATTCTAGACATTCATGCTCAGACAATCTGCAAATTTTACTGGGCTGTACCTTCCCTTCCCAGCTGTTCTTTGGAGTACCAGTGCAAGGAATGGTTATTTATTAATGTAAATTTATATACTGCCCATCTTGCAACTATTAGGCATATCAGAAAACAAAAACAAAAAATAAAACAAAAACACTGCAGCACTTTAAAGACTAATTGCTATATTTTTATTGTTAGCTTTTGTGGATCAAGTCCACTTCTTCAGACAAGGAGTAAAACCTCCAGGCATGGTTTATATATACCAAAGCTAATAGTAGAAATATAGCAATTAGTCTTTAAAGTGCTGCAGTGTTTTTGTTTTATTTTATTTTATTGTTTTTGTTTTCTGATATGCCTGAACCACAGACTAACATGGTTACTATTCCAAAAAATTCCACTATTAGGAAACAGAGAGGCCAATGGCTTAAGGTCAAAGAAAAATAGTTAAAAATGGAGAGGCAGTTGTAGGAGACAGAGAAAGGATAAGTATGAGGAAAGTCAGGGCCAAAATCTTTGTCCATGCAAGCAGAAGGATATTGGTAAGAATAAGGGAGAGCCCAATGGGGATTTAGCCCAAACTGGTTGATAAAATTAGATTATCACAGAGATTTTGAAAGTGGTTTAAAAGCATCTGATTTCCATATAGTGAACTTGTCTTGTTCTCTCTTTTTAAAAAAAATTAGCTTGATTTCGTTTCCTGATTGTCATTGGGGAGGTAACCTCATTTGCAAATCTGTTTGTGCCTGGAGTGAAAATCGAGAAAGAAAATGCAATTTCCTCTAATGTGTGATTTGATCCTCATAGTTTCTTAGCTTCAGAACAATATACTTAAGGTTATACAATTGGATCTTTGGACTAAAGAATGGAAGAAAATTCATTCATTCATTCATTTCTTCGATTTATATCCCGCCCTACTTAGCCAGGGCCAACTCAGGGCGGCTATGGTAATTGTAGAGAGATGACAAGATTTGAGGAATTTATAATCCAGCAAGAGGACAAGAAAAAAGAAGGGAATAATATCTAGAATTTATAAAATATTAGTAGAAGCAGAAGACCAACAACTGAGTTTTAAATCTGTATGGGAAACAGATTTAGGAGAGGAAGCAAGTATTGAGGGTTGGAGAAATTTATGGAATGAAAGAATGTTAAACAGTATATCAATAAGGAAAAAAGAATATAAAAAGATATGGAAGTGATACTTAACACCTGTGAGATTGAATTATTTAGATCCCAACTATCCCACAAATTGGAGATGTCATCAGGAAGTTGGTACATACTTCCGTACATGGTGGGAATGAGAGGAGAATAAAATTAACTGGAAGCTGGTCTTCAAAGTGAAGCACAAAATGTTAGGTATAAAAATAGTTATATAAAATAATGCTATTATCTATCTTTGAAAACTAAATTAAACTGGTCCAAAAAGAATTAGTTATAAAATTAATTATAACAGCAATATTAATTATGGCAAAAATTGGAAAATTAGATTTGAATTTCAAATAAATAAATTGTATAAGAAAGTGTGGAACTTGGCTATTAATGTCAAGCTACTGTGTGAGATGAAACTTTAATATACAGAGAATTTATAGATTTTTTTAAAGGAAAAGATCAGTAGTCAGCACATGAATCACTCTAGTTTTGGAGAAATATGTTGGTTGACAATTGGTGAAAATAAAAGATGGGAAATAAAATAAAATGATGTTTCAAAGATCCCATTAGTGGTGGGGTGAACTAATAAATCATTTGATAAGATGTTATATTTAGGAATTTGTCTTGGAATTTGTTTAAGATGTAATTGTTTGTTTAATCTTTGTTTGGAAGTTAATTGTCACTTGTTAAAAATATTTTTAAAATAAAAATGATTGTATACTTCCAAACTACCCAAGGTTAGTCAGAAGTGATCTCCTCAGAATTCAATGGGCCTTTCTTTATAGTCATTATCTTTAGGGCTCCAAACTTAGATGTTTCCCTTGTTGTACAGGAGCTATTCCCACACAGCAAGGAAGACATACTATAAGTACACCTTATAAGAAAACATGTTAAAGGTGTCAGGATGTATTGATTGTGTCTTTTGGAAAGTGGTCAGCTGAGGACTGATCTACAAGCTTAATGGATAGAGATACCGATCATATCACAAAATATCAGAGAAGTAAATGTGTGGTTATGCATTAGACGAATGAATGAAACAAGGTTTTTGAGAGAAATGCACAGGCTTGATTATATGTTTCTCCACAGAAGATGTATGACACACTTCTTTGGCCTGTGCAAAAGCCACAAAATATGGAGGCGGATTCCAGGCCAATCACTCCCCTGTGCTTATTATTTCTTACTGTGGTTTGCAATACAAACATGATTGATAATGATGATGGGAGCGGTGGCAGCTTACCACACTCACAGATATCATTATACGTTTGCCGTCTGAGTCCTCTCTAAATTACACCCATGTAAATCAAACACTTGCATTATTGAAATAACAGTTGTACGTGGTGATTAGACATCTGAATTCATTGAAATTACGGCATCATGGAGCCATTCTCCATAAGAGCAGAACATTTCAAAACAGCAGAAATGTCTACTGCTCTCTCTTCATAATAATTAATCACTTCATCAGTCAATTGGCTCAGCTCAGGAAATGTCTTTCCCAGATGCTTGCACTGTATTTCAGTATCTGACACTTGCTTTCCCTCATCTCTTTATGTGAAAAGCCCATATGCAATGTTTTATGTTGCAACAGTTTGAATAGATTAAGGGGTTGAAACATCTTTCCCATGAGAAAAGGCTAGACAGGTTGGGCTTTTAGTTCAAAAAGGCAAAATAGGGGGTGATAAAAAGAAACATGCTTCATAAAATTATGTTGGGATAATGAATAAAGACAATTTTTTCTATTAATTTTATTTCTAGATTTGATTTCTATGTTCTATTTCTAAACTATATTACTATTAGCATTTGAAGTCATTTGGTTAAAACTCTTGATTGTGGAATCAAGATAAACAAATAGAAGCATTTTCTTTATGCAGCACACAGTACTGATTTAAGAAGAATAAATAGTTCCAAATATTTATTTATAACCTTTTCTTGATGGAGGGCAGCAGCTTCATCCATCTTGGCCTGAGGCTGAGGAAGACTTAGTATGCCAAAAGGGCTCAGGACCAGAAAGTGACTCACAGAACTGGATCAGTGCTATGGGTTTCACACTGCAATGCAGAAGGCCAATGGAAGGTCACTATATTATGTTGATCCCAGGACAATCTTCATGGCTGATCACCATAATGATCGCCAATATTTGGAATCAGATACGGCACAAGAAGGAGAAAAACCTTTTCTAGTATTGCTTTTGGAAATGAATAAGTATTTGGGACTATTCTTCTTAAATCATCCTAGACAACTGTGTAATTTTGACAGCTTTAGTCAAAAAAGTAACATCTTCAAGAGATTGTAATGGCCACTACCATGGGACCCTCAAAAGAGATTTGATAATTTTTGTAAACATGTCTATGCATTTAAAGTTCTTGGCTGTAATTGCTAAAGTTGGTCTTTTCTTATTATTGGAGATGGAGGAGATGGTTTGCTCCAGCTCAGAATTTGGATGGATGAGCATTCTATTTTCATTTACTTCTGAATGTAAGTCAAAAGTCCCTACAGACCTTTCTGCTGAACAGAAAAGGGATAAAATGAATCCCTTTCAAAACACATTCAAATATTAGTGTTACCCTTGTTCAATATCTTATACAAAATTTACTTCATATCTTTTCAACAAAGAGTTGTCCCTCTGTTCCAATAAAGAGGTCTTTGGTGCCATCAACTAAGTAGAAAAACACATGAGCTTTAAAAAGCAAGTAACACCTTAGAACTGCTTACTCATCACAAATCTGTATCACCTGTGCCAGGTCGTTCTAAAGTTTTGGCAGTTTTTTTCTTAGCAGCACTTCTATAAAATATGCAAATTAGCAGGATTGCATGGCACCTTTAAGACTAACAAATCATCTATAGTATATGCAATGCATACAAATTACTCACAAAACATAGAAGAGGAAAATGAATCTTTTTTTTTTTTACTTCTCCACACCAAAGCAATTTTAAAGATGTCTAAAACATCCTGAAAACCTGACATTCTGCAAGTCTGTTCCTTTAGCAGAGCCTTTATGAGGAGGGCAGAACAATGGAGATGAATTAATCTTCCTTTGGAACCCCCCAAAGCCTCCTCAACCCTTTCCTAAACTGTCTAAAATCTGGCAGGCTTCATCCCCTCAGAAAGAGTTAGTATGATTGCAAATTTCATTCAGTTCTATTACAAATTTTTTAAATAGTCACTTGTTGGATGCCAGTGATAGTTTATGTAGAGACATGAACTGAGTCACTCACTGGGGGAAGGGGAAAAGGTAAACTCTCCAAAGAAAGGCCAGGCTGAGGCCCACACCTAATTTCATATCCTTGCGATTACTCATGAGAAATAAAACTAAAAAAAGCAAAGCCATTAACTAAGTGTATTCTCTCTTGGCTTCTGTGGGATTTACTTGTTTTTAATGAGTATTTCAGATGCAATTATCAACTTTGTAAGGATTTTCATTTAAAAATATGCAATAGAAGAAGAAGATGAAGATTGACATATCCTAAACTATAGATATAACTTGAGATTGGGATTTTGAGTTACATCTAATCTGCATTCACCTGTAAAGTGCCAATAAGTTATCTTACAAAGCCTTATGCAGAAATTTATTGGCAACTTATAGAGGCCTTTAAAACATGGCAGAAGTAAATCAAAGAGAGTTGTTTTCAAAATATTTAGAACCAATTTCTGTGTTGTGGATGTCTTACTTTGGTTGACAATCTAACAAAGTCAGATCTATATTTATATTCCCTTTGCTCTAGTTTGCTGTTCTCCATAAGATGGATGCAAGTAAAAAAAAATTCTAGATGAGCCTACACATTTCAATGTAGGATAAAGTGTTAAGCACCAACATGGATGCTGAAAAACATGGGAGTTGTTCCCTGTTATATACAATGATTGAATGCCTCTTTGGAATTGACATATGAGATAATCAAAGCTTAGAGGGGTCTAAACCATTAGTGTTGTGTCCCTGCCTAGCATTATGGTGTCACTTATGCCTCATTCTCACTGGCTTATCAAGCAGTGTCACTTGAGAATGCATGTGAGGTTTCAAAGGCATGATCTTCCAAACAAAGAATACTTCCCTGTATATGTGATCATATATATCATATATATTTATGGTACTACCATTGCTAAGAGAAGGATAGCCTAGAATGTGTTTGTTTTGTTAAATTCTCTTGTTCTGTTTTGTTTACTTGTTTATAGTTTGTCAGTTGATTGATCAGTTCTACTTTCTTCAGAGGAACATCCTAAGAGACCTCGATTTAATTTCAGTCTCAGGTAGTGCAAATTTAGATAGTAAAACCTCGGATAACGTTTGCACTACATAACGCTAAACAATCTGGGGGAAAATTGCAACACACAACATTAAAATGCTATGGGATGCATTGCATAACGTTTGCTGAAGAGTTTTAATATTATGCAATTCATCCCATAGGATTTTAATGTTATGCGATACATGTATCGCATAACATTAAAAATCGGATAACACTAAGACTCATGGAACCAAGTTTTAGCATTATCCAAGTACTAGCAAGGGTTGCCCGGCGTTGCTGGGCTTTTTTCTCCGTGTGTTTTAATAAAAAATGAACCAATTTTATTTTTGCAATAGTTTTAAATTGTGTTGGAAGGTTAAATTGTGTTAATGTTTTTTAAAAATTGCTTAGTCTGTATTTTTAATTTTGTAAATGTTTATTTATGTAAACATTTTTTGGCTTGGCTGTTATTAACTGGGATCTGCTTTTTTGGGGTTTTTTTTGAGGATTAATAAAAGAAGAAAGTATGATATAATTTTTTCAAATTGTTTTATGTAAGTGAATAATGTTTTATTTTTTTGAATTTTTTAAATTAGTTGTACCGTAGGTCATAATTTTAATAATGTAAAAGTAAATGTTTTTTACATTCAATGTTTGTGTGTTTTTGAATTGTTTTTACTATTGTGGCCAGCAGGTGGTGCTGGTAGGGGTTATTGTATTTTGACTTTTTTTTCTCTCCTGGCCTCTGGGTGGAGCTTCTTCTGGTAAGTAGTCTCTTTCTTTATTCATTTCTTTTTCAGTCCTGGTGGAGGTAGCACATCTTTTGGTAAGTTTGCTTGTTTTCTTTGTTTTGTGTGTGTGTGGGGTGGTGGTGGTTGGAATTTGTATTTTTTGTCTGTTTGTTTTGTTTTTGATTGTGTCTTTGTTTACTTCGTATTGTTTTTGTGTATTTTTGGATGTGTTTGACTGTTTTTAGTAATTTTTTAAAAAAATATTTATTTATTTGTTGGTGGGGAAGGGACGTGGTCATTGGGGGTTAGGAAGGGTGGGCTAGGTGGTGGGGAGAGGGGCATGGTCATTGGGGGTTAGGAAGGGTGGGTTAGGTAGTGGGGAGGGGGCATGGTCGTTGAGGGTTAGGAAGGGGGCTAGGGGGGTGTGGTCGTTGGGGTTAGGAAGGGTGGGCTCGGTGGTGGGGAGGGGGCTTTAGTGTGTTATGGTGCTTTGATTGTGTGAAGTTGTGAAAGTAGATCGGGTTTCCCCTTTAATATCAGTGGGTGGGGGTTGTGACCCCCCTCTCCGCTGGCTACCCTAGGGTTAGGAGGTTTGTGGGGAGAAAAGGGGTATATTGCCCCAACACTTCTGGAACCTAAAGATTAGGCACAGTAGATCGAATCCCCCCCTTCCTTTAAACCACTCCGTTTTTAAATAGAATAAAAGATGGAGTTGTTTTAAGGAGGGGGAGGGGTCGGATCGATCCACTCTGCCTGATCT